>JARFJB010002276.1:6700000-7025000 GCA_036346205.1 Vesta saturnalis
AAGATACCAATATTCAGAAAGGGAGAAGAAAAAGGAAAAGTAGAAATGGGGAGAGGAGGAAGTTGAGCAGGTGAAGAAATTCAAATACCTGGTATATACAATGAGACAGGACAACAAGGATAGAGAGCACATGAAGGATAGGGTGAGAAAAGGGAATAAATTAAGAGGACAGGCGTGGAGTGTGCGGGAAAGGTTGTTTGGGGTAGACCTAGGGAAATGGAAGCTGATATTTGAAAAATTAATGTGTGGTGCTATATGGGGCAGAAGTGTGGAGGTGGATGAAGAAATAAGTGGTGGAAGGACTGCAAGAAAAATATGGGAAATGGGTACTGCGGTTAGAAAAGGAAACACCGGGGTATATTATAACGGAGGAAGTGCAGGTAGAAAAAATAAGGGTGGAGGTCGGAAGATCAATGAAATATGAGGAATAAATGAGAGAAAGAAAGGAATGTAAAATCCTACGGAGGAATATTAAAAAAAAGGAACGGGTATGCGACGGAGGAAGTAGAGAGGCTAATGGTAGAGGGAGTAAGAGTAAGAGAAAACAAAATAAGAAGGGACAGGGGCGTCCAAAAGCAAGAAAGATGGGTAAAAATACAATGAAAATTACAAAAATATTAAAGGAGATGGGATACAACAATATCTGAAAGGAAAAGGGAAGAATGGATAGAAAAAAATGATAACGAGGTTCAGATGCGGTAATGAAGAGTGGGGAAACAAGTATTGGAGAAAAGAGGAAGAAAGAAGATGTAGGTTGTGCGGGGAAGGAATTAAGAATATAAGACATGACAAAAGAGTGTAGGGAGTTATGGGAGGAGGATAGGAGTGTAGAAGAAATACTTGAGGAAAATGGAGGGAGAGCGGAATGGATGGAGGAAACATGGAAAAGGGGAAAACAACTAAGGGGAGAGATCAGTGAAAGGCGATGTAGGTAAAAATAGAATAATTTGCAAAATTGTAAAGATTATATATAACTAACAACAAAACTTGAAAGCCGTATAGCCTTTTTACAATAAAAAAATGTTAAATTGTCATTATTTAAAAAACTACAATTTTTTGAAATATACACTCTTATACAAAGTCGCCCTTATTTTTAATGCTAAATAAGATAGAATTAAAAAAATAGGGGGTTTCCATTAAAAAAAAATGACTTTATAGGTTTTTTTGAATCTACTTTTTATTGTCCATTTTTGATCACCCTGTATGAATGTGTTACAAAAATATCAATACAGCCCATTAGAGTAGGTCCCCATTTCCAAAGAAACCAACCATAACTAATTGATAAAGGCTTCGTTTAGAAAAGATTTCCACCTATGTTTTGGCCTGCAAACGTCATTTTTGACAAAAAATTTGAAATTTGTCAAAAACGGTTAGACTTAAGTATAGGACATTATACATAAAATGTGTCTAAAATTGTATGTAGAATCTAAATATGTAATAATATATAGGGTTTTCTACTTAAAAAAAAATTTAAAATTACTTTTAAGCTTTTATGATCTACCATGTATAATTAAAAATATTTTTGGAATATGCACCAGAACATATCTTACAACTTCTGTATTTAATTTTTTTTTGTATCTCTTTAAATAAAGGATATATGGGACTTCGTCACACTAATGCGCTACCCTGTATATATATATATATATATATATATATATATATATATATATAGTTAAGAGTTTTGTATTTTTTAAAGGCTGTGACTATCCACACGCAAAATTAACCACAATCTGTTTAAAAAATGGAAATAAAAAGGGAATCTAAAATCTACAGTAACCTACGTTACGCTACAGTCCATTGAGAGAATCCCAGGTTACCGTAGATTTTTTTTCCTTTTTATTTCCATCTTTAGACAGTTTAAGGTTATAATTTTTGTGTGTGTAGTCACAGCGTTTTTTAAATAAAGTTTCTCCATTGCAGTTTTTAAATTAGCGTATATTGAAATAACCCTGACTTCCGTCGTTGTTGCGGTGTTGCCAATAGAATATTTATTTGTATTTCTGAAAACAATTGTTTTGTTCATCGAATTTGGTTAGATTAGCTTAGGTTCTTCAGGACCCTTTATTAATAATTAAACACCAAATATTTATTAAGAATAGTCTCATGATTTTTATTATCAATCTCATGAATTTCTAAAATCGGGTCATGAAAAAGTAGAATTTTGATCTCATAACACTGCATTCGAGTTCAATGCTGGGAAATCAATCGCCGGGATGGGATGTACCGTATTAAACCGAAGTAGTTACTACTGTTGGCAAAATTTCAAGGCACTGTTATATACTGTGCACTATAATTTGATAAAGTGTTGCACCTAAGTTTTGTATAAAGTGGATCATTAAGAAACATAAATTCTTCAAAATGTCTTATGAGATTGATATGAAACTTGCTAAAGTCGAACCAGAAGAGGAAGAAGGATTCAATTCACTCGCAACCCAACATCTTATAGTAAATAGTGATCTAATACAAGGTAAAATTAATTAAACCTTCAAGTAGTACATAATTGAACACTATTTTTTACAGATAATGTGAATATTAAGAAAGAAGACATCTCTTCTGTAGTAAAATTTGTTAGCTCAAATATAAATGAAACCAGTGGCGAACACGCCATAAACATACAGTGTGAAAGTAAATTGAATAGTTCAACAATAATGCAAGAAAAATTAAAATATAAGTGTAACCATTGCAATTTTATAACAAAGTGGAAAAGCAGTTTAAAAAATCATGTTTCAAAACACTTTTCAAGTAAATTCAAATGTGACCAATGTGATTATGCAACACACCGCAAGAGTAATTTTAAAATTCATCTTAAAAAGCATTCCTCAAGTTATGAATTTAAATGTGACCAATGTGAGTATGGAACAAATCGCAAAGATGCATTTAAAATTCATCTTAAAAAGCACTCCTCACGTTATGAATTTAAATGTGACCAATGTGAGTATGAAACAAATCGCAAAGATACTTTTAAAATTCATGTTAAAAAGCACTATTCAAGTTATGAATTCCAATGTGACCTATGTGGTTATGAAACACACCGCAAAAGTGATTTCACAGTTCATCTTAAAAAACACTCTTCAAGTTATGAATTTAAATGTGACCAATGTGATTATGCAACACACCACAAGAGTAATTTTAAAATTCATCTTAAAAAGCACTCCTCAAGTTATGAATTTAAATGTGACCAATGTGAGTATGGAACAAATCGCAAAGATACATTTAAAATTCATCTTAAAAAGCACTCCTCAAGTTATGAATTTAAATGTGACCAATGTCAGTATGGAACAAATCGCAAAGATACTTTTAAAATTCATCTTAAAAAGCACTATTCAAGTTATGAATTCAAATGTGACCTATGTGGTTATGAAACACACCGCAAAAGTGATTTCACAGTTCATCTTAAAAAACACTCTTCAAGTTATGAATTTAAATGCGACCAATGTAATTATGGAACACATCACAAATATCTTTTAAAAATCCATCTTAAAAAACACTCTTCAAGTAATGGTTTCAAATGTGACCAATGTGATTATGCAACACACCACAAAAGTAATTTATCACTTCATCTTAAGATACATTCTTCAAGTTACGAATTTAAATGTGACCAATGTGATTATGCATCACACCGCAAAAGGGATTTAACAGTTCATCTTAAAATACATTCTTCAAGTTATGAATTTAAATGTGACCAATGTGAGTATGGAACAAATCGCAAGGATACTTTTAAAATTCATCTTAAAAAGCACTATTCAAGTTATGAATTCAAATGTGACTTATGTGGTTATGAAACACACCGCAAAAGTGATTTCACAGTTCATCTTAAAAAACACTCTTCAAGTTATGAGTTTAAATGCAACCAATGTAATTATGGAACACATCACAAATATCTTTTAAAAAGTCATCTTAAAAAACATTATTCAGTTTTGAATTGAAGTGCAAACAATGTGCGGCCGGGTGTGGGTGGAAGTCCTAACTAATATATTAACCCTAAGCCGTTGGTCCTAGCAATATGAAATTTGGAGGGTGTGTTCTTTGGAAGTGTCGGTATCCGCTAAGAAAGGGTTTTTCGAGATTCCACTCCTAAGAGGGTGAAATGGGGGATTGAATTTTTTTGTGAAACTTTATTCTATGGGTCGATTGACCGAAAATTGGTACACGTATGTTTCAATTAAAATTATGATACGGCTATCACGTGTTCTATACAATTTTTTAATAAGATGCGTAATTTAGCGGCAAAAAAGGTATAATTTAAGTGTTGGTTCAAATTTTTTCAGTATCTGAATAACGATTCATTTTATTAGAAAAAGTGCAGACATACTTTTTAAAGAAAATTTAATTTTACATAACTTTTCTTTATAAACTTTCTAAATATTGCTAGGTAACTGTAAAAAATAATTCAATATGAATGAAAATGGTTAAAATGTTTTATTGATATTTTGTAGAAGCGGGCGGCTTAACATGTCTATCTAAAATGAAGTTTTAAACGTGATTCTGACGTAGATTACTGTTTTTGTTTTGCCTGTTTTCGTTATGAATGTATGAGAGGTTGCAATTTGTTTTAATTTTTTACTTTCCAACCTACAACGTGATCAATCTCAAGTGTACTGTAGTAGTATGACAAAAATCCCTAGTTGTTAATATTGTTGTGTTTTGCAGTTGGCTGCTTTGGATTTTTAGTGTGGTTTTAGTCGTTTTAGTTTATGTCAGTTTATGTCATTATACCTTCGTTTTTCACTTTTGTATTTTCTTGGTGCCGAAATGTTACAAAATGTATTTGCGAATATGTATCGTAGGGTGAACTTATGTTTACAATTCAATGGCGGTTATTTATGCTGTAAAGCAAGGTGTGATAAGTAATGTGTACCTAAGGAGTTAAAAAAAATTTGTAAAAGACATTTGTCATTCCATAAACATGTACTGTAAATTTTATTTAATGATAATGAAATTATAACATTTAAATACTTAAGATTCATTATTTTGTAATGAATGTTTTATAATATGTATAAGTTAATGACGTTCATACAGATTCGAAACATAGTAGTTTTTACTCGAACCATGCTCTAGAGTAGCTAGAGCAATACAGCTTCTTACCAACCTATCAGTGGTACCAACTTAAATATTTTGAACACGTGGTATACACTTGAGATTGATCACTCGTTACATATACATATGTAGGTATAGAAGGTTATGCAATCGACTTTTTAAGTTAGCATCTATATTTGAAATCAAATAAGAATAAAGTAGAGGGCGCCTGAATTCAAGTTATGTTTACACTGCTATAATGTATATATGGCGGCAAATTTGAATAACGGTAACAAATTTTTACGAAAAACTATGAAGATTTGTTTTTCTTCAGTACAAGAAATTAAACCAGTTGAAAATCCGCAAGCTTGCATTGCCATGATGAATAAAAGAACTGTTTCATGAAATTAAATATATATTTATTCTAATAATTTAAAATAATATTTTTAATTTAATAAAGCTGTCTTGCAGTTGTAATTGTTTTATCTTGCCCAGCGCCCGCTCTAGCATTTACGCCACCCTGGACAAACAGACGAAATGACGCCCCAATAAACATATACATAATGATATATATATATATATATATATATATATATATATATATATATATATATATATATACGCTTCATGTCCAATAATGGGCATTACATTTAATGAATAGATAAAAATAAATTGATTTTAAATTTGAAAAACGTTTATTTGGGAATATACATGTACCTAACATAAAATTAACAGTCAGGTAATACAAAACAGTAGAAATAGGAAAGTAGCTCTATAATCCCTAATTACAAAGATGCATAACTGTACAATGAAACAAACAAAACATATATACAAAAATAAACTAAAGCAACATTAACTACGCTAAACTCACAAAAAACTTTTTTTTGTCACTTTCAGTTCTGCAAACTCTTATTATTTGTTTCATCTTTATTTGATCAGCAATTTCATGCTCAATTGCCAAAATAGCCAGAACCGTTAAGACGATTTTGAGTTGTAGTGGAACATAAGAAGTTCTTAATTAATTTTTATTTAGAGAAACTCCTTACCCCACTCGCTACAGTTACTGGTATAGTGAGCAATATTCTTAAGGCAACACTAACGTTTGGAGCAAAATTTAACATTGTTATTAATTTCAGTGCATTGCATGGTTTTTAAATCGTATATTATATAAGAATTGAAAATTGTTATTATGGTGACTAAGATGGTCAAATCTAGCATCTAGTGCTTGATCAATTGCAAAATAAAAAGAATCTATCTTATATTTTTCTTTGGGATTTTCAATAGGATCATCTCGTGCTTCATATGAGAAGTTGGTTTTCTTTCTTCTTACGCGATGTGGTGGTATTGTTGATTCAAAATTACATTCAACGTCAATTTCATCAACCAATTCTCTTGCATCAACAATAGTTTCATTGAACGCTTTATCCGATCCTAAATCCTTAAAGAATGTTTTACAGTTTTTTAGTAGATCAAGTGCAGATGCTAAATCGAAATCTTTTGTTTGCATCAGTTTGCTTATTGGATTAATACAATTTAATATTTTATACCAAATAACTATTGAACACAAAAATTTAAACTGTTTAATACAATTTAATAAACTCGAACCTTCGTCTCTTATTAAATTATCAATTTCTTGGTTTGCATAAATGCTTAACAAAGCGTCATACACCCCTCCCATATGAAATCTTAAAGGCTTTAAGGCCTCTATCCTACTCTCCCATCTAGTGTCACTCAACGGTTTTAATGTTAAAAGTCCTTGGACATGTTTTAGAATTATTGACCATGGAAAAGTAGATGCAAAAAAATAAATATATTTTTTGGACCATAATGAAGAAATTAGCGGTTTCTGAGGATGCCTTTGCCATATCATTAACCACTAAATTGAGAGAGTGGCTACTACACGGAACGTAGAATGCACGCGAATTTAAACTTTTAATTCGAGATTGCACTCCTGCTTTATCGCCCCTCATATTGGACCCGTTATCATATCCTTGCCCTCTAATATCCCGCAAATTTAAACCCAAAGCATTAAGTTCTCCAATTATAATTTCAGACAGTTGTTTCCCTGTGGATATTTCAACTGGAAGGAAGAGTAGGTAGGACTGGAGACTTCTGGGACACACCACAATTCCAAGGTCCCACATTTCCAAGGTTGCCACAAAACCAAGGTCCCCACCGTACCAAGGTCAAAAAAGCGCAATGTTTGACCTAATTACATATTACCACAAAACCAGGGTCACAAACCACGCTTTCCTGTTCCACGATTACAAGGCTATCCGTGTGACATATCATTACTACAAAACCAGGGTCACAAACCCCGCTTTCCCGTTCCACAATTACAAGGCCATCCGTGAGACCTACTTTAAAACCCCGCTTGCCTGTTCCACAATTACAAGGCCATCCGTGCGACCTAACGCGCGTTCATGTTCCACAATAACATCCGTGTGACCTGGTTGCCACTCTTGCCCACTTATGTTTTTTGTCCACTTGTATGCTTTTTTGCTCACCCTCACTTTATTTACCAAAATAAAAGAAAACGATATGTTAATATATTTAATTCATGTAGAAAGAAAGACATGTACAAATTATATATAGAATTCATGTAGAAAGAAAGACATGTACAAATTATATATTTAATTCATGTAGAAAGCAAGACATAAATTATATTAGAAACATGTATTACTCAGATATATGATTTGCTGTAGGAATAAAACATGTTGATTTAGTACATACGTTAGTAAGCTTTTATCAAAACAGTTGTAATACTGAGGATTATAAAAGTTTAGGTCACACATGTTAGCAGCGATAAACACACTACTAGACTGACAGGAAATAATTAGTCTATACACTATAGTCAAGAGATACATAAAAAAAATAAAGAATCAACATAACATACTTCATCACATAATATATAAAATAGTCGTCATCGTACACAAAAAAAGTTGTGTTAGGGGTGCTCAACATGAGGAACACCAGTAGTCACCGTGTGACAGGTGGTACCAAGCCGTTCAGCGCTCTCACACTCAAACACACACTGAAACACTCACACTCACACATTCACTCGTACATTATGCTTACCGACGACGGAGTGGGCCGGGTATAACTTACTCGAAGTGGATGCTGCTGAGAAGGCCTTGGGGGTGCAAAGTTAGATTTGCACACCCCAAGGAAGTGTTGTAGGTCGAGCCAGAATGCTGAGAAGGCCTTGGGGTAGAATCGCCAGTCTCAGCGACCCCACTAAGGTGTAAAGACTTGCACACCCCAAGGAAGTGTTGGATCTCGAGCTAGATTGCCAGTCTCAGCAACCCATACTGGAATGATGTGAAAGACTTGGACTACTCGAGAACATAACGTAAATGCGTTTTATGCACCTCTTATATAGCCAGAAGATGCCGTGAAACGATTTAAACTGCTTTATGATTGGTTACAGATCTCTGGCAGTGACCTAGATCAACTACGAGTATTAAAAAAAATTGCGGGATGTAGTCTGGACATTGTAACAGGCAAATATTGCAGTAGAATTCGTAAACAATATTTAATACTTATTAGTTTATTTACTATGACTTGCAAAACAATACCATTTATATAGCTAATTATACTGCAAGTATAATTAATAAATAGTAAATAATAAATTGTTTGGTATTAATGAAGAGCGTATGTTAAGTAGTATCACTAATAACATCATTTCGTTAACACTATATTTGCAGAGCACGTGTATAATCTATAAATACATTCTTTGTTATATAAAAATTGCAATAAATGTTCTCAATTTTTTTAAATTTCATTTTAATTGTTAAAGCTAAAGGAATGTAGCTATATATATTCACGATGAGAGTGATAAAACCTGTACTGTATAAATTTAGCGTACAAAGGTCAACCCAGTTGCAGTAGTTTTTTTTAATGAAGGAATACAGCAAGTTATCTTATTTGTTTCAAAGGCAGATGCTGTCGTCTTATAAAATTGCAATGTGTTATTATTAGTTACATATTTTTACAAAATGCAGAAACAATTGTGTAATAATGTACTAATAGTTATTTATCTAAGTTGTTTAAATATATAAAACAGCAAAAAAACATGAACGTTAGTTTCCTACGTATAGCTGAAATATTTTTTATGTTATTATTAAAGAGCGTATGTAAATTACAAGATATATCAATTACTTTAGTGATAACCACATCAGTTCATTATCCGCTATATCCGGTTTTGGTATACTTGAAAATCAGAGAGATGACCTTTCAATTAATGTGATGTTATAGTGGTGCAGGTAGCGTTATAAATATATAACTTATTGCATTTGTTTTCTAATATCTTGTTTTTCAGTAAAAAAAGGGTATAGACATTGACGTGTATAGATTTAAGGTATAAAATAAAATGATCATTTTTATTTCTTCACTAATTTAGTAGATATGTAGAAGTTATAAGACAAAATGTTGGTATAAAGAAAAATAAATAACTTAAAAGACTCCAATACTATTGTTTATTCATTGTTTTTTTTTCACTCATACTTATTTGTAGACTTGCTCTACGTTATATTACAGATCTTGATAAACAGAAGATATGTAGAAGTAAATATTCTTTAAAGAAAAATGTTGACACCTTTTCTTATGAAACTAATTGTTATTTAGATATTGAAAAAAAGTTGAACTAACATTAAAATTTCATCGTAGGATTTTTTTTTGCAGCTAAATTATGCATTGCATAAAAAAAGGTATAGGATATAATTAGTATATATGTTTAAGGTCTATGTGTGGGTATTTTTATTACTTGGAAGTATGCAACTGTTTTAGAACTATTTTTGATAAGAACAAAAAAATAACCCTAAGAAACTCCCCCTCTCCGTCGCTGGACTTCTGCCAAAAATCTAAACAGTTCTATTCCAAATGAGAAGAAGCTTAAATACAAAATTTTAAGCAAGTAGGTCTTTTCGTTCTGGAGTTAGTAGGTATGGGGGGCACTTGGGCCAGACAGTTGCGTGCGCAACTGCCTGAACCCAAATCCCCCCATGTGGGAGTTACATTATAGCAAGGGGGGTTAAACAGGAATCTGTACAGATAAAAAAAAACAGTTCAAATACAGATCAAATACAGCTCAAACCAGCTTAAATACAGCTCCAAACTAGCTCAAATACAGATCAAATACAGCTCAAACCAGCTTAAATACAGCTCAAAACCAGCTCAAATACAGATCAAATACAGCTCAAACCAGCTTAAATACAGCTCAAAACCAGCTCAAATACAGATCAAATACAGCTCAAACCAGCTTAAATACAGCTCAAATACAGCTGAAAAACAGCTCAAAACAGCTCAAATACAGATCAAATACAGCTCAAATTAGCTTAAATACAGCTCAAAACCAGCTCAAATACAGCTGAAAAACAGCTCAAATACAGCTCAAACCAGCTTAAATACAGCTCAAGCCAGCTCAAAACCAGCTCAAACCAGCTTAAATACAGCTCAAACCAGCCCAAAACCAGCTCAAATACAGTTCAAAACGGATTCCTGTTTAACCCCCCCTTCCTATAATGTAACTCCCACATGGGGGGATTTGGGTTCAGGCAGTTGCGCACGCAACTGTCTGGCCCAAGTTTCTAACATACCTACTGGAGTTATCGTGGATATGAACATACATGCATACACATACAGATAAGACATCCAGACATCATGACCGATCTTGACGAAACTTGGTCAAAAGTTGTAAAATGAGCTAATAATTCGATTTAGCGATAGTGAAAAAAGTCGATTTCATAACCTTTTATACCTACATATGTATATGTAGGTTGGAAGGTAGAAAAAAAGGATTTTCCATGGTGTAACAAGGATTATGTTGGAACTTATATATAGAAGTAAAGAAGAATTTCTAATGTGAACAATGATATTTTTAATTTAGGTAGCAACTCGGTTATCTGGGGAGAGGGGGAGTCCGGATTCACCACTTCTGCCCCTCATTACAATTCCCAACACTTCAAATTTTGTATTTAAGACGGAGCGGTTCCACTACAGTGTCAGTCCGTCTTTATGCGCCACCAAGTAAAGTTTCAAGTCTTATAAAGCGGTGTTACATCATGTCTACAAAGAATAGTAAGTGTTAGTTTCGTATTGCATCTCTCCCGGCTACCCTTCCTATCCAACACGTATAGTACCCTTATTCACATCAACCTACACTTCAGCATATAGTTATTATTCTTTCTTTGTTGCAGCAAAAATGTTCCAATGTGAATGTCTCAAGAAATTTTCTCGAAAGGATTCTTTACTGAGACATCAAAAAACACCATGCTGGATGTCAGTATCTACTGCACCATCTGGCATGCAGGAGGTTTCGTTACAAAACCAAACCACAGGGAGCAATGTGGTGCAAGGGATCGCTTCGGACGATAACAAAGCAGTACATGGACATGTTACTGATTCCTTTGTGCAACCAGGACCATCTGGGGTAAACTATGCGAAGGATAATGCGAAACCCGGACCATCAGGGTTGAGCAACTCAAGGAAGCGGAAGTCTGACCAACGCGATGAACCGGTACAACCGAAAAAAAGTGGTGAAAGTGTGCACTGCACAGATTGTTCAATGGATGTACCTAGGTATGCATTCCATTCTTTTAGAAAAGCATATTATTCATTGTCATGAAATTAATACGTATTCCTCTAGATTACTGAGTGACGATGAAAAATTTTTAGAATTTAAACATTTCACATATCAAGAAAGAGTACCGTTCGTCATTTATACAGACCTTGAAAGCATACTCGAAAAATCCTCTCTGGTATATGACGAAGGAAGTAATACACGTGTATGCGAAAAACATATTCCCTTTAGTATAGCTTATTATTTGAAATGTTCTTATAACAATTCATTATCTAAATTTTAATTGTACAGGAGCGAAGATTGTGTTACGTGGTTTGTTAATGAATTAATGAATTTGGCGTATTGGGTTAACAATATATTTAATACGGTTGTACCAATGGATAATCTAACACAAGATCAGATTAAAGATTTTGAGAACGCAGTAGCATGTCATATTTGTAGGAAACCGTTTACGGGAGATGATATTAAAGTTAGAGATCACGATCATTTGACAGGAAAGTATAGATCCGCGGCACACATAGGTTGTAATTTAAATTTTGAGGTGTTCCATGTTATACCTGTAGTGGTTACGATTCACACTTTATTATTCGCGAATTAGCAAAGGGTTTTCCGGGTCAGGCCAAACTTTTACCGTTAAATAAAGAAAAATACATTTCTTTCACCAAATTAGTAGACAATACAAGGATACACTATAGGTTTATTGACTCCTATAGGTTTATGAGTAGCAGTATTGAGAAATTGTCATCATATTTGGAAAATGATAAAAAAATATTACCCGATCAAATTATACTAATGATAATGAATTTAATTTATTAGTACGTAAGGGAGTCTTTCCATAACAGTACGATTTCTCAATCATGAATCGAAAGGGCAAAGAACACGTTGTGCCAGATACACTCTCTCGTGCAGTACCGACTATCGAAACCATTAACTTAGACGATGGCGTACCTACTCATATTACTCCACTTGACCTTACTCCTATTTCATCTGTGACTATTCCTATTTTTGATCGCTGGTATCTGAACTTATGCTCTCGTGTGGAATCGAATCCACGAAAATATCGTCAGTGGTATGTCAATCTCGGTCTACTTTATAAACGTGTTACTTCTCGTTCTGTATTACCTATTGAGATGACCGACAAGGATGGATGGAAATTGGTTGTACCTAAGGAACAGCGTTCTCGAATTTTGCATGAAACTTACCCACTTCGGGTCATGCTGGCGTATCTAAAACTATAGCTCGGATTGCGACTTATTTCTACTGGCCTGGAATGCGTACGGATATCTCTCGCTATATACGTCGATGTGTGGTGTGCGCGGAATAGAAAGTGGAACAAAAATCTTCTCCAGGATTCTTAGCTCCTCGAGCTACCGCCACACGTCCTTGGCAAATTCTATGCACTGACCTGGTAGGACTTCTACCTAGATCGTCCCGGGGGTACAATTTTATCTTAGTAATAGCCGATATCTTCTCTAAATATGCTCTCTTCTTTCCATTACGCTCTGCTACTTCTTCGGCTGCGGCCAAATCCTTTGAAGATCATGTTTTTTTGGTTTATGGTACTCCGCAATACATCATTTCTGATAATGGGGTTCAATTTCGGGGAAAAGAGTTTACTAATTTGTGTAAAACTTACCGCACTACTCCGCTGTACACCGCTCGTTACCACCCCCGTAGCAATCCTGCCGAAAGAATTAATAGGGTATTAAAAAAACTAGACAATCACCGGAATCGGGACAAAAATTTAGCTCAAATTGGATGCGCTATTCGTACATCTACTCACGAGGTGACTGGGTTTACTCCTTACTTCGCCTTTTGTGGCCGAGAACACGTTCTATTCGGTGACCTTTACGGGAAACCTCCTGAACCTATTTCGATTGAGGATCCTACTCGTATCAAACTTTCTTCACCTTCCTTCGCTGAAAAATACGAATAACTATACTAAACAGATTACGGAAAGCTTATCACGCGTCTAGTCAACGATACAGAGGATACCGTTTGGAAACGGAATTATGTACTATCTGACGCTTCGCGGCACTTTGCCGCTAAGCTGGCTCCTAAATATGTGGGTCCTTTTCAAATAAAAAGCGGTTGTCTCCATGGACTCACAGGAAAGACTAGGGATTTGGCATTGTAAGGATCTCAAGCTAGATCATACTTCTGTACCCCCTGATTCTAATTCTAAATTGATTAGTCCGATACCGTGACCATGGTTCTCTCTTCTGGGTTTGCATTGGGAGGTTGGTTGGGCAAGCAGGGTGGCCACTTCTACGGAGGCCGTCCTTTGTCGTCCGTGACCATTCTATCCGGTCCCTTCCCTTCTCCTATCCGCATTTCTCTGGGGTCTTCCCTACTAATTTCCTCAGGGGGATCTTCGGAGACTTGCCCTTTTCATTTCACTTTCCTATCGGCTATCTTTGATCTAAATCAACTCTAGCTTCCTATTTCCCTTTACTGGATAGATGATTGTATGAATGGAGCTAAGAGGAACGGGATGGGTACGCCTTCCCCGTGCGAGCTTCGGTGACCACGGGATACCGGAACTCAGAGTCAATGGGGAAAATTTTCGCCGCAAATGAGATTTCCTCTTTCTCTCCTACTACCTCTTAATAGCACCTATCCCATTTCATCTGTGCTAGTTCATGGTGGCATAGGGTTGAGTTGGAATCTATAATGGGTTCCTTTTACACTCTTTCGGCCAAAGGGTGAAAATTTGGGATTTCATTTTTTTACGGGTTGGGATGGGTTTCTTCTGGGGTAGTGGATTTTAGGCTGCCGGCTTTTAAGTTCGGCTGAGGGTGGGTACTTTTTTGATTCTAAAATTAACAAACCTTTTTTGTGACAAGCATTCAAAATCCCGGAAGAGGAATTTATGATCCTGTTTGCTTCTGAAATCGGCGTAAATTGAGGCAAACTTTGTGTATTAGGACATCATTAGTTTGAAGAGGTATTTGCTCACCTTTATTATACCAGGGGTACAGAAGTGTGGAACACGTACTTATGCCCGTGTTTGGTTCTGAAATCCGTCTAACTCGACTGTAACAATCATCGAGGCAAAAGTTGTGTATTAGGACATCATAAGTTTGAAGAGGTATTTGTTTACCTAATAGTTTGGTATTCTGTTCTTTTCTAATTTTTATAGTTCTTTTGATTCTAAAATTAACAAACCTTTTTTGTATGAAGCATTCAAAAGTCCGGAAGAGGAATCTATGACACTGGCTGCTTCTGAAATCGGCGTAAATAGAGGCAAACCTTCTGTATTAGGACATCGTGATTTTGAAGAGGTATTTGCTCAGCTTTTTATACCACGGGTACAGAAGTGTGGAACACGTACTTGTGCCCCTGTTTGGTTCTAAAATCTGTCTAACCCCATTGTGACAACCATCGAGGCAAAAATTGTGTATTAGGACATCATAAGTTTGAAGAGGTATTTGTTTACCTAATACATTGGTCTTCTGTTCTTTCCTAATTCTTACAGCTTTTTGATTCTAAAATTAATAAACCTTTTCGTGTCAATCATTCAAAAGTCCGGAAGAGGAATCTTTGACCCTGTTTGCTTCTGAAATCGGCGTAAACTGAGGCAAACTTTCTGTATTAGGATACCATAAGTTTGAAGAGGTATTTGCACACCTTTTTTTATACTGGGAGTACAGAAGTGTGGAACACGTACTAGTGCCCTGTTTGGTTCTGAAATCTGTCTGACCTGACCGTAACAATCATCTAGGCAAAAATTGCGCATTAGGACATCATAAGTTTGAAGAGGTATTTGCTTACCTAATTTATACCAGGGGTACAGAAGTGTGGAACACGTACTTGTGTCCCTGTTTGGCTCTAAAATCTGTCTAAACCGACTGTAATAATCATCTAGGTTAAAATTGTGTATTAGGACATCATAAGTTTGAAGAGGTATTAGATTACCAAATACTTTGGTCTTCTCTTTTTTCCTAATCCTTATAGTTCTTTTAATTCTAAAATGAAAGAACCTTTTTTGTGTCAAGTATTCAGAAGTCCGGACGGGGAATTTATGACCCTGTTTGCTTCTGAAATCGTCGTAAATAGAGTCAAACTTTCTGTACTAGGACATTATGAGTTTGAAGAGGTATTTGCACACCTTTTTATACCAGAGTTACAGAAGTGTGGAACACGTGCTTGTGCCCTTGTTTGGTTCTTAAATCTGTCTAACACGACTATGACAACCATCGGGCAGAAATTGTGTATTAGGACATCATAAGTTTGAAGAGGTATCTGTTTACTTAATACCTTGGTCTTCTGTTCTTTCCTAATCCTTATAGTTCTTTTGATCCTAAAATTAACAAACCCTTTTTGTGTCAAGCATTCAAAAGTCCGGAAGTGGAATCTATGACCCTGTTTGCTTCTGAAATCGGCGTAAATTGAGCAAACCTTCTGTATTAGGACATCACGAGTTTGAAGAGGTATTTGCTCACCTTCTTTATACCAAGGGTACAGAAGTGTGGAATACGTACTTGTGTCCCTGTTTGGTTCTGAAATCTGTCTAACTCGACTGAACCAATCATCGAGGACAAAATTGTGTATTAGGTCATCATATGTTTGGAGAGGTATTTGTTTACCTAATACTTTGGTCTTCTGTTCTTTCCTAATTCTAAAATTTACAAACCTTTTTTGTGTCAAACATTCAAAAGCCCGGAAGAGGAATCTATGACCCTCTTTGCTTCTGAAATCGGCGTAAATTGAGGCAAACCTTGAGTATTATGACATCTTGTGTTTGAAGAGGTATTTGCTCACCTTTAATATACCAGGGTTATAGAAATGTGGAACACGTACTTGTACCCATGTTTGGTTCTGAAATCTGTCTAACCCGACTGTAACAATCATCTAGGCAAATATTGTGAACTAGGACATCATAAGTTTGAAATGGTATTTGTTACCTAATGCTTTGGTCTTCTGTTCTTTCCTAATTTTTATAGTTCTTTTGATTCTAAAATCAAACCTTTTTTTGTAAAATATTCAGATGTCCGGAAGAGAAATCTATGACAGTGTTTGCTTTTGAATCTGCGTAAATTGAGGTAAACCTTGTGTATTAGGACATCATGTGTTTGAAGTGGTATTTGCTATTTTTTTATACCAGGGGTGCAGAACTGTGGAACACGTACTTGTGACCCTGTTTGGTTCTGAAATCTGTCTAACCCGACTGTAATAATCATCTAGGAAAAATTGTGTATTAGGACATCATAAGTTTGAAGAGGTATTTGATTAACAAATACTTTGGTCTTCTGTTCTTTCCCAATTCTTATAGTTCTTATAATTCTAAAATTAACAAACCTTTTCTGTGTCAAATATTCAGAAGTCCGGAAGAGGAATCTATGACCCTGTTTGTTTCTAAAATCGGCGTAAGTTGAGTAAAACCTTCTGTATTAGGACATCATGTGTTTGAAGAGGTATTTGCTCACCTTTTTCTACCAGGGGTACAGAAGTGTGGAAAACGTACTTGTGCCCCTGTTTGGTTCTAAAATCTGTCTAACCCGATTGTTACAACCATCGAGGCAATAACTGTCTATTAGGATATCATAAGTTTGAAGAGGTTTTTGTTTACCTAATACTTTGGTCTTCTGTTCTTTCCTAATTCTTATAGTTCCTATGATTCTAAAATTAACAAACCTTTTTTTTGTCAAGTATTCAGAGGTCCGGAAGAGAAATCTATGACCGTGTTTGCTTCTGAAATCGGCGTAAATTGAGGCAAACTTTGAGTATTAGGACATCATGTGTTTGAGGAGGTGTTTGCTCACCTTTTTTATACCAGGGGTACTGAAGTGTGGAACACGTACTTGTGCCCCTGTTTGGTTCTGAAATCTGTCTAACCCGACTGTAACAACCATCGAGGCAAAAACTGTGTATTAGGTCATCATAAGGATGAAGAGGTATTTGTTTACCTAATACTTTAGTCTTCTGTTCTTTCCTAATTCTTATAGTTTTTTTGATTCTAAAATTAACAAACCTTTTTTTTGTCAAGCACTCAAAAGTCCGGAAGAGGAATCTATGACCCTGTTTGCTGCTGAAATCGGCGTAAATTGAGGCAAACTTTGAGTATTGAGACATCATGTGTTTGAAGAGGTATTTGCACACCTTTTTATACCAGGGGTACAGAAGTGTGGAACACGGACTTGTGCCCCTGTTTGGTTCTAAAAACTGTCTAACCCGACTGTGACAACCATCAAGGCAAAAATTGTATATTAGGGCATCGTAAGTTTGAAGAGGTATTTGTTTACCTAATACTTTGGTCTTCTGTTCTTTCCTAATTCTTATAGCTCTTATGATTCTAAAATTAACAAACCTTTTTTGTGTCAAGTATTCAGAAGTCCGGTAGAGGAATCTATGACCCTGTTTGCTACTGAAATCGGCGTAAATTAAGGCAAAATGTGTGTACTAGGACATCCTGAGTTTGAAGAGGTATTTGTTCACCTTTTTTATACCAGGAGTACAAAAGTGTGGAACACGTACTTGTGCCCCTGTTTGGTTCTGCAATCTGTCTAACCCAACTGTAATAATCATCGAGGCAAAAATTGTGTATTAGGACATCATAAGTTTGAAGAGGTATTTGTTTGCCTAATACTTTGGTCTGCTGTTCTTTCCTAATTCTTATAGATGTTTTAATTGATTCTAAAATTAACAAACCTTTTTTGTGTCAATCATTCAGAAGTCCGGATGAGGAATCTATGACCCTGTTAGCTTCTGAAATCGGCGTAAATAGAGGCAAACTTTCTGTATTAGGACATCCTGAGTTTGAAGAGGTATTTGTTCACCTTTTTTATACCAGGAGTACAGAAGTGTGGAACACGTACTTGTGCCCCTGTTTGGTTCTAAAATCTGTCTAACCCTGCTGTGACAACCATCGACGCAAAAATTGTGTATTAGGACATCATGTGTTTGAAGAGGAATTTCCACACCTGTTTATACCAGGGGTACAGAAGTGTGGAACACGTACTTGTGCCCCTGTTTGGTACTAAAAACTGTCCAACCCGACTGTGACACCATCAAGGCAAGAATTGTGTATTAGGGCATCATAAGTTTGCAGAGGTATTTGTTTACGTAATACTTTGGTCTTCTGTTTGTAACAACTCTTTTTCGTGTTATATAATTATATACCTCAATTTAGGATCTTTCCTTCATTTAGTTCTAAATACAACAAAATTTTAATAATTTTACAATATTGGTATGAGGTAGGCAACTTAATTTGCATATCTTCTTAGTGCTTATTTTCGTAGAGATTTATAAACTGTTTTCTATTCATTGAGTTGCGCAATGCATCGTGACTTAATTCCATAATCTATGCGTCTGCTTTAAGTATTCTGATCATATCCTGTGCGCAGAACACGGTCATCTACTTCGAAATCCTCCATTTTGCACTTCCTGTGTAATCTCGAAGCATGAAGCTGCTTCTTCTTGATTTTATTTAAATTTATGTGAAAAACGCCATCAATTTGGTGGTAAGAGATATTTTTAATACATTTACATAAAATTATAGCATTTTGTTCTTTTAGGCGTTTTTCTTTATGTTTACCTTACGGTTTCTTTTTTCTTGACGTTGTTTTACCAATTTTTACTTTAATTGTACGTTTATCAATAATTCAATTTACAACGTAATTGAATTTTAAGTACATATTTGATTTTATGATTGGAATTTGTTTGAATGGAACTTTTCCAAATAAGGCAATAAGAAGTGGATTTAACAATTTTAAGAAGAAATTATACGGATTTAATAAAGATAAATTCATTTTGGGGTGCGGCAGATAACATTATGTCAAGATTGCACCATGTGATGACGTAAGAATGGCTTCATCCTGTTAAAAACCTCTCCGTAATCATATTTAGATACCAGTGGTTGTCAAAAAGAAAAGTTTGTGTATTTATTTAGTGTTTTATTTAGTATTTTAAGCATAATTTTAAGATCTTCATTATTTCATTATTACATTTAATTCAATAAACATAGTCTGTATAGTTATTATTATTATTATAAAATAAAATTAATAATAATTTTTAATTAATAGTCTGTATAGTGTTATTTTTTACATTTTTGTAAAGTCGGTTTAATTGTTCCGATGTTTAAAAAAAAACAATGTGGCGTCCGAGATAACTTCATTTTTTTACATTCTTTATTAGTGATGGTAAGTGGTAATTAAGCAAATCATTTTATTTGAACCTACCCTGTTAATCAACCGACTGAGCCAAAGGCACAATTATAAGTGTTGTAAGGTTCTTTGGAGATTTATTATTTCATTATTTTGGACAACTTACTTACCTATTATTATTTAAAATTTATTATACGTTACACATTTCTTTACATGTTCTTTCCCAATTCTTATAGTTCTTATGATTCTAAAATTAACAAACCTTTTTTTTGTCAAGTATTCAGAAGTCCGGAAGAGGAATCTATGACCCTGTTTGCTTCTGAAATCAGCGTAAATTAAGACAAAATGTATGTACTAGGACATCATGAGTTTGAAGAGGTATTTGCACACCTTTTTTATGCCAGGAGTACAGAAGTGTGGAACACGTACTTGTGCCACTGTTTGGTTCTAAAATCTGTTTAACCCCGCTGTGACAACCATCGAGGCAAAAATTGTGTATTAGGACATCATAAGTATGAAAAGGTATTTGTTTATCTAATACATTGGTCCTCTGTTCTTTCCTAATTCCTATAGTTTTTTTGATTCTAAAATTAACAAACCTTTTTTGTGTCAATCATTCAAAAGTCCGGAAGAGGAATCTATGACCCTTTTTGCTTCTGAAATCGGCGTAAATTGAGGCAAACTTTCTGTATTAGGACATCATGATTTTGAAGAGGTATTTGCTCAGCTTTTTATACCAGTGGTACGGAAGGGTGGAACACGTACTTGTGTCCCTGTTTGGTTCTGAAATCTGTCTAACTCGACTGTAACAATCATTCAGGCAAAAATTGTGTGTTAGGACATCATAAGATTGAAGAGGTATTTGTTTACCTAATACTTCGGTCTTCTGTTCTTTCCTAATTCTTATAGTTCCTTTGATCCTAAAATTAACAATCTTTTTTTGTGTCAAGCATTCAGAAGTCCGGAAGAGGAATCTATGACCCTGCTTGCTTCTGAAATCGGCGTAAATTGAGGCAAATTTTGTGCATTAGGACAGCATGAGTTTGAAGAGGTATTTGCTCACCTTGTTTATACCAGGGGTACAGAAGTGTTGAACACGTACTTGTGCCCCTGTTTGGTTCCGAAACCTGTCTAACCCGACTGTAACAATCATCATGGCAAAAAGTGTGTATTAGGACATCATAACTTTAAGAAGTATTCGTTTACCTAATACTTTGGTCTTCTGTTCTTTCCTAATTCTTATAGTTCTTTTGATTCTAAAATTAACAAACCTTTTTTGTGTCACGCATTCAGAACTCCGGAAGAGGAATCTATGACCGAGATTGCTTCTGAAATCGGCGTAAATTGAGGCAAACTTTCTGTATTAGGACATCATGAGTTTGAAGAGGTATTTGTTTACCTAATAGTTTGGTCTTCTGTTCTTTCCTAATTATTATAGATCTTTTGATTCTAAAATTAACAAACCTTTTTTGTGTCAAGTATTCAGAAGTCCGGAAGAGGAATCTATGACCCTGTTTGCTTCTGAAATCGGCGTAAATTGTGGCAAACCCTCTGAATTAGGACATTATGAGTTTGAAGAGGTATTTGCTAACCTTTCTTATGCCAGGGGCACATAAGAGTGGAACACTTACTAGTGCCCCTGTTCTGTTCTGAAATCTGTCTAACTCGACCGTAAGTATCATCCAGTCACAAATTGTGTATTAGGACATCATGAGTTTGAAGTGGTATTTGCTCACCTTTTAATACCAGGGGTACAGAAATGTGGAACACGTACTTGTGCCCCTGTTTGGTTCTGAAACCGGTCTAACTCGACTGTAACAATCATTGAGGCAAAAATTGTGTATTAGGACATGATAAGTTTGAGGAGGTATTTGTTTACCTAACTGTTTGGTATTCTGTCCTTTCCTAATTCTTATAGTTCTTTTGACTCTAAAATTAACATACCTTTTTTGTGTCAAGTATTCAGAAGTCTGGATGAGGTATCTATGGCCCTGTTTGCATCTGAAATCGGTGTAAATTGAGGCAAACTTTCTGTATTAGGTCATCATGAGTTTGAAGAGGTATTTGCTCACATTTTTTATACCAAGGGTAAAGAAGTGAGGAACACGTACTTGTGCCCTCTTTGGTTCTAAAATCTATCTAACCCGACTGTAACAACCATCAAGGTGAAAATTGCGTATTAGGACATCATAAGTTAGAAGAGGTATTTGTATACCTAATACTTTGGTCATCTGTTCTTTCCTAATCATTATAGTTCTTTTCATTCTAATATTAACAAAAAATTTTTGTGTCAAGAATTCAGAAGTCCGAAAGAGGAATCTGTGACCGTGTTTGCTTCTGAAATCGGCGTAAATTGAGGCAAACTTTGTGTATTAGGACATCATGAATTTGAAGAGGTATTTGCTCATCTTTTTTATGCCTGGGGTACAGAAGTGTAAAACACGTACTAGTGCCCCTGTTTGGTTCTGAAATCTGTCTAACTCGACTGCAACAATCATCTAGGCAAAAATTATGTGTTAGGACATCATCAGTTTGAAGAGGTATTTGTTTACCTAATAGTTTGGTCTTCTGTTCTTTCCTAATTATTATAGTTCTTTTGATTCTAAAATTAACAAACCTTTTTTGTGTCAAGTATTCAGAAGTCCGGAAGAGGAATCTATGACCATGTTTGCTTTTGAAATCGGCGTAAATTGTGGCAAACTCTCTGAATTAGGACATTATGAGTTTGAAGAGGTATTTGCTCACCACATTTATACCAGGGGTACAGAAGTGCGGAACACGTACCTGTGCCCCTGTTTGGTTCTGAAATCTGTCTAACTCAACTGTAACAATCATCGAGGCAAGAATTGTGTATTAGGACATCATAAGTTTGAAGAGGTATTTGTTTACCTAATACATTGGTCTTCTGTTCTTACCTAATTCTTATAGTTCTTTTAATTCTAAAATTAACAAACCTTTCTTGTGTCAAGTATTCAGAAGTCCGGAAAAGGAATATATGACCCTGTTTGCTTTTGAAATCGGCGTAAATTGTGTTAATTTTCAAAAGTGCTCTGGCGCTTAACGTGTTAAAAACGATTTTTACAATCAGCCTTCAACAGTTCTACAAAATTTCTTTAAATAATTGAACCTTGAGATTATAAAATTTACATAAACTATTGCTTATAATTACATTCCTAAACGCTATACAAATTCATTCATTTGTAATTGGAAAGTGGCCGACGCTCATTAATATCATGTTAAAATAAATAGTTACAAATATTTTAAAAATTTTGCTACTGCAAAATTACTTTAAATAATCTGAACCTTGAGATTACATAAACTATTATTAGTACACGAAGAGAGAGTAGTCTTGTGAGGTTTGAGACCCAAGAATTGCAGTATTTCCCAACCCGGACCTCCAATTATAGTACGCGACGCACCAGAGTCAAGGAGTCCCTTGAAGGTATAGCCAAAAATTGAGACATCCAGGTACGGACGTTCATCCTGCCGTACACTTGTCAAAATAAAATCTAGAAAAAATCGTTGTTTGTCTCCCAACCCATCGAATTATTTTTTCGAGAAAAGTAGAGAAGAGTCGGATTCTCGGACATCAGACTCACTCAGCAGTTTCCCGAACGCGAAGTGCATTGAGGACAAGTCAATCTGGTTACATTAGGTTTACCGCAACCATAACAGTGTCTACCCTGAGGTGTAGCACATTTTGGAGACAAATGACCCGAGTCGCCACAATTCCAGCAGCGTAAAGAATGAGTAACAGTAGTAGTAGTGATCGAAGCGCAACTGGTAATAGAGCTAGTTGATCCGCGAGTCCTAGAAGTATCACTATTAGAAGTAGAAGTAGAAGATAGTTCAAGATAAGCAAGATCTGGTTCTAGTAAACGAGTGCTCTTTCGTGAAGGAGGAGGTTTAAAGTTATCAATATTAACTTTACCTAATTCTAGTTTACGACCCATAGTCAGTAATTCTCGAATAGAGTGTATCGGAGCTAAAGCGAAGTGAGTTTGATGGAAGGGACTAAGATTTCTCAGTATTATGCGGAGTTTTTACGGTTCAGGTACCGGGACAGTAAGTCGATCGAAGAGACCTTCCATTGCGGCTACAAAAATATTAACGCTTTCTGTCGCCCCCATAGTTCTTTGTTTAATTTCTTCGAACAAAAGCTCATCGTAATTGCTCGGTTGAAACTCTGATTTTAGTAACTCAACCACTTCCTGCCAAGAATTTAGAGATGATTTCCTAGCACGAAGTAAAAGCAAGGCTTTGCCTGTAAGTAAGTCCGGAGTAGCGGCAAGTAATTGCGAGCGCGGAATACCCCTAGCCGTAGCCAATTCTTCCACCCGTAGAAGAAATTCATTAAGTGAGTTAGAATCGGTACCCGAGAACTGAAGGTTCCATTTAGAAACTAGGTGTGTCTTATTGTAAGACGAATAAACAGAAGCAGGTGTAGGAGAAGGTTTAGGTGCATCTGTTTCCGAATCACTAGATGTGATTGGAGCGAGTTCTTCATCCTCCCTGTTTGACGTAGTAGGTTTAGGACTGGAAGTAGCCATTGCTGAAGAAAAGAATAGAGAGGTTCGTCCCGGAGTCGTTTTCTTAAACTGACGAATTTTAGTGTCAAAGTCGGACTTAATATTAGTTAATTGTAACAACCAATTATTTTTTCCCTTTACCTCAGTTTCGTTGTCTGGCTTCATTCTCTTACAACGGCCCTCAAGGTGCAACATTGAGGAACTAATTCGAGTAGCAGAAGGATCGGCTGCATCTCCCAAGAATGCATTGAGAAGATCCTGTAACTCACCGAGTCCTAACTGTAAAGCAGCGTCATCTTTCGAAAAGGGTATAGCATGTGAGACATTGGTAAACGATTGGTCAGTTTTCAATTTAAGAACGCTACGAACAGACTTCCGCAATCTTTCTACATTAATATGTGAGTCGACTCCCCGACAAAGAAGTTCATACCGAAGTTCAGCCTGTTTAAGACGGTTTACATAGTTTCCAGAATGCCATGATAATGTATGAAGAAAAAAGAAAAAGAAAAAAATTTAGCAATAATTACTCGTACATATAATTTAATAAACACATTCGATAAAGAAAATCGAGGGCGTGCACGTTGGGTGCCAATTTCTGTTACGTGCCAATAAGGCAGAGGCAACAAATTAAAGGATGCCGGGGCTCCGTTCGCCGGAGGCACTGGATGCGTGGGTGTGTCTATTCTTAAAGGAGACAGAGAGAGAGAGTTCACTACTCAACCGTAGGTCTTTAACTACCGTTTTGCTCAGAACGGATCGTACGTAGAGGGAGTAAAAGTTTACAGTAATTTTGGGCGCCAGGAATCGCCCCTCAACGCCAGCCCACACCGTTATCCCGACTCCTGAATACACGGTGGTACAGTGGATGAGTAAGGAACTAAAGGGAGAGAAAAAGGAGGAAGAAAACAACACCAAACAAAGCAACCAAAGTAATGTAGTAAATGTAAATTTAATTGTAATCGTTGATTACTTTTTCAAAACTGTCGAACTTATTCTCACAAAACAAACAAAAATATATTAACATTGTGCCAATTTCTGTTAATAAATAAAACAAAAAGAAAATATGATTATTTCAATTTTATAAATGAAAGAGCCGAAGTAATATTATTACGATTTAAAATAACCCCAAATTTGACCCGAATACCAAATAAATAAAAAAACCAGTGTTTATAGTACCTTAGCAAGTTGCTGGGTAACTATACGCAATCCAAAACCAATTAGTTCTAGAGAAAATTTTGAATAATTAACTGGATACGTTTCCTTTGCTTAATGAAAAACCTTTTATTGTGTGCACCGAAAGAAAACATACATTCTCGCTACCACAAGCATTTTAGATAACACAAAAAAAAAATGAAACACAGAATAATGACTAACACTTGCTGCAGCTTACACAAATAGTATAATTATTCCATGAAATTATTATATAGATAAGTAATTCTTATTGAAGGTTACAGAAAACACATTAATATTTAATTAATTAACCGCACAATTAAAGCGGTGACAATAAAGAAAAGAGGAGCGATTCGGTGGCTCGCGTTATTTATTTCTGAGAAAAACTAATTTGGTAGCCAAATATTTAGAAAGAAAGGAGCCAGAAATAAATAATTGAGTCACTAAATCTTCCTCGCAAACTAATTTTGATAAAAAAAAGAAATCTTTTATGAGAAAAGAAATATTCAACAGTAAAAGTAATAATTTCTACACATGTAATTTAAATTTAATGATACCATTTAACCACATCCAGTTTCTTATATTGTGACGCGCATACTTATATAATGAAACTCGTCTGTTGCGCAGCTAGCATTTACATTAAAAATAACGGTAGTTTTAATTAATAAGTAAGGCTGTAAATATTATCTCAATCAGATAATGAAACTAATAGCGGAGTATGGGCTTAAGAAGGTAGTACGGTATTAAATCAACAACTGTTAACTAGAGGTTATTGATCATATTTGTAGATACAATTTAGGTGAGCATTTATACGGTTGTTAACCCTGACAGAATTCTATACCGTAATTCATATGCAGTAATGGAAGTAATAAATACAATAATACAGATAAACTCTCTGACCTTATTTGATGGGGAGAGTTCTTACTCTAGCAATGGAGTCGCAACTAAAGTAGGTGCAGCACTCGCGGTATGATATGTCCAATGGTTTGTTTTAGAGTAGTCAATCCAACTTCCCATTTAAGTTACCGTAAATGCTACAGATGAGGAAAAGTAGGTTCGTAAGAAGAGTAATTTTTCCTTCTAACTCCCCAAATCGATAGATAATCTAATCGCTAAAAAAAAGGAAGGATAAGTGAGCACGAAGATAAGAGAAGTTTACGAGCTTACCACTCAGTTGTAAGGCGTACGATAAATGTAAAAACGAGCCTGCTAGGTTCGAATCTAAAGTTTTATACTTGTAGATTGTATGGGTTCCGTTCCCTAAGAAGGAAGATTTTAAATTAGTACGAAATGAGAAAAACTGTAATTCTTACCCCTTATTGGACACTATAAATTTTGTTTAAAATCCGCAAAGTTTGCGATCAATATGACTAGAAAATTTGGTAGGAATTCCTATTGTTTTGAAATCTTTTACCAGAATCCGAAACAATTTCGTATATTAGAAAGTGTAAAAGAAATCACAGAATTTTCGTAGCGTCCCAAATATGGCGAAAAAGAAAGTGAAAATTTTTGTTATCAAAATCGAATTTGTGATCTATTAGATGTATATTCAATAAACGATTTTCCTATTGATTATTTGATAAATAAAACTTCGCCCTTTTACGAGAATTTCGTAAACTAACTTAAAGTATTTGTGTTTACAACCATTGCATAGTACAGAGTTGTATGTTACAACCAAACAGGAACACAAGTACGTGTTCCACACTTCTGTACCCCCGGTATAAAAAAGGTGAGCAAATACTTCTTTAAACCCATGATGTCCTAATATCCAAAGTTGTTCCTCAATTTACGCCGATTTCAGAAGCAAACAGGGTAATAGGTTCCTCTTCCGGACTTCTGAAGACCTGACACAAAAAATGTTTGTTAATTTTAGAATCAAAAGGACTATAAGAATTAGGAAAGAACAGAAGACCAAAGTATTAGGTAAACAAATACCTCTTCAAACCTATGATGTCCTAATACACAATTTTAGCCTCGCTGATTGTTACAGTCGGGTTAAACAGATTTTAGAACCAAACAGGGGCACAAGTACGTGATGTCTTAATACACAATTTTTGCTTCGATGATTATTAGAGTCGGGTTAGACAGATTTCAGAACGAAACAGGGAACAAGTACATGTTCCACACTTCTGTACCCTTGGTATAAGAAGGTGAGCAAATACCTCTTCAAACATATGATGTCCTAATACACATTTGCCTCGATGATTGTTATAGTCGGGTTAGACAAATTTCAGAACCAAACAGGGGCACAAGTACGTGTTCCACACTTCTGTACCCCTAGTATAAAAAGGTGAGCAAATACCTCTTCAAACTCATGATGTCCCAATACACAAATTTTGCCTCAATTTACGCCGATTTCAGAAGCAAACAGGGTCATAGGTTCCCCTTCTGGACTTCTGATTACTTGATACAAAAAAGGTTTGTTAATTTTAGAATCAAAACAACTATAAGAATTAGTTAAGAACAGAAGACCAAGGTATCAGGTAATTAAATACCTCTTCAAACTTATGTTGTCCTAATACACAATTTTTGCCTCGATGATTGTTACAGTCGAGTTAGACAGATTTCAGAACCAAACAGGGGCACAAGTACGTATTCCACACTTCCGGACTTCTGAATACTAGACACAAAAAAGGTGTGTTACTTTTGGAGTCAAGAGAACTATAAGAATTAGGAAAGAACAGAAGACCAAAGTATTAGGTAAACAAATACCTCTTCAAACTTATGATATTCTAATACACAAATTTTGCCTCGATGATTATTACAGTCGGGTTAGATAAATTTCAGATTCAATCAGGCGTACAAGTACGTGTTCCATACTTCTTTACCCCTGGTATAAAAAAGGTGAGCAAGCAGCTCTTCAAACTCATGATACCCTAATACCCTAATTCTTATTTAATCATTATAGTTCTTTTGATTCTAAATTTAACAAACATTTATTGTGTCAAGTATTCAGAAGTCCGGAAGAGTAATCTATGACATTGTTTGCTTCTAAAATCGGCGTATATTGAAGTAAACTTTGTGTAATAGGACATCACGAGTTTGAAGAGGTATTTGCTCACCTTTTTATACCAGGGGTACGGAAGTGTGGAACACGTACTTGTGCCCCTGTTTGGTTCCGAAATCTGTCTAACCCGGCTGTAACAATCATAGAGGCAAAAATTGTGTATTTTCTAATGCTTATAGTTCTTTTGATTCTAAAATTAACAAACCTTTTTTGTGTCAATTATTCAGAAGTCCGGAAAAGGTATCTATGACCCTGTTTATACACAATTTTGCTTCGATGATTGTTACAGTCGGGTTAGACAGATTTCAGGACCAATCAGCGGCACAAGTACGTGTTCTACACTTCTGTACCCCTGGTATAAAAAGGGTGAGCAAGTACCTCTTCAAACTCATGATGTCCTAATACGAGAAGTTTGCCTCAATTTACGCCGATTTCAGAAGCAAACAGTGTCATTGGTTCCTCTTCCGGACTTCTTAATACTTGATACAAACAAGGTTTGTTAGTTTTAGAATCAAAACAACTATAACAATTAGGAAAGGACAGAAGACCAAAGTATTAGGTAAACAAATACCTCTTCAAACTTATGATGTCCTAATACACAATTTTTGCCTAGATGATTGTTACTGTCAAGTTAGACAGATTTTAGAACCAAACAGGGGCACAAGTACGTGTTCCACACTTCTGTACCCCTGGTTTAAAAAAGGTGAGCAAATACTTCTTCAAATCCTTGAAGTCCTAATACACAAAGTTTGCCTCAATTTACGCCGATTTCATAAGCAAACACGGACATAGAACCCTCTTCCGGACTTCTGAATGCTTGACTCAAAACAGGTTTGTTAATTTTAGAATCAAAAGAACTGCAAGAATTAGGAAAGGACAGAAGACCAAAGTATTAGGTAAATAAATACCTCTTCAAACTTATGATGTCCTAATACACAATTCTTTCATCGATGATTATTACAGTCGGGTTAGACAGATTTCAGATCCAAACAGGGGTACAAGTACGTGTTCCGCACTTCTGTACCCCTGGTATAAAAAAGGTGAGCAGATATCTCTTCAAACTCATGTATTAAAACACAAAATTTACCTCAATTTACGCCGATTTCAGAAGCAAACAGGGTCATAGATTCCTCTTCCGGACTTCTGAATGCTTGATACAAAAAAAGGTTTGTTAATTTTAGAATCAAAAGAACTATAAGAATTAGGAAAGAACAGAAGACCAAAGTATTAGGTAAACAAATACCTCTTCGAACTTATGATGTCCTAATACACAATCTTTGCCTAGATGATTGTTACAGTCGGGTTATACAGATTTCAGGACCAAACAGTGGCACAAGTTCGTGTCCACACTTCTGTACCCCTGGTATAAAGAAGGTGAGCAAATACCTCTTCAAACTTATGATGTCCTAATACCCAAAGTTTGCCTCAATTAACGCCGATTTGAGAAGCAAACACGGTCATAGATTCCTCTTCCTGACTTCTGAATACTTGACACAAAAAAGGTTTGTTAATTGTAGAATGAAAAGAACTATATGAATTAGGAAAGAACAGAAGACCAAAGTATTAGGTAAACAAATACCTTTTCACACTTATGATGTCCTAATACACAATTTTTGCCTCGATGGTTGTTACAGTCGAGTTAGACATATTTCAGAACCAAACAGGGGCACAAGCACATGTTCCTCACTTCGGTACCCCTGGTATAAAAAGGGTGAGCAAATTCCTCTTCAAACTCATGACGCCCTAATATACAAATTTTGCCTCAATTTACGCCATCTTCAGAAGCTAACAGGGTCATAGATTCCTCTTCCGGACTTCTGAATATTTGACACAAAAAAGGTTTGTTAATTTTAGAATCAAAGGAGCTATAAGAATTAGGAAAGAACAGAAGGCCTAAGTATTAGGTAAACAAATACCTCTTCAAACTTATGATGTCCTAATACACAATTTTTGCCTCGATGGTTGTCACAGTCGGGTTAGACAGATTTTAGAACCAAACAGGGGCACAAGTACGTATTCCACACTTCTGTACCCCTGGTATAAAAAAAGTGAGCAAATACCTCTTCAAACTCATAATGTCCTAATACAGAAAGTTTGCCTCAATTTACGCCGATTTCAGAAGTAAACGGGGTCATAGATTTCTCTTCCGGACTTCGGAATACTTGATAAAAGAAAGGTTTGTTTATTTTAGAATCAAAAAACTATAAGAATTAGGAAAGAACACAAGACCAAAGTATTAGGTAAACAAAGACCTCTTCAAACTTATGATGTCCTAATACACAATTTTTGCCTCGATGGTTGTCACAGCCGGGTTAGACAGATTTTAGAACCAAACAGGGGCACAAGTACGTATTCCACGCTTCTGTACCCCTGGTATAAAAAATTTAGCAAATACCTCTTCAAACTCATAATGTCCTAAAACACAAAGTTTGCCTCAATTTATGCCGATTTCAGAAGCAAGCAGGGTCATAGGTTCCTCTTCCGGACTTCTGAATACTTGATAAGAAAAAGGTTTGTTTATTTTAGAATGAAAAGAACTATAAGAATTAGGAAAGAACAGAAGACTAAAGTACTAGGTTAACCAATACCTTTTCAAACTTATGATCTCCTAATACACAATTTTTGCCTGGATGATTGTTACAGTCGAGTTAGATAGATTTCAGAACCAAACAGGGACACAAGTACGTGTTCCACACTGTTTTATACCCCTGATATAAAAAGGTGAGCAAATACCACTTCAAACTTATGAGTAGGTAGGATTGGAGACTTCTGGAACACACCACATTTCCAAGGCCCCACAATTCCAAGGTTGCCACAATACTAAGGTCACCACTGTACCAAGGTCAACAAAGCGCAATGTTTGACCTAATTAAATATCATTACCACAAAGTCAAGGTCACAAACCCCGCTTTCCTGTTCTACAATTACAAGGCCATCCGTGTGACCTATCGCGCGTTCATGTTCCACAATTTCAAGGTCATCCCATGTCACAAACCCCGCATTCATGTTCCACAATTACAAGGCCATCCGTGTGACCTACTTTATTCTTAACCACCTGATTGCCACTCTAGCCCAAGGCCACCTCACATGTATGTTTTTTGCCCACTTGTATGTTTTTTGCTCACCTACACTTTTTACCCAAATAAAAGAAAACGATATGTTAATATATTTAATTCATGTAGAAATAAAGACGTACAAATTATATTAGAAATATGTAGAAGTGTATTACTCAGATATATGATTTTCTTTAGGAATAAAACATTTTGATTTAGTACAAGTGCAGAAGGTCCTCTCCATTTCAGTTTCATTACATCTGCGTGGACGTGGTGCGAGGAGCTGAGCATACGTGCAGTGTGGTGCCCATCGTAGATGTTCCTGTAACGGATTGACATCTGGCTGCCATAGGTTTATTCTAACCCCACACATGAAATATTCAACCGGGTCGTCTGCTGCTGAATGATCTGTAAAAAGATTAAAAAAAAATTACCGTGATGCAGGAATTGCTGTTATAGAAAAGAAGAAGTGACATTAAAAAACAATAGGTAACAAATGATCTGGTTAACTATTTTTTCGTTCTAAAGAAAGAAAAGCAAAAAAAAATAATTCAAAGACATACAATTTTCATACGCATCTGGTATTTGAAATACAAAGTTTGGTGGATCTCATACATGATTTAGAAAGAAAAAATAAGTAACAGATTTAATGCAAACTTACAACTGTCCTACGTGGAAAATTAATCCTGCTACGGAATGATCTCTAAAAAGAAATAAAATATTACATTGATGTATTAATTGCTGTTAAAAAAAAGGGATGACATAAAAAGCGGAAGTTAAATTTCGGAAATGCAGTGTAAAGTTCAATAGAGGTAATGTGAGATACCTATTTAATAGAAACGAAATAAAAACATCTTATAATTGTGAACAAAAAAAATTGTTTTGTGATGAAAGCTTTTTAATATGAACACATTCCAGCTAGAGTAATTTAGGAATGAATAAAAAACAGGTCATTGTTATTTACACCATGCAATGAATAAAGTGAGTATGCAAATAATAAACACTAATAAATAGTGAAACCATGTAATAAAATGACAACCGAAAAAGTTTAGAAAAAGCATTGGTATATACAGGGTGTCCCAACGATAGAGTAAAGTAAGTTTATGTTTAACTAGAATTATTTGTGTAAATATAGTATTGACCATGGGGTAGAGGTAAGAAGTGTGCATTTTTTTAAAATATTGGAAGTTATACAGGGTGTGCCAGAAAAGCAGGACGTGAAAAAGTATAATTTTTTTAAATAGAACTCCCCGTATTTGATTTTAGTTTTTAATTCTACGTGTCCATACAAACATATTTTGTCATACAAAAGATTGGCTGAAAGTTTTTAGTTCTTGAGATATTCGCGTTTAAAGATTATTATGGTCATTTTCGTGGGGTTGATGAATGGGCAATTGTTCCGTTATTTCACAATAAAAAAATTGATATTTCGTGTGAAAATGAGTGATATTATACTAACGTTTAGACCGAGTAGTATTTCTAATTTTCTCAACAGGGTGTTTGTTATAACCATTCAAATTTGAAAATTCTCAAATTAAAAAATCAGTTTTTTAATTGCACACCTATATATTTTATTTCATTTTATTCGGGATTAAAAATCTATCATTTTTGTCAAATATATCCTATATCTATCTTTGATAGTTTTCGAGAATTTCGATTTTTCTCACTAGCTGCGTTACATACGATACTATAACATTATTGTGGATCGTGGTAGCCATGGAAAACAATTGCGACGAAATAAAACAAACCACCTAAGCGAGAATATTAACAGTTTTATTAATGAGAAACAGTAATTCAATAATTATTCAACATTGCGTCTTAGTAAATGCTCAAATAGACGGCCTTCTTGCTGAATACATATTGAGCCTTTTCTCATGTTCTGTCTCACTTCGGATAACATAAGAGGGGTCACTGTGCGACAAGCTTCGCGAATTCTATTTTTCATGTCCTCCCTTGTTGTAGGTTTAATAATATACACCCGATCTTTTATGTATCCCCATTGGAAAAAATCCAGTGGAGTTAAATCGCATGACCTAGGTGGCCATAATATAAAGCCATTGCGTCCTATACATTTCTCCGGGTATTGCTGGTTCAAGAATTCCCTTACGTCCCGATAAAAATGTGGAGGTGCACCATCCTGTTGCAACCACATATTTAGTCGTCCTTCTAAATTGATATCCTCAAGTAACACAGGCAATTCTTCACGTAAGAAATGCAAATAGCTGCGGCCCGTTAATGGATCATCAAAAAAATAGGGACCGATAATTTGGTCATTAAGTATACCACACCACATTTAGTGACCAATAATTTTGGTTTTGAATTTCTCGTAGCCAAAATGGATTATCAATGGCGTAATAGTGCATATTATGCCGATTTACAGCCCCATTACTTTTAAACGTCGCCTCATCAGAAAACATTATGGAGCACAAAAAGTTGTTATTTAATTGCAGCCGTTGATTAATGATATTGCAGAATTCAATTCGTTTTGCAAAATCCTCTTCTCGCAATTCTTGATGAAGCTCAATGTGATAGGGATGGTACTTATACTTCAGCGTTGTTCGATTCATGTTTGATTTGGAGGTATCACATATCGTCGCTAATGTTCTAGAACTCACTTGGGGATTTTCTTGAATATTTAATAATATTTCAAGTTCTTTTTCTTCATTAGCTGCCCTTTTATTAACAACTTTACGTTTGAAGTATTTAACACTACCGCTAGAATCAAATCTATCCATCAAATTTTCAAAGCCAACAGTAGTAGGTATTCGACGTTCATTATATTTCATTTTGTAGATTCGTTGTGCCAATAAAGGGTTTTTTTCAGCCTCGCCCAACACGTATATCATATCAATTAATTCATTTGTCGAATAATCCATAATTGATACAAGAATTGATAACAAGTTAAATGCGAAAACGACAAATTTAATACGTGTTTATTTTGACAAGTAGGAAACCTTTGTATCTTAGTAACGCAATTATTATTTTCCATGGCTACCAAGATCCATGCAATGCAATGTTATCGAAAATAAAGTAGCTAGTGTGCAAAAATCGAAATTACTCGAAAACTATCAAAGATAGATATAGGATATATTTGACAAAAATGATAGATTTTTTAATCCCGAATGCAATTAAAAAAAACTGATTTTTTTTAATTTGAGAATTTTCAAATTTGAATGGTTATAACAAACACCCTTTTGAGAAAATTAGAAATACTACTCGGTCTAAACGTTAGTATAATATCACTCATTTTTCACACGAAATATCAATTTTTTTTATTGTGAAACAACGGAACAATTGCCCATTCATCAACCCCACGAAAATGACCATAATAATATTTAAACGCGAATATCTTAAGAACTAAAAACTTTCAGCCAATCTTTTGTATGACAAAATATGTTTGTATGGACACGTAGAATTAAAAACTAAAATCAAATACGGGTGTTCTATTTAAAAAATCATACTTTTTCACGTCCTGCTTTTTGGCACACCTGTATAACTTCCAATATTTTAAAAAATGCACACTTCTTACCTCTACCCCATGGTCCATACAATATTTACACAAATAATTCTAGTTAACCATAAACTTACTTTACTCTATCGTTGGGACACCCTGTACAGCGTGTTCAGCGAGGAATGGGACAGTACAATATCTCGAGAGCGGATGAAGATTTTTAAATTATGAAAATATTTTTGTAAATATCTTCCAAGGGCGCACATTTGTTGGCACAAAGATTTGAATCAACGCCCATCACCGCCAGGTGGCGCTATCTCACTTCAATTTTTTAAATGCAATGCCCTATTTTTTATTTCATTTTTGGATTCTATGACATATTTGTGATGACTTTTATTAAGACTCCTACCAACCGCGGTTGCGGAGGGGTCTGATAAAACAGTAATGTGTAAAATGCTTGTGTTTCGCTCAACCTTACATGATATATATATATATATATATATATATATATATATATATCGAAATGTTAAACAAAATTGCCTTTTGGTCCCAGGATGACAAACGGTATCGACTACGTGATACGTGTTCCACATTCGCGTGGGGGCATTGGCGAATACCGGAATTGGAGAATGCTGATCCTTTGAGCGAACTATTGCAGGTTACTAAGCAAATGAAGTTATATTAACCGAAAGGAAAGGAGAATAGTTTGGGTACTGATACTTGCTAGTTTCTTTACTATATTCTCTCCATAATGAAACTAATATTAATACTAATTTGTATTGTTCCTTTAGTTGTTTAACATATATTAATAGTATGTACTAATTCGTTATTAAGAGAATATATGCTATACAAATACTGTGTGATATAAATAAAAAAAATACGAGAATGATTATTTACTATTTTTTTATTAAAAACGTGTACGACTTATTGCATTATGTATGTATCATACAAATAGTATACAGTAGACAAAGCACAGTGACATAATGATTCACAATGGAAGTAACAAACGGGTTGCATAGCAGGAAGCTCAATAGCAGCAAGTTCAATAACAGGCTGGGTCACAAATTTTCTGATGTAATCTGCTTTCTCTCTGTCCTTGACATAGATAGAATCTGTTGGCTGAATCAATCTCTCGAGAATTCTTCGAAAGTGGTGTGGTGGTGTATACCCTTCTTCCCATTTAATACAGTACTGGTTCTGCATTAACCAAGTAGCTTGACGACGACTCTCTGCATCCAATGTATGCCAGGGATAGGGTGATTTAAAAATAAAATGGGCAATTTGTTTCCCATTATAAATGGCGAGTTCTTTTGGTATAAAAGCTTTTGAAATTTTAAACCCTTGTACATCGATTATGACGGGCATTGTATTACAACTGTCGTACTGCTTTGGCTAACGCGTTGTATGTAACTAAACGATCGTGGAGTATAACACAGTATGCTGTCGTATTTGCAGCTATGTTTGCCGCTGTTTCAAACTCCACACGAAGAACTACTGCTTTAGAGTGCAATGCTTCTTTTTGATTTGCGCAATCTACGACAATCAACGGTGCAGCCGTGGTAAATTGCGTAGGGGTGAGTAATGGTTGCCCATCTCTTTGGTAATACGACATTTGGAATTTAGCAAACATTTCATACAACGTAGCAAAGCAATTGTTATCATAATTAACGTTGAGATTGTCATACGGATAACGATCCGTGTTCAGGAACACGCGAATATTATTTAGTGGACATTTATCGAATCTGCTTGTATCTTGCATAACATTATTCTCTCGCCCAGTTTGAAACCCTATAATAATGTATCTAGATGTTTCTATACTAGTAGATGTTTTGATTGCCCTTGTATGCTTATCTGTTGCTGGAACGGCGGGATATATGTGGGTTTCCCAACTGCTCTGGCGTATTTACATTTTTATCAATGTATTTCGTTAACGCCAACTCCTCTGCTAATGCTGGAATGGTGTGTGGAACTTTCCAATATATCTTATCTATGTTAACTTGTAATGCTTCTTCTACAGTTGAAATTACTGCGTCGGTATCAATGTTACTACGAATTAATACCAGTTCTTGTCTAATGTTCAAAATCACTTTATTGTAATCTTCGGCAAAGCCAAGTAGCATTCGCAAAGGTATACAAACATTAAGGTATCCTTGAGTATTTGTTAGTGTACTGTTTGAAGTAGGAAACCAACCTGCATTTTCATGACGGGCGAGATCATTGGACGTCAATGATACCAATCCTTGCATTGCCGACGTTAATCCTGCTTTTGTTACGGAATCTACCACTATTCCATTAATTTCATATCTAATTTCACTGAATAAAAATGCGATACCGTTATTAACGAACCTTGCGGTGTTAGAGACAGTACCGTCCTGACGTAATAATCGTCCCTCTACGTAGACGTAGCTTTCGGATGGTAGAGTGCACATGTCTTCCTGAATGGGTATTCTGATTACATCATTGTTTCCAAATCTGGTAGTATATGGCTGATGAGTGTGCAGTTCGGAATTAACGATAGCATTATCAACGACAACTTTTTCATTAACGTTTAATATACTTATCGTAGTACTGTAAAGCCGAGACTTTCCAATAATGCTTTGTGCGGTGTCAATCCTTTGGGCGCTGAACGCTTACTGACTCCCACCTTTCCACACTTTGATCTCTTATAGTTTGATTTGCTCTGGTTACATGCACATGCGTTATAGCGCGTCACCATATTTTATTTAAATGTAGTCCTATCGTTTTGACTTCCCCGTTAAAATTGACGAGATCTCCGTCTTGGTCTACTATTTTAAGTGTTATTGTCGAAATGGTAGATGTATTGATAGGTAGATAGATGACATGTTGAGGGGACTCTATTATTTTATACCCCGCTGGTACACTGGAAAAGAATTGATGAATTATGTGTGATGTTTCACCATTCTTAAAACTACCACTTGTTATATTGCACTCGATAATTAATGAGTTAATTTTGATAATGTTAATAGGATTATCAGAGGTATGCACTTTCTGAGTCTGGTAAACAGTTTTATTAAATCCCAGCATAGGTCCTATCGAATTTTCTACATTGAAGTTAATGTCATGGGTTGCTTTCATAATATTATTATTCGCTTGTAAATGCATAAATGCTCTCAATCCCTTCACTGGCTCATTAATATATTTATTCACTTCCGCGATTTCGTATGATCCTGGTGGTATTGTAATTTTATCGTTTCCAAATACGAGTTGGTTATTCTTTGAAGTAACATTCTGTATAGTATTGAAAGATTCAAAACTAGTCAATCCCATTACATATTCCGACTCATTCTCAAGAAAAATCGGTGGATTAAAGGTTGCTTGCAAGATACAATTTTTACCGGTAAATGTAAATGTGTACGACATTACGATCACGTAACGACTACTGAAAATCAGTACGAGCAGTCATATAAAAAGTGTAAGACTAAATGACCACAGTTGTATGTATCAAAATCTTGAACCTTGGTAAAGTTATACTCAATTGTGTTTCTGCTACCATCACTTTTAAAATAGTGGAGTAATTCAAAGGGTGGTTTAATATGTCCTATGCTATCAAAATATGTAATATGCCTGTTACGCTTAATGTAAGCTGTCCAGTGTGTACCCTTGTTAGTTTGATCATCCAGATTCACAATACTACATTTATTCGCATGGATTCGTGTAGGTAAGTTATCTCGCATATATATCGAGCGAATCTGTAATTGCTCCACAAATTTTGATAGCTCAACATTACTTAAGACGTGACGTGGTAGCTTCAGTGGGAGTTTTTTGAATACGGTTGTAAATACATACCTAACCCTCGTTTATATGGCTTTATGTATAAACCTTTTCCTAATGCAGCTGCTTCCATTGCTTGGTTTCGTCTAACGTTTTTGTCGCAGCTTTTGCGTCAGTTACCGCTTCTGCGACTGCCGCAGCACCGCTACCTAGAGACTCTAAAGCTCCTAATGCTGCGAAGAGGGGAATAAGAGGTATGAATCCCCCACGTTTTGGTATTGATAATATTCTGCTCTTGGGTGATATAATTTTGTTGTATTTTAGAGCGCTCAAGGCTTGCTGTATTGTCGATTTCAAAGATGATCGAAGTTTACCACTAACACGATGTCGGGCTAGAAGGACTGCTTTGTTAAACGAAATTGCTCTGCGAGAATGCTTCCTTCGTCGTGATTTATTTCCCATTCCCAATTTCTTCGTTTGACTGGGAGTATGCAATATCGTGTTCTTTACACGCTTCGTCCAATGCGTTAATACCTTTGTTGCCACGAGCTAATCGTTTTTGTAAACGGGTACCTGGCCCACAATATCGATATCCGGGTATACGCAACTCCACGGGTTTATTTATTAAAGTGTTAATTAATCCGGAAACTTTTTTCTTCCTCTGACGCTGGGATGTATACTTCATACCACACTGACTGACACTTAACTACTAAACTACTTTCAGCACGTGGTGTGTATATATAGAAGCGTTATACAAGTCGTGGTTTAGTACCATAATCGGTGACATCCGTTTCATTCCGCAAGATACAGAATTACCTATCAACAATTATGACATTACTCCTAACAAGGAGCACTACTCTAAACATCGCGGTTTACTAAAAGGGGGGTGTAAACGAGGTATAATCGTCGGACCATCCGGCTGTGGAAAAACCAATGTTATGATTAGCTTATTAGAATATCCAAATTGCTTACGTTTTGAAAATGTCTATATATATTGCAAATCTTTATACCAACCGAAATACCAGTATCTGCGGGAGTTACTGGCGCCCATAAAGGAAATTAGGTATTTCGAATACAGTGATAATAGTGATCTTATACCTACTAGTGAGTCCCGTAAAAATTCAATAATGATATTTGATGATGTAGCATGTCATAAACAAAATGAAATTAGAGATCATTTTTGTTTTGGCAGACATCGAAATAATGATTGTTTCTATCTGTGTCAAACGTATTCTTCAATTCCAAAACAGCTTATACGTGATAATGCGAATTTACTTGTTCTTTTTCAACAAGATCACACTAATCTCAAGCATGTGTATGATGATCACGTTAATGTTGATATGTCATTTGAGAGATTTAAAGACTTGTGTGGTTGTTGCTGGTGCGATAAATTCGGATTTCTTGTGATTGATAAAGAAATCGATGTTAATAACGGTCGTTACCGTAAGAGATTTGACTGTTTCATTGCAGTATAAATAATCTACTAGGACTGTGAACGTACAGTCGTAATGGAGGAGCGCTTAGTACAAGACATTTTGCGTGCTCGCAGGAGTGTGCAACATAAATATGCTAGTTTGAAAGAAGATACTGCACTTACAGAACGTGCAATGCAGGCACACTTTAAACCTATCACACAACCATTAAAACAATTAATTACTAAAAATGATGGTTCTCTCATCAAAGCTGAACCCCTTATGCCAGAAGTCGCAAAGAGGAGTCCATTGCACTTGAAAATGAAGTATTTTTACATTATATACCGAAAACCTCTAGAATGCGTAAGGAGCAGCGTACTGTTGTTCCTGACAGCATTCCTACACCTGTACAGGAATCTGTAATTGCTGATGTCACACATGACGACGAGGTGGAAATTCCTACTTTACAACAATTGAAATCGGAACTACTAGCTGCTGGATCTCAACCCGCCTTTGAAGAGTATCTTAATCAATACCAAGGATTAGCGAAATACTACGTCGAAGGTATCTTTAGAGATACCGAAGATGAATATGACTTAACGTACGGTGTGCATTTTATTCCTGAAGAAGAGACGTTTTTTATTGGCGATGCTGAACTAGATTTTGTTGGAGAAAATTTGCGAATCATTCTTCCCGATGGATCATCCCTAGACTACGAAGGAACACCGGGATTATATGAACTACTTTTTAAAAAAGTTCCTACGGGATACGAAAAGAGAGATCTACAGCAATACAATGACATTTTGCGTCGTACGCATGCTGCCCGACGTAATTATAACCCTGATCATCAAATCCGAGGAACTAATAGTAAGAAGTACCTTGAAATCATTAAACCATTACTTCAACCTATAAAACGTTCTGCCACATCATCTATTGCACCTCCAGCCACCAAATCTCGAACAACTTCTATATCCAAAAGAGGTGGTGGACTGCAGCTATTGCGATACAATAATAAACCTATTGAGTTTATACCGTGGAATAATCCGAATAAGTTAGTCGATTGGTTAAGGGAATTATTAGGATCAATGTCAGCAGGAAATACTAGCAATCACAACGAAATAATATATATATATATATATATATATATATATATATATATATATATATATAAAATTGACGAACTACGTAACGCAAAAGTAATAAAGTAACAGATCTTGTTATAAACCTACCACTATAGTCATTTCCTTTCATTGTTACGACGACTATCACTAAAGATAGTACTACATATCCACCAGTGATGCCAATAGATAAATTTGGCCTCATCAAATGACAGTGGATAAATTTGGGAAACATATTACTCGCCATCTCAGTGATGCCACGCACAGTGATGCTTCGAAACAAAGTGATATATATTACGAAACTTATTTTTCCTTACAAGGTTTATTGCATAAGAAAACAGTAGATATTCCATTGGGTATCGATGCTAAATATTTGTTTCCTTGTACAGGGGTACAATAGTGCATTGTATGTGGTCGCCTCTAGTTATTCATCTTCAAGTGGATTATCTACTATATACGACACCGCTGTTTCTAATTAGTAAAACTATTCATAAGGCAGCTGTGATTCAACCTATAATTCCAGAAGGTGTCGAATTTACGAAAGAACAATCAGTCATCCTAGAGATTCTACTACAATCCAAAGCAAAAAAATGAGTAAAGCCGATGTTGTTGAAGAATTGCACAAACCAGCAAGGAGAAATTTTCCGCGCCGTTGTGTTGTACTAAAAGGTTTAAATGATCTATTTCAAGCTGATTTAGTGGAAATGATATCATATGATCGGATGAATAATGGATTTCGATACATTTTAGTAATAATAAATGCATTCTCTAAATATGCTGGGCTTTCCCCATCAAACGCAAGAATGGTAAACTAGTCGCGGATGTAATCAATAAACTTTTGTCTGGTTTGAATAGGACGCCTACACATTTACGAACCGATATGGGAACTGAGTTCTATAATGCTGAATTCAAAAAAGTAATGAAAAAATTTAATATAAATCATTACAGTAGTTATTCCACCTTGAAAAGTAGCATAGTCGAACGTGTAAATCGCACCCTTAAAGCAATAATGTGGAAAACCTTCAACATGCAAGGATCCTATAAGTGGCTATCAATATTGCCGCACATTGTCGCCGAGTATAATTCAGGAAAGCATAGAACAACTGGATACAAACCGGTAGATGTACCGGAAAAAAATAGTGCCTCTATTCCGAAACATTTAAAATGTCAAAAAATTCTTGGCCGTAAAACACCTAAATTTAAAGTGGGGAACATGTACGTATTAGCAAACATAGAAGCATATTCTCTAAGGGGTACACACCTAATTGGAGTTACGAAGTCTTTCGAATATCAACATCTAAACGTTCAAGCCCACTCACCTACACATTACGTGATAGTCGAGATGAAGAGATTCAAGGTCGGTTCTATTAATCGCTTTATACAACAAATACACTCTATGCCATCTGCATGCGATTTTAAGTATTTCTCACAAAGGCGTATTCCTCCCTCATACTTATTAACTAGATTATCTAAATAGTCATCACTAAATCTACCCATTCCATACACTTTTTCATGATCAGCATAGAATTCTAATGATTGTAACTGGCATATTAGTCTTTGGACTGCACTAACACAATCTACTATCCCTATTGACTAGAAGCGCGTTATCCCCCCCTTTCAGTTATAGGTTTGGCATGATCCATATCCATATATAGTTTCTCCTTGGCAAATTCTTCCATTTCCAGAAGTTGACCTCAAATACATCATGCAATGGAACTATAACTTGGTGAATGTTACATTCAGGAATTTCCGCTGCCGACTTTATTAGGTTTTTATAAAACTCTGGAAAGTTTACAGTATCTGCCAACTCCAATCGGTAATTTATTATCTTCAAAAGCTTCCATAACTGTTCTATAGACTCTCATCCTAAATAGACATCAGCTTTTTCACTATCACAGAGGCGTATAATTTTTTTCTTGTTAATATTTTTGTACGAGACAGTCTTCGATCCTAGTTTGGTAGGTAGCCATGTTCCTTCAGGACTGTAGAAATAATTAGTAATTACCCCTTGATTATCCATAAGTATACGCCATTCCTGCCTGCTTGTCAAACACCACTCCAGTACTCTTCGATCCACCGAGTTTTACGACTGGCTCAAATCCAAATTTGGGTGATAGACCGACACTAACAAACTTTGTTTTACTTTTATTTAAGAAATAATGCACATTATTAAGCAAAATATCGCAATATTTACTTGAACTTATAGCACCGGTAATCTTCGCCTTTTCTATGGCTTGACGTAATATGTTATCCATTATATACGATACTGGCTTTACATACATTCCCTCTCTTTTATATATGACAGTCTCCCCACTATGTGTCCTCCTCAAGGCTACTTACGTGACCTTCACGATTATACCACACATTGTTTCAGCAACCTTAGCAGTGCCACCTTTTCAAGGTTTTCTGTTCGTTCAAGGCTGTTACTCATTTTGTTTTTTTTCCTACCTTGTATTCACCACTACTTCAAGGATTCCTAGGCATACTTATTTCCAAGGTTGTTTAACGTTCCACTTTGCCACAACGAGGTCACTACACATGGTTACATACCCCTACTCATTTTCTCTCTATATATTTAAAAGGAGGGTTTTTTTACGTATGCCATAGTTAACGATCTTCACTATGTCAGTTACTCCAGTGCAAGACGATTGGGAGACTCCCTATTTCAAATTAGTGCGCGACGGACATGTCAATTAATTCCGAACTGGGTAAATTTTGAAAAGAAAGGAATACTACCGGCTTCCATAACTAAAGTGCTACGAAATAAATATGAACTGGTTCAGTGGAATTCAGCGTGGTTTGCCAAATTGAGCACCATAATACGCAAGCATTTTTCGGAAAGCAGTTTAACAGCATAAGCCCACATTGTATCAATATATGTAGTTCATCTGATGGACTACATGCATTTGTGTCATTCCTGCTTCACCCGATTGAAACCATCTGATTACCGGGTAATTGACCAACATATGCATATGGAACGCTGGACTACGCGATACCGCCTGTCGCACGAATATTACTGGTGCTCGTCGTGTAGGGCACCTCTCGCAGAGTTATACGATGTGTACAATGATGACTCATGTATACTGTGTGATGAGGTATGTATGCTACGTAGACGAGTAATCTTTTTTTTACTGTATTTATTGTATCTATTGTATATATATATATATATATATATATATATATATATATATATACATATATTGTATGTATTGTACATATTGTATATATCTCGTATATATTGTATATATTGCATATCTTATAAAATTATAACTTATTTCCAGTCAGTATCATATTGTTTTCGCTGGTGTTAACATGTGTGACCCAAACTTTTATTATCCTCAGTATTACAACTGTTTTGATAAACGATTACTAACGTATCCAACATGGTCTGGAGTTCACTCACCCTCATCGCTTGCTGCAGCAGGGTTCATTTTCACATCTGCAGACGACACCGTTGAATTTTTCATGTGTGGGGTTAGAATAAACGTATGCTCAGCTCTTCGCACCACGTCCACGCAGATGTAATGAAACGGAAGTGGAGAGGACCTTCTGCACTTGTACTAAATCAAAATGTTTTATTCCTAAAGAAAATCATATATCTGAGTAATACATGCTTCTATGAATTAAATATAATTTGTACGTCTTTATTTCTACATGAATTAAATATATTAACATATCGTTTTCTTTAGTTTGGTAAAAAGTGTGGGCGAGCAAAAAACATACAAGAGGGCAAAAAACATACAAGTGAAGTCGCCTTGGGCTAGAGTAGCAACCAGGTATTTAACGATAACGTAGGTCACACATATGGCCTTGCAATTGTGGAACTTAAATGCGTGATATATTAAAGTATGTCACAGTGATGACCTTGCAATTGTGGAACATGAACGCGCAATAGGTCACACGGATGGCCTTGTAATTGTGGAACAGGAGAGCGGGGTTTGTGACCTTGGGTTTGTGGTAATGATATGTAATTAGGTCAAACACTGCGCTTTTTTGACCTTGGTACGGTGGTGACTTTGGTATTGTGGCAATCTTGGAATTGTGGGGCCTTGGAAATGTGGTGTGTCAGAAGTCTCCAATCTTACCTACTAAAGAACTATAAGAATTAGGAAAGAACAGAATACCAACGTATTAGGTAAACAAATACCTCTTCAAGCTTAAGATGTCCTAATACACAATTTTTGCCTCGATGATAGTTACAGTCGGGTTAGACCGACTTCGGAACCAAACAGGGGCACAAGTACGTCTTCCTCACTTTTGTAATCCTGGTATAAAAAACTCATGATGTCCTAATACTCAAATTTTGCCTCAATTTACGACGACTTCAGAAGTAAACAGGGTCATAGATCCCTCTTCCGGACTTCTGAATACTTGACACAAAAAAGGTTTGTTAATTTCAGAATCAAAAGACCTATAAGTATTAGGAAAGAACAGAAGACCAAAGTATTAGGTAAAACAATACCTCTTCATATTTACGATGTCCTAATACACAATTTTTGCCTCGATGATTGTTTCAGTTGAGTTAGGCAGACTTCAGAACCAAACAGGGGCACAAGTACGTGTTCCACACTTCTGTACCCCTGGTATAAAAAGGTGAGCAAATACCGCTTCAAACTCATGATGTCCCAATACACAAAGTTTGACTAAATTTACGCCGATTTCAGAAGCTAACAGGGTCATAGATTCCTCATCCGGATTTTTGAATGATTGACACAAAAAAGGTTTGTTAATTTTAGAATCAAAAGAACTATAAGAATTGGGAAAGTATAGAAGACCAATGTATTAGGTAATAAAATACCTGTTTAAACTATGATGTCCTAATCCACAATTTTTGCCTCGATGGTTGTTACAGTCGGGTTAGACAGATTTCAGAACCAAACAGGGACTCAAGTACGTGTTCCACACTTCTGTACCCCTGGTATAAAAAGGTGAGCAAATACCTCTACAAATTCATGATGTCCTAATACAGAAAGTGTGCTTCAATTTACGACGATTTCAGAAGCAAGCAGGGTCATAGGTTCCTCTTCCGGACATCCGAATGCTTGACACAAAAAAGGTTTGTTAATTTTAGAATTAAAAGAGCTATAAGAATTAAGAGAGAATAGAAGACCAAAGTATTAGGTAAACAAATACCTCTTCAAACTTATGATGTCCTAATACACAATGTTTGCCCCGATGATTGTTACAGTCGGGTTAGATAGATTTCGGAACCAAACAGGGACCCAAGTACGTTTTCCACACTACTGTACCTCTGGTATAAAAAGGTGAATAAATACCTCTTCAAACTCATGATGTCTTAATACTCAAATTTTACCTCAATTTACGCCGATTTGAGAAGCAAACATTGTCATAGGTTCCTCTTCCGGACTTCTGAATACTTGACACAAAATAGGTTTGTTAATATTAGAATCAAAAACTATGAGTTAGGAAAGAAAAGAAAACCAAAGTATTAGGTAAACAAATACCTCTTCAAACTTATGATGTCCAAATACACAATTTTTGCCTCTAAGATTGTTACAGTCACGTTAGACAGATTTCAGAACGAAACAGGGGCACAAGTACGTGTTCCACACTTTTGTACCCCTAGTATAAAAAAGGTGAGCAAACACCTCTTTAAACTCATGATGTCCAGAACACAGAGTTTGCATCAATTTTCTACGATTTCTGAAGCAAACAGGGTCATAGATTGATCTTCCGCACTTCTGAACACTTGACACAAAAATGTTTGTTAATATTAGAATCAAAAGAACAATAAGAATTAGGAAAGAACAGACCACCAAAGTATTAGGTAACCAAATACCTCTTGAAACTTATGATATCCTAATACACAATTTTTGCCTCGATGATTGTTACAGTCGGATTAGACAGATATCGGAACGAAACAGGGGCACAAGTACGTGTTATACACTTCTGTACCCCAGGTATAAAAAAGGTGAGCAAATACCTCTTCAAACACATGATGCCCTAATACAGAAAGTTTGCCTCAATTTACGCCGATTTCATAAGCAAACAGGGTCTTAGATTCCTCTTCCGGACTTCTGAATACTTGACATAAAAAAGGTTTGTTAATTTTAGAATTAAAAGAACTATAAGAATTAAGAAAGAACAGACCACCAAAGTATTAGGTAAACAAATACCTTTTCAAACTTATGATGTCCTAATACACAATTTTTGCCTCGATGATTGTTACAGTCGTGTTAGTCAGATTTCTGAACCAAACAGGGGCACAAGTACGTGTTCCACACTTCTGTATCCCTGGTATAAAAGGTGAGCAAATACCTCTTCAAACTCATGGTGTCCTAATTCACAAAGGTTGCCTCAATTTCAGAAACAAACAGGGTCATAGATTCCTCTACCGGACTTCCGAATACTTGACACAAAGAGGTTCGTTAATTTTAGAATCAAAAGAACTATAAGAATTAGGAAAGAACAGAAGACCAAGGTATTAGGTAAACAAATACCTCTTCATACTTTTGATGTCCTAATACACAATTTTTGCCTCGATGATTGTTACAGTCGGGTTAGACAGATTTCAGAACCTAACAGGGCACAAGTACGTGTTCCACACTTCTGTATCCCTGGTATAAAAAACGTGAGCAAATACCTCTTCAGACTCATGATGCGCTAATACACAAGTTTTGCCTCAATTTACGCCGATTTCAGAATCAAACAGGGTCATAGGTTCCTCTTCTGGACTTCTGAATACTTGACACAAGAAAGGTTTGTTAATTTTAAAATGAAAAGGACTATAAGAATTAGGAAAGGACAGAAGATCAATGTATTAGGTAAACAAATACCTCTTCAAACTTATTATGTCCTATGAAAATGTAAACTTTCACCATTAACACTCATAATAAGATACTTATCTTTTTTGGGATTTTTTAATGGTGTACTTTAAATTATACAATCTAAACGTTTCGATAACACTTACAGTTATCTTTGTCAGTAGTAATGTTTGTTAAAAATTGTTAAAGATGTAGTAAACAATTTTGTCAAATTTGAAAAATTAAAACATAAACATAAGCCTGCTATTAGTATAACAGTTTGGGAAACATAAAGCCAACTATAAATTTTTTTAGTAAAGAATAACTAGGTCACAAAAATTAAATATTATTAAACTGCCTCAAAGATGACAAACCAGAACACTCTCTACGACGAAAGCTAACAATGGAATTTGTCAGCCAAAAACACACTTAACAAAATTTAATCGAGTTATGATGTAAGTGTAAAGTTGTAAAAACTTCAATTTTAAAATGATAGAAGCATTGACAAATCCAAACATTACATCAAATAAAATAACCCAGTTAAATCTAACAAAGAGATATCTTTATCAATAATTGGAAGTGTTATTAACAATGAAAAGCACAATGCAGAACGTTTTTTGTAATTTTTAATTTTAATTTAATTTCAACTACTTATGTTAAATTATAGTGCTGTGGTAATTTAACATATAATTGGTAAAGCATTTGCTTCAAGGTCTGGGAAAAACACAGCAAAAAACCTAGACATACCAAAAGTTAAAATTAAAATCAAAGTTAAGACGTATCATTATGCTTCTTTTTAATTATAAGATTGTGTGTAAGATTGTATTGAAGCAAATGCTTTACCAATTATATGTTAAATTACCACAGCACTATAATTTAACATAAGTAGTTGAAATTATATTATATTGCCTCGATGATTATAAGAGTCGGGTTAGACAGATTTCAGAACCAAACAGGGGTAAAAGTACGCGTGCCACACTTCTGTACCTCTGGTATAAAAAAGGTGAGCAAATACCTCTTCATACTCATGATGTCCTAAAACACATAGTTTGCCTCAATTTACGCCGATTTCAGAAGCAAACAGGGTCGTAGGTTCCTCTTCCGGACTTCTGAATACTTGACACAAAAAAGGTTTGTTAATTTTATGGTCAAAAGAACTATAGGAATTAGGAAAGAACAGAAGACCAAAGTATGAGATAAACAGATACCTCTTCGAACTTATGATGTCCTCATACACAATTTTTGCCTCGATGGTTATAACAGTCGGGATAGAAAGATTTCGAAACCAAACAAGGGCACAAGTATGTGTTCCACACTTTTGTACCCCTGGTATAAAAAAGGTGAGCAATTACCTCTTCAAACTCATGATGTCCTAATACACAAATTTTGCCTCAATTTACGCCGATTTCAGAAGCAAACAGGGTCATAGATTCCTTTTCCGGACTTCTGAATGATTGACACAAAAAAGGTTTGTTAATTTTAGAATCAAAAGAACTATGAGCATTAGAAAATACTCAATTTTTGCCTCGATGATTGTTACAGTCGAGTTAAACAGATTTCGGAGCCAAACAGGGCCACAAGTACGTGTTCCACACTTCTGTACCCCTGGTATAAGAGAAGTGAGAAAATACCTCTTCAAACGCATGATGACCTAATTCACAAATTTTGCCTCGATTTACGCCGATTTCAGAAGCAAACAGGGTCGTAGGTTCCCCTTCCGGACTTCTGAATACTTGATACAAAGAGGTTTGTTGATTTTAGAATCTAACTCGACGGTAATAATCATCGAGGCAAAAATTGTGTATTAGGACATCATAACTTTGAAAAGGTATTTGTTAACCTAATACTTTGGTCTTATGTTCTTTCCTAATTCTTATAGTTATTTTGATTCCAAAATTAACAAACCTGTTTTGTATCAAGTATTCAGAAGTCGGGAAGAGGAATCTATGACCCTGTTTGCTTCTGAAATCAGTGTAAATTGAGGCAAACTTTGTGTATTAGGATATCATGAGTTTGAAGAGGTATTTGCTCACCTTCTTTATACCAGGGGTACAGAAGTGTGGAACACGTACTTGTGACAGTGTTTGGTTCTGAAATCTGTCTAACCCGTGTGCAATAATTATCGAGGCAAAAAATGTGTATTTGGACATCATATGTTTGAAGAGGTATTTGTTTACCTGATAATTTGGTCTTCTGTTCTTTCCTAATTCTTATAGTTCTTTTGATTACAAAATTAACAAACCTTTTTTGTGTCAAGTATTCAGAAGTTCAGAAAAGGAATCTATAACCCTGTTTGCTTCTGAAATCAGCGTAAATTGATTTATACTCTCTGTATTAGGACATCATGGGTATGAAGAGGTATTTGCTAACCTTTTTATACCAGGGGTACAGAAGTGTGGAATACGTACTTGTGCTCCTGTTCGGTTCTAAAATCTGTCTATCCTGACTGTGACAACCATTGAGGCAAAAATTGTGTATTAGGACATCATAAGTTTTAATAGGTATTTGTTTACCTAATACTTTGGTCTTCTGTTCTTTCCTAATTTTCATAGTTCTTTTGATTCTAAAATTAATTTTGTGTCAATCATTCAGAAGTCCGGAAGAGGAACATATGACCCTGTTTGCTTCTGAAATCGGGGTAAATTGAGGCAAAATTTGTGTATTAGGACATCATGAGCTTGAAGGGGTATTTGCCCACCTTTTTTATACCAGGGGTACAGAAGTGTGGAACACATACTTTTGCGCCTGTTTGGTTCTGAAATCTGTCTAACCTGACTGTGACAACCATTGAGGCAAAAATTGTGTATTGCACATCATAAGTTTGAAGAGGTATTCGTTTACCTAATACTTTGGTCTTCTGTACTTTCCTAATTCTTATAGTGCTTTTTATTCTAAAAGTAACAAACCTTTTTTGTATCAAGTATTCAGATATCCGGAAGAGGAATCTATGATCGTATTTGCTTTTGATATCGGCGTAAGTTGAGGCAAACCTTGTGTATTAGGACTTCATGAGTTTGCAGAGGTATTAGCTCACCTTTTTTATACTAGGGGTACAGAAGTGTGGAACACATACTTGTGCCACTGTTTGGTTCTGAAATCTGTCTAACTCGACTGTAACAATCATCGAGACAAAATTTGAGTATTAGGACATCATAAGCTTGAAGAGGTATTTGTTTACGTAATTCTTTGGTCTTCTGTTCTTTCCTAATACCTATAGTTCTTTTCGTTCTAAAATTAACAAACCTTTTTTATGTCAAGTAATTAGAAGTCCGGAAGAGGAATCTATGACCGTGTTTGCTTCTGAAATCGGCGTAAATTGAGGCAAACTTTGTGTATTAGGACTTCAAGAGTTTGAAGAGTTAATTGCTCACCTTTTTATACCAGGGGTACAGAAGTGTGGAACACGTGCTTGTGCCCCTGTTTGGTTCTGAAATCTGTCTAACTCGACTGTAACAATCATCGAGGCAAAATTTGTGTATTAGGACATCATAAGTTTGAAGAGGCATTGGTTTACCTAATACTTTGGTCTTCTGTTCTTTCGTAATTCTTATAGTTCTTTTCATTCTAAAATTAACAAACCTTTCTTGTATCAAGTATTCAGAAGTCCGGAAAAGGAATCTATGGCCGTGTTTGCTACTGAAATCGGCGTAAATTGAGGCAAATCTTGTGTATTAGGACATAATGGGTTTGAAGAGGTATTTGCTCACTTTTTTATACCAGGGGTACAAAAGTATGGAACACGTACTTGTGCCCCTGTTTGGTTTTGAATTCTGTCTGACACGACTGTAACAATCATCGAGGCAAGAATTGTGTATTAGGACATCATAAGTTTGAAGAGGTATTTGCTCACCTTTTTATACCAGGGGTACAAAAGTATGGAACACGTACTTGTGCCCCTGTTTGGTTCTGAAATCTGTCTAACCCGACTGTAATAATCATAGAGGCAAAAATTGTGTATTAGGACATCATAGGTTTGAAGAGGTACTTGTTTACGTAATACTTTGGTCTTCTTTCTTTCCTAATTCTTATAGTTCTTTTATTCTAGAATTAACAAACCTTTTTGTGTCGAAGGATATCTTTCAGAATTGGAACCTGGATAGGAAGGTTGAGAGATTTCTTTTATGGGACGACTTTCCCTTGTCTTCTGAAATCGAGCGTAACGTTGAGGCAAACACTTGTGTATTAGGACATAATGGGTTTGAAGAGGTATTTGCTCACTTTTTATACCAGGGGTACAGAAGTGTGGAACACGTACTTGTGCCCCTGTTTGGTTTGAAATCTGTCTAACCGACTGTAACAATCATCGAGGCAAAATTGTGTATTAGGACATCATAAGTTTGAAGAGGATTGGTTTACCTAATACTTTGGTCTTCTGTTCTTTCTAATTCTTATAGTTCTTTTCATTCTAAAATTAACAAACCTTTTTGATCAAGTATTCAGAAGTCCGGAAAAGGCAATCTATGCCTGTTTGTACTGAAATCGGCGTAAATTGAGGCAAATCTTGTGTATTAGGAGCATAATGGGTTTGAAGAGGTATTTGCTCACTTTTTATACCGGGGTACAAAGTGATGGAACACGTACTTGTGCCCCTGTTTGGTTTTGAATTCTGTCTGACACGACTGTAACAATCATCGAGGCAAGAATTGTGTATTAGGACATCATAAGTTTGAAGAGGTATTTGCTCACCTTTTTATACCAGGGGTACAAAAGTATGGAACACGTACTTGTGCCCCTGTTTGGTTCTGAAATCTGTCTAACCCGACTGTAATAATCATAGAGGCAAAAATTGTGTATTAGGACATCATAGGTTTGAAGAGGTACTTGTTTACGTAATACTTTGGTCTTCTTTCTTTCCTAATTCTTATAGTTCTTTTATTCTAGAATTAACAAACCTTTTTTGTGTCAAGTATTCAGATGTCCGGAAGAGGAATCTATGACCTTTCTTGCTTCTGAAATCGGCGTAAGTTGAGGCAAACCTTGTGTATTAGGACATAATGGGTTTGAAGAGGTATTTGCTCACTTTTTATATCAGGGTACAGAAGTGTGGAACACGTACTTGTGCCCCTGTTTGGTTTTGAAATCTGTCTAACACGACTGTAACAATCATCGAGGCAAGAATTGTGTATTAGGACATCATAGGTTTGAAGAGGTATTTGCTCACCTTTTTGTACCAGGGGTACAAAAGTATGAAACACGTACTTGTGCCCCTATTTGGTTCTGAAATCTGTCTAACCCGACTGTATTAATCATAGAGGCAAACATTGTGTATTAGGACATCATAGGTTTGAAGAGGTACTTGTTTACGTAATACTTTGGTCTTCTTTCTTTCCTAATTCTTATAGTCCTCTTGATTCTAAATTAACAATCCTCTTTATGTCAAGTATTCAGAAGTCCGGAAGAGCAATCTATGACCCTGTTTGTTTCTGAAAATCGGCGTAAACTGAGGCAAACTTTGTGCATTAGGGCATCATGAGTTTGAAGAGGTGTTTGCTCACCTTTTTATACCTGGGGTACAGAAGTGGATGAACACGTTTGATTCTGAAATCTGTTTAACTCGACTGTAAGAATTATCGAGGCAAAAACTGTGTATCAGGACATCATAAGTTTGAAGGGGTATTTGTTTACCTAATACCTTGGTCTTCTGTTCTTTCCTCATTCTTATAGTTCTTTTCATTCTAAAATTAACAAACCTTTTTTGTGTCAAGTATTTAGAATTGTGTATTAGGACATCATAAGTTTGAAGAGGTATTTGTTTACCTAATACCTTGGTCTTCTGTTCTTTCCTCATTCTTATAGTTCTTTTCATTCTAAAATTAACAAACCTCTTTTGTGTCAAGTATTCAGAAGTTCGGAAAAGGAACCTATAACCCTGTTTGCTTCTTAAATCGGCGTAAATTGATTCATACTTTCTGTATTAGGACATCATGAATTTGAAGAGGTATTTGCTCACCATTTTATACCAGGGGTACAGAAGTGTGGAACACGTACTTGTGCCCCTGTTTGGTTCTAAAATCTGTCTAACCTGACTGTGACGACCATCGAGGCAATAATTGTGTGTTAGGACATCATAAGTGCGAAGAGGTATTTGTTTACCTAATACTTTGGTCTTCTGTTCTTTCCTAATTCTTATAGTTCTTTTGATTCTGAAATTAAAAACCTTTTTTGTGTCAAGTATTTAGAAATACGGAAGAGGAATCTATGACCGTGTTTGCTTCTGAAATCGGCGTAAATTGAAGCAAACTTTGTGTATTAGGACATCATGAGTTTGGAGAGGTATTTGCTCACCTTTTTTATAGAAGGGGTACAGAAGTGTGGCCATATTACAATTAACAATTTTTCCATGGGAATGCAATTATTTATTTGATTCCTTATTTTTAATAAATCAGACCACTTTAAGGGATTTATTAAAAATTCCTGGAGTAATTACTTTATTATTTTGGTTTGTACTAGGATGTGTTACAATAATATCTCAGATATTACTGTAAATTGTAGAGGTGGCCACATTACCATGAGCAAATTTTCATAGCTTTCATTGTTGGGTTATTTTTCCTTCTTTTGCAGATGCCATGTACGACTCTTGACCTGCCTGTTAGGAAGAAGAGAAAGCTTTGGAATTCAGAGCAAAAGGAAAAAGCTATTGGAGCAGTTCGATCAAAGGCTTCAAGCTGCAAAAAGGCTGCAGCAACATTTAGTGTTTCAAGAACCACTTTGAGAAGACTGATTGATTCTGGAGATGCTCCTGAAGAAGCAGCGGAGAAAAAACTGGGAAGGAAACAAATTCTTCCATTGGCACTTAAAAGAATTCTGGTTGAATACTTGCTATTCATGGAAACTAAGTATCATGGGCTGAGTCGAACGGATGTCAGGTAGATGGCATATCAATCGGCAACGCAAAACAACATCCCTCATCTTTTAGTCCATGGAAAAACTGGTCGGGCATGGTTCGACCATTTCGTGAGGAGACACAGTGCCCAGTTTTCGATGCGAAAACCATCTAGAACATCCCAAGCCAGTGTATCGGAATTTAATGAAGAGTCAGTCAACGAGTTCTATGACATTCTAGAAAGTGAATACGATAAGATACACTTTACACCTGATCGTATCTACAATGTGGACGAGACTGGGTTGACAATTATACAATCGAAAATCTCTGAAGTTGTTCGTAAAAAGGGAAAGTGTCAGATTAGTGCTTTGCAGCTGTTGAGCGTCGATCTCTAGTGACAACAGTATGCTGTATGGGTGCATCAGGACACTTCATCCCGCCGATGATGATTTTTCCCAGGAAGAATTACATTGATCTCTTGATGAAAGGAGCTCCTCCTGGAGCAATCGGGATAGTACATCCTTCGGGGTGGATACAAGCCAATCTTTTCACAGGGTGGTTTAAACATTTCATTCAGAGAACTAATCCTACTGAAAGTTCACCTGTATTACTGATCCTAGATGGACCCTACAGCCATACCAGAAATCTAGAAGTTTTGCAGCTGGCCCGAGAAAACCATGTTTCCATCTTAAGCTTGCCACCCCATACCACTTATAAATTACAGCTTCTCGATAGAGCATTCATGGAACCACTCAAGACTTACTACAGACTTTCTGCACTCTGACAGACTTCTGGAACCTTATAACATAGCAGAATTGTTTAAAAATGCTTACTTGAAATGCACCAATGGTACCTTGGCTGTCAGTGGATTCCGAGTAACTGACATATATCCATTTAACAGATCAACATTCACAGAATCTGATTATCTAGCTGAAGCAGCAGACGATCACAATGGACAACAAGCAGCAAATAATCACAATGGACAACAAGAAACAAACGATCACAATGAACAATAAGCAGCAAACAATCACAATGTACAACAAGCAGCAAATAATCACAATGGACAACAAGAAACAAACGATCACAATGAACAATAAGTAGCAAACAATCACAGTGGACAACAAGCGGCAAACAATGACAATGAACTGCAAGCATCACAATGGACAACAAGACGCAAACAATCACAATGGACAACAAACAGCAAACAATCACAATAGACAACAAATGACACTCAGATATGATAAACCAGGACCTTTAATCCAAAAATTCGATGTTCTACCACAGCATATACCCCCGCCTCCTTCTGTCAAGACTAAGACCTCAAATCGGAGGAGAAAGGCCTCACTCATCACCTCTTCACCGTACAAACAGCATCTGGAAGATTCTGCCAAGAGGATTCAAGCCAGAGACTCAAACTGTGATTCTGCCAAGAGGATTCAAGCCAGAGACTCAAACTGTGGTTGTGGAGGGGGACGGGGACGAGGAGGTGGACAATCTGAACGATCTGCTCGGACTTCCAGTTCAAGAAGTGATGACGATCCTGATTCCATGTCAGCTAGTGAGGAGAAGTATTCCGACTTGGAAGAAAGAATATCTCGATCTAACTTTCATTCTGACGACACAGTGTTTATTTTGCTCGGAAAAATTCTCTGAAAGCCGCAGAAAAGAAGAGTGGATTATGTGCCAATCATGTTACCAGTGGTCTCACGCAGCATGCGCGGGAGCGCATAACAATTCCTACTATGTATGCGACTTCTGCCAGTAATTCTCCTATGATTGAGGAGAAATGAGAACAATAACACAATCTGATGATAACAATAACTGCATCATAAGGCTAATTTGGCCACGGGTGGCCAAATTAGCCTCACCTAAGGTCGAATTTGAGTTTTGACACTTTATAGTTTTTTTTTTAATCTAATTAAGAGTTAATTTTATTTGGTGTACAACCTTTGTATCTCATTACAAACTTAATAATAAATTGTTTTTTTGCTTTTGGTTTTTAAAACTGATGATTTTTATTTTTATTTATATATATATATATATATATATATATATATATATATATATATATATATATATATATATATATATATATATATATATATATATATATATATATATATATATATATATGATATACAACTTTAATTAAATTTTAAAGTATTAATTTTTCAACAATAAGCCCAATTGGTGGTGTGGCATCTGCTACGAAATCAGTCGCATTGAATTGGATCTGAGGTTTTTTATCTGGATGAAGAGAAAACTTAAAATGTCTCAAAAGAATTGTGAGTGCCATCTTAACTAGTAGAATACCAAATTTGTAACCTTCGAATTAATTTATGACGATTAACATTCACATTACAATAATTCATAATACGTACCAATGCACGTTCTTGGTCCATTTCCAAATGGAAAATATACATAAGGATTACGATTTTTAACATTCTCATCTGAAAATCTTTCGGGATCATAGGTATCTGGATTGGGATAATACTCTGCATCATGATGTACTGCATGCACTGGTATTAAAACATGCATTCCCTTTTTTATAACAACATTTGAATTAGGTATGGCATATGTTTTAGTACACAACCGAGTATGCACCGGTAGTGGAGGGTATTTTCTTAAAGTTTCTGAAAAATTTTTAGATAATTGTTATAAACACCACACATAATTTTTTTTTACCAACCAGCAACGCATTTATCTAAATAATCCATTTTTAGAATTCCATCGTACGTTACATCATCATTATTTTTTTCTAGCACCGAATTAATCTCAGCTCTTAATTTATCTTGAATTTCAGGGTTTACTGCCAATTCAAACAAACTAAAACATATTGTTGTAGCTGATGTTTTGTAGCCAGCCATATAAAAGACAAAACATTGTGCTGCCATTTCATTAAGGGTCAACGTAACTTGCTTTGTATTATCCTTTTCATTTTTTAAATTACCAAATTCATTATCATCTAGATTCACATTGTTTTTAATTTGTATCAAAAGATGCATAAAGTCTTTACGGACAACATCATTTTCCTCCCGATACCTAACAATACTTTGAACCATATTTATAAAAAAATCGGTCATCTTCTTATCAAACATTTTGATCTTAAATATATATAAAAATTCAGGTAAAACTACCATTAAGAGTGTGTGCATTGATTGTATAAATGAAGTCCCAAAAAATATTTGTTGATATCTCTGAAATTCTGATTTTGAATTTTTTAGGGTTGAATCATCAATTCCGAAACCACAAGACACTACAACGTCAGATGTATATTTTTCAATAACATCCTTAATGTATATCTCTTTTCTATTCTTAACTAACCCTTCAAGTAATGTCACCAAATCTAACCCGCAAGTCAAAAGAGTACTAAACGTCATTTTCATTTTTCCAGATGTAAATGAAGGTGTTAATTTTACCCTTAATTGTTTCCAACGTTCACCTTTCAAATGAAATAAATTAGTACTTAAGGGATCTCTTTCACAATTCGTATAACCGATGTGATCAGTAAAATGATTGAAGTCGTTAATTAGTATCTTTTTAATCAAATCCAATTCCACAGGCACAAAGATTGGTTTTAAAAGGAAGTAATATCCACCATATCTCTTACCCCTTCGCTTAACCTCACTATAAAAGTGTTTTAAATTAACTCCAATGGATTCTTTTTGAAGAATAATGTTAAGTGTATTGCCGAAAAGCAAAATCGGAAACACTGTTTCCACCCCCATTCTACTCCAGTACGTATGCCAATATTTTAACAGCAATACCAGTATTGATGTCAGTATAAGGATTGTTAACAATTGCAAATAGGCAGTACTAGTAACAATCTCCATAATTTTAAGAATTTGAATAGTGTTTCGATTTTTAATTATAAAGTCACTTTGGATTAACGTTTTATATAGATTTTTAGAGCACGTTTAAAAATGTTACGACTAAAATGTTTTTGATTATGTTTACTTTTTAATTCAAGTGATAAGCTGATATTTCTTACTAAAATTAGAATAATTTTGTATTACATAAACATGTTTTGTAATAGTAATACGTTAGATTAGACGAGTGCTTTACCAACTTAGGTACAAGGGTTATGAATGTAATTCGATAGAAGCTTAATATCGTCCCCTTAAAGCCAGAAGGTCGTATGTAAAACATTTTTAAGAAAATGGCATTTTAGTACCGTTAGTTTGATAACAACGTATATTTTTAATTGGATAAAAGTTTTATGTAAAACAAAACTATAATACGTTTAAAATTCGAAACGATTAAAGGCCTTATGTGTATTTGGAAACACCCAGGAATAAGCAGAAGGTCTCATGTGCCGAATAAATCGATAGGTCTTTTTGTTCTTCTCTGATGGAATAAATTCAATTTTTGAAATAGCAAAAAGTCGGATGTGCGTCAATAAACACACACGACTCCGTGTTAATTACAAGAAAAATATATTTATCTTCAGCGATTTTTAACACAAGGTCGGATGTGCGCAAACAAACACATGCGACTTTTGGTTAATTAAAAATAAAAACACTCAGTTTCACCGATTGGAACCATAAGGTCGTATGTGCGTAAATAGGTACATGCGACCTTTTGTTGATAGAAAGAAAAAGATATTTATCTTTATTCGTGTATTAATATAAGGTCAGATTTGGGAAAATAATCACATCCGACTTTTTTCCAAGCGTAGGTAGCTTAAGTCGGCTGTAAAGTTTTTCAACAGTTTGCTGTAAACTAGTATGTCACTTGAAGTTGTAAGTGTAGGTACTTTATGTTAATTTTTCTAAATATTCTTGTATTATCTAAGTATAGAATGTTATACAGGGTGTCCACGAGGAAATACGAAGAATTCGTAGACGTGTTCTTTGAACAATTTTAAGCAAAAATGATTATGTGCAATTTTCACAATTCCTAACCTCTAAGGTGGTATGGGCGGTTGAAGAAAAATGTAAAATCGTGGTCCTGCTTCTAGCAGTGTCTGCGTTCATTCATATAATGCTCGTTCGGCTAACGATTTCAACTTCTCTCAGCACCTCTTCTGCAAACGCATGTCGTGGAGACTCTTCTGTTTTCCAAAAGTAGTGAAAAGTCTGGGCTATCGTTTTGTCAGTAGGAGCACGATGATTTAGAAAACGATTTTTGTACTCTGCTACTGCTGCATAACAATTACCGTTAAACAAGTCGTACAGGAAATATCACTGCATTCGTCATTTGAACATTGTTAAGACATGATTAGTTGTAATTAAATTAATTCTAATTGTTACAAAGCAGATGATAACTTGTATTTACATTCAAATACTGTTTGATACAAATGACATAAAACGTCAAAGAAGACACATTTTCTCAGTTTATTGTCGTAATACTTGCTAGCAGAGAGGGTGGGGAGAGTGGGCACTCGTATAGGCAATCTTGAGATAAGTTTACTTCCTCCCAATTAAATAGAGGGCAGTCATAAAAAGAAAAAATAACAGATTACTGCACAATGCACACTTAGTTGTAAGATGCGTAATTTAGTAATTTTTTGTTTGGATGTTTAGAAGTATATGAATGGCATTTGCCATTATAGCGCTTGAAAGTTTTAAGTGTCTTTTCTCTAAATTTGTTTACATTTTTACCAATCTATTTATAACTTTCGCTCACTTTTTGTTCGGTTTACATTGTGAAGTTATTCTCGTTTTTTAAACATTGAAAAAATCGTGACGTTCAAAGTTCTTGAAGTTTAAATAACGTTCGTTTACTTACAATGTGATTTAATAACCTAACAATGTGTTATCAAAAAATAACTACCTTAATTAAGTTGATTAGCTAAGTAAAGTTGTATCCTGAAGTTCATTGGATATTTTTGCAAAAAGTTAATTTGACAATTCAGAAAAGAAATTGAAATTTGCAATTTTACATAAAAAAATTACATTTTACTACTTGATTGTTAAATATGTAATGTGTTTCAGACATACAAATTATAATTTTGAATAAAGGTAAATGATTTGAATTAATAAAAATTCAAAATAAAAAAATTTCAAATTTAAATTTCGCGCGTATGAAGAAAATACCTTCTCACAAGTTGTACGAGGGCGCTATTAAGTCTACCAAATTAAAGACCCAAATTTAAAATTAAGTATCCACTCTCCCCACCCTCCCTGCTTGCTAGGCAACCAACATTGCTCTTACGATTTTGGGTGTTGGATCTCATTTTGAACAACTGTAACCATTTCTGTTTGTCACCTCGTTATGTTATGTACCGGGTGGCCAACTAAGAACGGCCGTCGGCCATATCTCAGGAATGGATTATAGCACAGGTTCGGGAAAAAAATTTTTATAAGAAAAGTGGCCTCGAGAAACGCCTGGAAATTATATTCAGAATTCTAGGTCCACCGCTAATTTTAAAAAGCAAAATTTTTCAAAATTTACTCAATTAAGGGGCATATTAAATATTTATAATCAGATTACTCGACAAATTCTGCATATTTTTTATTTGACAAGTTTTAGTCTATCTCTTCAAATAAGGGGAGGGGGAGAGTGGAACCTTGTTACGAAAAAACGCCTTTAATTCAGGTTCTGCTTGACCGATTTTAATAAACTTGATGTTGTTTGAAAGAGCTTTTGTAAATTTGAAGCAATCTGATTAATAACATAAATGCTAGAGGGCGCTGTTTAATATTTTTTGATAGTTTTCTCTTTACAATTTTAAATAGAAGCATAAAAATTTAAGTCGGTCTCTAAAAAGTAGACTAAATTAGTAATAAAACAGTGAAAACTGCAAGTCGATATCTTTTTCCTATCCTGAGATATCGTAAGAAACAGGTAAATGGCGGGAATTGTTCTTCCAACGTCTAGTAGGCTAGTTCGCGTTAACGGAATTTATTAAATTTAGCCTGGATGAAAAGATCTTACATTGGTCTGCAGTAATTTAAACTGGTATCATACTAATGTTATGGTTGCCGCTAGATTACCGAAACGTAATGCTGTCTCTACTAACAATGAGAACAAATTATAAAATAATAATATGATAAATCTAACATTTTTTTAATTATATAAGAATGTTATATTTGTTTTCAAGCGATGTGTTAGTAAATCAAAAGCATAAAATATCAATAAAAACTGATATTTGCCCAGCAACAACAAATACAGTTTAAAATATGAATTACGCTCTACTGATGACAACAAAATTAGTAAAGAGGGCCATATAAGATATAAAATAAATTCCCTGTTGAAAACAAGCAAGCTATGGTTTTCATGCATATGTCAAAAATTATTCATCGTGTTTCATTTAATAGACTTTCTTTATCTTTTCGTACCAAAATGATTCTTACAAATAAAGAAGCATTTGATATGTTGGCAGTTTATTTTGAATGTATGAGAAATGCAACCGTTGCTGCTAGAGTGTATGCACTGCAGCACCCAAACAGACGGCATCACAGCAGAAGAGTTTTTCTCCGACTCACACACCGTGTGCGTACTACTGGAAATGTAAATCTTTCTGTGTACCGAAGACAACGTAGAGGAAGAACAGAGGAAAATGTTATTGATGTTTTCGCTTATGTAAATGTTAACCCTTATTCAAGCACCAGAGCTATAGCTAGAGACTTCGGTATATGTCGAACCACCGTCCAAAATATTTTAAGAGAACACAGGTGACTACTTATTTATTAATGCATGTTTTATTCGGTATTATAATGATAAACATGTCTAATGTATTTGCCGCCATTTTATGTCCAGTTTCTTATCTTATGCTATGTGAATAGATTTTAACTAACAACATGATAATAAAGGAGGGCAAAGTAAAGTAAAAAGGTACCAATAATAAGAAACAATGAGAGGCCGGGCGAAAAAAAATCGTAATAACATTACGAGAGTTAATGCATTTAAAGTCCTTTTTCGTTTACTAACAACGAAGGACTTCAATGTGTCTTATTGATCTGATTACTTTATAATATATACTATTTTAGATTGCACTCATATCACATGGTCCTACACCATAGTTTGAATGCTCAAGATTTCGATACCAGGTTGGATTTTTGCAACTGGCTATCAAATATGATACGCGACGATCCTGAAATACTTTCACGAATTATGTGGACAGATTTGGCTACTCTTCAGTCTTCATAGTGATGGTAGTGTAAATCGACATAATATGCACTACTGGTCTGAAACGAATCCTCACTGGATGCAGGAGGTCCAGCAGCAGGGTCGTTGGTCTGTAAATATGTGGTGCGGGATTCTAGGTGGAGACATAATTGGGCCTTTCTTTTTTAATGAGACTGTTAATGGAGAAAGATATTTAGATTTTTTAAGCAACGAATTGCCACTTCTTTTAGAAGACATACCCTTGGCCATTCGTCGTGGCATGTTCATGCAACATGATGGGTGCCCGGCACATTATTCTAGAGATGTTCGGAATTTCTTAGATCAATCATACCCTGAAAGATGGATAGGACGCGGAAGTTTATTTATTTGGCCACCAAGGTCTCCAGACCTAACTTGTTTAGATTTTTATTTGTGAGGGCGAATAAAAGATCTCGTTTATGCCGATAGACCCACAACAAGAGGTGGCATGATTGAAAGAATACGACAGACAATGCGAAGTATTTCAAGGGCAGAAATTGAAACTGCTGTTCTCTCCACTCGTCAGCGATTGATTTCATGCATTGAAAATGATGGACGACATTTCGAACATCTAGGGCGACACTAATTACATAGTTATTTATTTAAGGTTTTAATTGTTAGATTGATCACATTATTATTGTATAATTTGTTCTCATTGTTAGTAGCGACATCATTACATTTAGGTAATCTAGCGGCAACCATAACATTAGTATAATAACAGTTTAAATTACTGCAGACCAATGTAATATCTTTTCATCCAGGTTAAATTTAATAATTTCCGCTAACGCGAACTAGCCTACTAGACGTTGGAAGAACAATTCCCGCCATTTACCTGTTTCTTACGATATTTCAGAATAGGAAAAGGATATCGACTTGCGGTTTTCACTGTTTTATTACTAATTCAGTCTACTTTTTAAAGACCTACTTAAATTTTTATGCTTCCATTTAAAATTGTAAAGAGAAAACACAATATTAAAAAGATATTAAACAGCGCCCTCTACCATTTATGTTATTAATCAGATTGCTTCAAATTTACAAATTTTCTATTGTTTAACAAAAGCTCTTTCAAACAACATCAAGTTTATTAAAATCGGTCAAGCAGAACCTGAATTAAAGGCGTTTTTTCGTAACAAGGTTCCTACTCTCCCCCTCCCCTTATTTGAAGAGATAGACTAAAACTTGTCAAATGAAAAATATGCAGAATTTGTCGAGTAATCTGATTATAATATTTAATATGCCCCTTAATTGAGTAAATTTTGAAAAATTTTGCTTTTTAAAATTAGCGGTGGACCTAGAATTCTGAATATAATTTCCAGGTGTTTCTCGAGGCCACTTTTTTTATAAAAAAATTTTTCCCGAACCTGTGCTATAATCTATTCCTGAGGTATGGCCGACGGCCGTTCTTAGTTGGCCACCCGGTACATAACATAACGAGGTGACAAACAGAAATAGTTACAGTTGTTCAAAATGAGATCCAACACCCAAAATCGTAGGAGCAATGTTGGTTGCCTAACAAGCAGGGAGGGTGAGGAGAGTAGACACTTAATTTTAAATTTGGGTCTTTAATTTGGTAGACTTAATAGCGCCCTCGTACAACTTGTGAGAAGGTATTTTCTTCATACGCGCGAAATTTAAATTTGAAATTTTTTTATTTTGAATTTTTATTAATTCAAATCATTTACCTTTATTCAAAATTATAATTTGTATGTCTGAAACACGTTACATATTTAACAATCAAGTAGTAAAATGTAATTTTTTTATGTAAAATTGCAAATTTCAATTTCTTTTCTGAATTGTCAAATTAACTTTTTGCAAAAATATCCAATGAACTTTAGGATACAACTTTACTTAGCTAATCAACTTAATTAAGGTAGTTATTTTTTGATAACACATTGTTAGGTTATTAAATCACATTGTAAGTAAACGAACGTTATTCAAACTTCAAGAACTTTGTACGTCACGATTTTTTCAATGTTTAAAAAACTAGAATAATTTCACAATGTAAACCGAACAAAAAGTGAGCGAAAGTTATAAATAGATTGGTAAAAATGTAAACAAATTTAGAGAAAAGACACTTAAAACTTCCAAGCGCTATAATGGCAAATGTCATTCATATACTTCTAAACATCCAATCAAAAAATTACTAAATTACGCATCTTACAACTAAGTATGCAATGTGCAGTAATCTGTTATTTTTTTCTTTTTATGACTGCCCTCTATTTAATTGGGAGGAAGTAAACTTATCTCAAGATTGCCTATACGAGTGCCCACTCTCCCCACCCTCTCTGCTAGCAAGTATTACGACAATAAACTGAGAAAATGTTTGACGTTTGATGTCATTTGTATCAAACAGTATTTGAATGTAAATACAATTTATCATCTGCTTTGTAACAATTAGAATTAATTTAATTACAACTAATCATGCCTTAACAATGTTCAAATGACGAATGCAGTGATATTTCCTGTACGACTTGTTTAACGGTAATTGTTATGCAGCAGTAGCAGAGTACAAAAATCGTTTTCTAAATCGTCGTGCTCCTACTGACAAAGCGATAGCCTAGACTTTTCACTACTTTTGGAAAACAGAAGAGTCTCCACGACTTGCGTTTGCAGAAGAGGTGCTGAGAGAAGTTGAAATCGATAGCCGAACGAGCATTAGATGAATGAACGCAGACACTGCTAGAAGCAGGACCACGATTTTACATTTTTCTTCAACCGCCCATACCACCTTAGAGGTTAGGAATTGTGAAAATTGCACATAATCATTTTTGCTTAAAATTGTTCAAAGAACACGTCTACGAATTCTTCGTAGTTCCTCGTGGACACCCTGTAAAACATTCTATACTTAGATAATACAAGAATATTTAGAAAAATTAACATAAAGTACCCGCACTTACAACTTCAAAGTGACATTCCTCCTAGTTTACAGTAAACTGTTGAAAAACTTTACAACCGACTTAAGCTACGCTTGGAAAACAGTCGGATGTGATTATTTTTCCAAATCTGACCTCATATTAATACACGAATAAAGAAAAATATCTTTTTCTTTCTATCAACAAAAGGTCGCATGTACCTATTTACGCACATACGAGATTATGGTTACAATCGGTGAAAAGTACTGAGTGTTTTTATTTTAGATTAACCAAAAGTCGCATGTGTTTCTTGACGCACATCCGACCTTACATATTTTTCTTCAACCGCCCATACCTCCCTAGAGGTTAGGAATTGGGAAAATTGCACATAATCATTTTTGCTTAAAATTGTTCAAAGAACATAAACCAGGTTTGTTGACGCACATCCGACCTTGTGTTAAAAATCGCTGAAGATAACAAGGAGTCGTGTGTGTTTATTGACGCACATCCGACCTTTTGCTATTTCAAAAATGGAATTTATTCCATCAGAGAAGAACAAAAAGACCTATCGATTTATTCGGCACATGAGACCTTCTGCTTATTCCTGGTTGTTTCCAAATACACATAAGGCCTTTAATCGTTTCGAACGTATTAGAGTTTTGTTTTACATAAAACTTTTATCCAATTAAAAATATACGTTGTTATCAAACTAACGGTACTAAAATGCAATTTTCTTAAAAAGTCTTACGTACGACTTTCTGGCTTTAAGGGGACAATATTAAGCTTTTATCGGATTACATTCATAACCCTTGTACCTAAGTTGGTAAAGCACTCGTCTAATCTAACGTATTACTATTACAAAACATGCTTTTGTAATACAAAATTATTCTAATTTTAGCAAGAAATATCAGCTTATCACTTGAATTAAAAAGCAAACATAATCAAAAACATTTTAGTCGTAACATTTTTAAACGTGCACTAAAAAATCTATATAAAACGTTAATCCAAAGTGACTTTATAATTAAAAATCGAAACACTATTCAAATTCTTAAAATTATGGAGATTGTTACTAGTACTGCCTATTTGCAATTGTTAACAATCCTTATGCTGACATTAATACTGGTATTGTTGTTAAATTATTGGTTTACGTACTGGAGTAAAATGGGGGTGGAAACAGTGTTTCCGATTTTGCTTTTCGGCAATACACTTAACATTATTCTTCGAAAAGAATCCATTGGAGTTAATATGAAACATTTTTATACTGAACTTAAAAGAAGGGGTAAGAGATTTGGTGGATATTACTTCCTTTTAAAACCAATCTTTGTGCCGGTGGAATTGGATTTGATTAAAAAAATACTAATTAACGACTTCAATCATTTTACTGATCACATCGGTTATATTAATTGTGACAGAGATCCCTTAAGTTCCAATCTATTTCATTTACAAGGTGAACGTTGGAAACAATTAAGGGTAAAATTAACACCTTCATTTACATCTGGAAAAGTGAAAATGACGTTTAGTACTCTTTTGACCTGCGGGTTAGATTTGGTGACATTACTTGAAGGGTTAGTTAAGAATAGAGAAGAGATATGCATTAAGGATGTTATTGAAAATATACATCTGACGTTGTAGTGTCTTGTGGTTTCGGAATTGATGACTCAACCCTAAAAAATTCAAAATCAGAATTTCAGAGATATCAACAAACATTTTTTGGGACTTCATTTATACAATCAATGCACACACTCTTAATGGTACTTTTACCTGAATTTTTATATATATTTAACATCAAAATGTTTGATCAGAAAATGACCGATTTTTTTATAAATATGGTTCAAAGTATTGTTAGGTATCGGGAGGAAAATAATGTTGTCCGTAAAGACTTTATGCATCTTTTGATACAAATTAAAAACAATGTGAATCTAGACGATAACGAATTTGGTAATTTAAAAAATGAAAAGGATAATACAAAGCAAGTTACGTTGACCCTTAATGAAATGGCAGCACAATGTTTTATCTTTTATATGGCTGGCTACGAAACATCAGCTACAACAATATGTTTTAGTTTGTTTGAATTGGCAGTAAACCCTGAAATTCAAGATAAATTAAGAGCTGAGATTAATTCGGTGCTAGAAAAAAATAATGATGATGTAACGTACGATGGAATTATGAAAATGGATTATTTAGATAAATGCGTTGCTGGTTGGTAAAAAAAAATTATGTGTGGTGTTTATCTGAACAATTATCTAAACATTTTTCAGAAACTTTAAGGAAATACCCTCCACTACCGGTGCACACTCGGTTGTGTACTAAAACATATGCAATACCTAATTCAAATGTTGTTATAAAAAAAGGAATGCATGTTTTCATACCAGTGCATGCAGTACATCATGATGCAGACTATTATCCCAATCCAGATACCTATGATCCCGAAAGATTTTCAGATGAGAATGTTAAAAATCGTAATCCTTATGTATATTTTCCATTTGGAAATGGACCAAGAACGTGCATTGGTACGTATTATGAATTATTGTAATATGAATGTTAATCGTCATAAATTAATTTGAAGGTTACAAATTTGGTATTCTACTAGTTAAGATGGCACTCACAATTCTTTTGAGACGTTTTAAGTTTTCTCTTCATCCAGATAAAAAACCTCAGATCCAATTCAATGCGACTGCATTCATAGCAAATGCTACACCACCAATTGGGCTTATTGTTGAAAAATTAATACTTTAATATTTAAAGTTATATATAATAATAATAATATGTTTTATTGCTGTAGTACATGTTATAGAAAAAAAAAACACTTTACAGAATTTTATATATATATATATATATATATATATATATATATATATATAATTCTGTAAAGTGTTTTTTTTTCTTTTAGGAGAAGGTTGTAATATGGCCACCCTATTTGTTTTTTACCTATAAGTCAAATAAAAATCATCAGTTTTAAAAACCAAAAGAAAAAAAACAATTTATTATTAAGTTTGTAATGAGATACAAAGGTAGTACAACAAATAAGATTAACTCTTAATATGATTTAAAAAAAACTGGAAAGTATCAAAACTCAAATTCGACCTTAGGTGAGGCTAATTTGGCCACGGTCAAATTAGTATATGATTATTGTTATCATCAGATTGTGTTATTATTCTCATTTCTCCTCAATCATAGGAGAATTACTGGCAGAAGTCGCATACATGGTAGGAATTGTTATGCGCCCCCGCGCATGCTGCGTGAGACCACTGGTCATATGATTGACACATAATCCACTCTTCTTTCCTGCGGCTTTCAGAGAATTTTTCCGAGCAAAATAAACACTCAGTGTCGTCAGAATGAGGGTTAGATCGAAATATTCTTTCTTCCAAGTCGGAATACTCCTCTTCACTAGCTGGCAGGGAATCAGGATTGTCATCACTACTTGAACTGGGAGTCCGAGCAGATTGTCCACCACCTCGTCCCCGTCCACAACGACGGTTTGAGTCTTTCGTTTGAATCCTCTTGGCAGAATCTTCCAGATGCTGTTTGTACGGCGAAGAGGTGATGAGTGTAGCTTTTGAAGCCTTTCTCCTCCGATTTGAGGTCTTATTCTTGACAGGAGGAGGCGGGGATATATGCTGTGGTAGAACATCGAATTCTTGGATTAAAGGTCCTAGTTTATCATATCCGAGTGTCATTTGTTGTCTATTGTGATTGTTTACTGCTTGTTGTCCGTTGTGATTGTTTGCGTGTTGTTGTCCATTGTGATGCTTGTAGTTCATTGTCATTGTTTGCTGCTTGTTGTCCACTGTGATTGTTTGCTGCTTATTGTTCATTGTGATCGTTTGTTGCTTGTTGTCCATTGTGATTGTTTGCTGCTTGTTGTACATTGTAATTGTTTGCTGCTTATTGTTTATTGTGATTATTTGCTGCTTGTTGTCCATTGTGATCGTTTGCTGCTTCAGCTAGATAATCGGCTTCTGTGAATGTTGATCTGTTAAATGGAAATATGTCAGTTACTCGGAATCCACTGACAGCCAAGGTACCATTGGTGCATTTCAAGTAAGAATTTTCAAACAATTCTGCTATGTTATAGGGTTTCAGAAGTCTGTCAGAGTACAGAAAGTCTGTAGTAAGTCTTGAGCGGTCCCATGAATGCTCTATCGAGAGGCTGCAATCTATAAGTGGTATGGAGTGGCAAGCTTAAGATGGAAACATGGTTTTCTCGGGCCAGCTGCAACACTTCTAGATTTCTGGTATGGCTGTAGTGTCCATCTAGAATCAGTAATGTAGGATTAGTTTTCTGAATGAAATGTTTAAACCACTCTGTGAAAAGATTGGTTTGTATCCACCCCGAAGGATGTACTTTCCCGATTGCGCCAGAAGGTGCTCCTTTCATCAAGAGATCAATGTAATTCTTCCTGGGAAAAATCATCATCGGCGGGATGAAATGTCCGGAACCACCCATACAGCACACTGTTGTCACTAGAGATCGACGCTCAGCAGCTGCCAAAGCACCAATCTGACACATTCCCTTTTTACCAACAACTTCAGAAATTTTCGATTGTACAATTGTCAACCCTGTCTCGTCCACATTGTAGATACGATCAGGTGTAAAGTGTATCTTATCGTATTCACTTTCTAGAATGTCATAGAACTCGTTGACTGACTCTTCATTAAATTCCGATTCACTGGCTTGGGATGTTCCAGATGGTTCTCGCATCGAAAGCTGGGCACTGTCTCTCCTAAGGAAATGGTCGAACCATGCCCCACCAGCTTTTCCATGGACTAAGGGATGAGGGATGTTGTTTTGGGTTACCGATTGATATGCCATCTACCTGACATCCGTTCGACTCAGCCCATAATACGTAGTTTCCATGAATAGCAAGTATTCAACCAGAATTCTTTCAAGTGCCAATGGAAGAATTTGTTTCCTGCCCAATTTTTTCTCCGCAGCTTCTTCAGGAGCATCTCCAGAATCAATCAGTCTTCTCAAAGTGGTTCTTGGAACACTAAATGTTGCTGCTGCCTTTTTGCAGCTTGAAGCCTTTGAACGAACTGCTTCAATAGCTTTTTCCTTTTGCTCTGGATTCCAAAGTTTTCTCTTCTTCCTAACGGGCGGGTCAAGAGTCGTGCGTGGCATCTGCAAAAGAAGGAAATGTAACTCAACAATGAAAACTATGAAAATATGCTCATGGTAATAAGGCCACCTCTACAATTTACATTAATATCTGAGATATTATTATAACACATCCTAGTACAAACCAAAATAATAAAGTAATTACTCCAGGAATTTTTAGTTAATCCCTTAAAGTGATCTACAGTGATGTCTGATTTATTAAAAATAAGGAATCAAATAAATAATTGCATTCCCATGGAAAAAATGTTAATTGTAATATGGCCACACCAAATCTCTAAGTAGATTACTCTAAAACCTTCAAGTACAAACCAGAAAAATAAATTACTTACTTTGGCCTTTTAAATAAATCCCCTAAAGTGGTCTACAATTATCTGATTAATCAAAATATTTATGAAAACATCGAAAACAAATAAATATTTACATTCTATAGAAAATATACTAACTGTATATGGCCATCCTTTAGAGATACACAGCTAAGAATTATAATCACTAAAAAATATATAAATTATCAATAAATAACTCACCGTAACGCCAATGTAGCACTTCAATTAATTCTTTATTGACTGGAATCACCGAATTGAAAAATAGACAATGGAAAATATTTTTCTAATTTATTCAAAATGTTATGGAAAAACTTCTACTCATCCCCAGAACAACACACTCGCGTACTGATTTGTAAACAAAAGGATTCCGACGGCGGATGAATACAATATTTTCTTCTCGCTAGATATTAATTTATCAGGGGTGGCCATATTACAACCTTTTCCTGTGTATATATATATATATATATATATATATATATATATATATATATATATATATATATATATATATATATATATATATACAGGGTCCGCCAATAGTGCGTGGACGAAGCTTTATGAGTTTATACAATATCGTTTTCAAAATTATTTATTGCAGGATGGCGTGGGATCTTTCGGGTTACAATTAGAAAATATTTTCGCAAAAATTACTACTCGTATACAGGGTATTACAACACAAAGTTATATTTTTTTAAATGGAACATACCGTATATTATTATAAATTTGGATTCCTTGGTTAATTTTAAGGGCACTTTATTCACTACATGAGGTATCTTAAACGCGCAATTTAGGCGCTGCATTCAATTTTTTGAAAATTTAGAGGTTGAAAAGAAAAATTGTAACAACCGTATTGAAAAATGTGTAACACTAAAATTTTAATGGTTGATTAGTCATAGACTGTGCTACATAAAATCGTAAAAATAGTAATATTATCTTTTTTTAATTTTCGAGATATCGTAATGCAAAGTTTAAGATTTTCAATCATAGATAACTTGATTTTTTTAAATGGAAAGGTACACATTGTTTTACATTGTTAGATAGGAAATTTAATTACATTTTTTTTGGTATTTATGTTTTGCCGTTTTTTGATAATCCAGCTTTTTTACTGAATTTGCAAAGTTTAAGAGTTTTAATCATAGATAACTTGATTTATTTAAATGGAAAGGTATACATTGTGTTACATTGATAGATAGGAAATTTAATTACAATTTTTTTGATATAACATTGTTGGTATTTATTTTTTGCCGTTTTTTGATAATCCAGCTTTTTTACTGAATTTGTCGATTTTCGTAGGTTTACATAAATGTATGCATAATTGTTTAAATCACATCAAGCTATGAAAACAAAAGAATATTAGAAACAAAATTCAGCAATAGTATCTGTTTTGTCATTTCGCGTGTATGTTCAAACGTAACTGAGTTAATTACTTTATTGCAGTGTGAATGTTTGACGCTTAACTTTATGAACATCATATACGTAATACGTTTATTTAAGAATTATAATGAGTAATTTTTTGCAAAATGAATTAGTTGACATGATATTTGTGCTTGGAGAATCAAACAAAAATTGTTTATTGGCCCGTCGAATCAATGGGCAGCGTTATCCTGATCGAAGACAACCAAGAGAAGAATCGTTTCGCAATCTTTTAGAAAGATTTGAAAGTACTGGAAGTGTTGGATATCCTAAAAACGAAAGAGCTAAAGTTGTTACAAATGAAGAAAATTAATTTCGTGTACTTGTAGCTACAGTTGAAAACCCCCACGTTAGTATTCCGAAATTAAGTGACAATTTAGAAATCAGTCAAACTTCCGTGAGACGAATGTTAAAGAAAAATAAATTTCACCCATATCATGTACAATTACATCAAGAGCTGAAAGAACAAGATTTTCAAAATCGAATTAATTTTTGCCAGTGGGTTCAACAACAGTTAAATGCGAACGAAAATTTTATATCGGGGATATTATTTACCGACGAATGTACATTTCATCGAAATGGTTTTGTGAACAGACATAATTTTCATTTTTATTCAAATGAAAATCCACACCAATTTCGGTTAGTCTCTCAAAATAAATGTCCAGTGAATGTTTGGGCAGGTATATTCGGCGGAACTATTGTTGGTCCTTTTTTTTTCAATGGCACACTCACTGGGGTAGAATATCATAATTTTCTGGAAAACGAATTATATCATTTATTGGAGAATGTACCTTTGGCTCAAAGAAGAGGTATGTTTTTCCAACAAGACGGGGCACCTCCTCATCATGCCAGAATTGCAACCCAGTGGTTAAATTCGACGTTTCACGAAAATTGGATAGGAAGACAAGGACCGATACCTTGGCCAGCTAGATCTCCCGATATAACTCCATTGGATTGTTTCTTTGGGGCTTTGTGAAGAATAAAGTATATGAGGAAGAACCAACAACTGCTGAGAATATGAAATTGCGAATTAGAAATGTTTTTGCTACAATTACTTCTAATATGTTAGATCGTGTTGAAGCTTCTTTTATTAAAAGAATTCAGTATTGTCTAAATCAGCGTGGTCGACAATTTGAACATTTAATTTAATATTATTTTCTTCCAAAATCGATAAATTCAGTAAAAAAGCTGGATTATCAAAAAACGGCAAAACATAAATACCAACAATGTTATATCATAAAAAAATGTAATTCAATGTCCTATCTAACAATGTAAAACAATGTATACCTTTCCATTTAAAAAAATCAAGCTATCTATGATTGAAAATCTTATACTTTGCATTACGATAACTCGAAAATTAAATAAGATAATAGTTCTATTTTTACGATTTTATGTAGGACAGTCTATGACTAATCAACCATTAAAATTTTTGTGTTACACATTTCTCCATACGGTTGTTACAATTTTTCTTTTCAACCTCTAAATTTTCAAAAAATGGAATGCAGCGCCTAAATTGCGCGTTTAAGATACCTCATATAGTGAATAAAGTGCCCTTAAAATTAACCAGGGAATTCAAATTTATAATAATATACGGTGTGTTCTAATTAAAAAAATATAACTTTGTGTTGTAATACCCTGTATACGAGTAGTAATTTTTGAGAAAATATTTTCTAATTGTAACCCGAAAGATTCCAAACAATCCTGCAATAAATAATTTTGAAAACGATATTGTATACACTCATAAAGCTTCGTCCACGCACTATTGGCGGACCCTGTATATATATATATATATATATATATATATATATATATATACGCACACAGGGTGTCCCAAACTGGTTTGAGCATCATATAATTTAACGAATAAAGGTATTTGAATAAAACAAAAACTATTCTTTACAGCTGCCAATGTAATTTAATATTAGCTGTTAAAATTACCCCCACTTGAACTACTCTTGAAAATACAACCCCCTCCTTTAAAATTTTAAATAGCACCCCCTATATTTTTTTATAAATTATGTTGCATGTTATGTCCACGAATGTGACAATTTTTACAGAATTAAAATCGATCACTAATTACGGAAGAAAGAGCAATTTTTATTTATACATTTATTTATATGTTTCAGTCAAGTCGATCATGATGGAGAACGTGAACAACTATAATAAAACAAATCACACTGAAATATATTACCCGTTTAAGAGAGTTAGGAATAAATTATTGATAATTCATTATATTAAATTTTCTAATTGCAATAATCTAAAGGTGATAAGTCTGGGGAACGAGCTGGCCATTTAATTTCTGGTGCTAAATTCCCGATAAAATTGTTGCCATAAGTGCTTTGGAGTAAATCATGACCGACTTGACTGAAACATATAAATAAATGTATAAACAAAAATTGCATTTTCTTCCGTAATTAGTGATCGATTTTAATTCTGTAAAAATTGCCACATTCGCGGACATAACATGCATCATAATTTATAAAAAATACAGGGGGTGCTATTTAACATTTTTAGGGAGGGGGTTATCTTTTCAACGGTAGTTCAAGTGGGGGTAATTTTAACAGTCAACATTAAAGTACATTAGCAGCTGTAAAGAATAGTTTTTGTTTTATTCAAATATCTTTATTCGTTATCAAGTTATAAGGTAGTCAAATCAGTTTGGGACACCCTGTATATATATATATATATATATATATATATATATATATATATATATATATATATATATACAGATATGGAAAAATATTATCGCGAGTCTGAGTTATAATAAGTAAAACAAAGACAGTACAATCAGTTCACGTGCTAAGTGAGATAGAATACGCAACAAACTAAAAGCGCTGATGCCATACATGTGTCTTTTGAGTAGGCTAGTATCAATGACGCTACTGTCAACGAGAATTGATAATCAGTGTTTTTGCATGTCCGGTACAATACTCATGTATGCCAATGAAGAAAAAATACAGATTAAGTGGTATTAATTAGGAAGCACTGCACTGGAAATAATGGGCAGGTTTGCTACTTCATTTGAAAACATGACAATTCATCAGAAAGTACGATTATGCGTACTGTTTGTAAATTTGACAGATGTGTATGTTTAAATAATTGCAGAAAATGCTGTAGCATTTATGGTAATGATGGTGAGCATCCTGGTCGTAACTTATACCGTTGCTATAAGTTGCAAACTACACAAGAAATTTTTCCAGAAGATCATGAAGAGCGTATGGAATTTTGTGACGATATGATGAATCGGGCTAATGAAAACGAAAGGTTTATTGAAAATAGTTTGTTTACCGACGAGTGTTCTTTTAACTTACATGGCCATCACAATCCGTGTGTCGTTGTTGGTTACTCTCGGGAAAACAAATACATTGGTATTCCTTACCGGACACAATACCCCCAAAAAGTTAATCTGTGGGCAGGATTTTTAGGCAATTTCATAATTGGTCCATTTTTTATCAATGGAAACTTGAATGCGGACAAATATTTAAAACTGTTAAGACACCAAATAGTTCCAGCTGTTCAACCTCCCTAAATTTTGACATTTGGTATCAAGAAAATGGCTGCCCTGCTTATACTGCAATAATGGTTCAACAGTTTTTGGAAACTACGTTCCTAAACGTATTATTTGTGGAAATGGTACTATTAAATATCCTCCTCGTTCACCTGATATCGCATCGAACGACTTTTTTGTTTGAGGATACGTATCCCAGTAAATTTATGGGCACAGGCATGAACGTGCCAACAATTTGGACGAACTTCGTATCAAAATTACAGACTCTTTAAACAGCATCACCCAAGAAATGTTAGAAAACACCCGAACTGAATTTTATCACAGATTCGGTTACTGTCTTGCGCAAGGTGGAGGTCTTTTCCAAAATCTTATAAAATAGAGTTTTGAAAAACGTGTATTCTGTTCATTTTTTAAAATAGTTTGTTTTTCAGTAAGAATTATAATGCTAAAGTTAAACCTTAAACTTAAGTTATACTATCAATGTAAATGTTAATGTTCTTGTTTGTAGCTCTCGTAGGTTTCTTCTAGGTTCTTCTTACGAGTAGTAATCGAACCATGTCATAAATTCACAATTACAATAAACTTCGATGTTTGAGGTAATATCATTTAATGTTTAAGTGTAAAGTATTTACTTAAGCTAGATTGAAGGAGACTTAAGTAGTTCATATTTTGTGCCTACATGCAAATATGTACAAGTGGTAACATCGGTAAAGTTAAGTCTCTCTCACACTGGTATAATGCTTATTGGGTTTCTTTCTAGGTTATTATAAGTCAGGCCCACAATAATGTTTTTCCATAGATGTATATACATATATAGGTAAGCTTATGCAATCGATATGTTTTTCACTACCGCTAAATCGACTTATAACTCATTATACGACGTTTGGCCAAGTTTCGTTGCGATCGGCCATGATGTATGCGCGCGTGTGTATGCGTGGTGTGTGCCTGTGCGTGGATGAGTGCACATGTGCGTGTGGCCGTGCGTGGGCATCAGCGTAGGTGTGAAAACAAGCGAGGGTACCTACGTGGGAGTGGTGGCGGGTGTGCGTGCGTGGGTGGGCGCATGAGAGCGTGATCTCTGCTGATTAATTTCAGCATAAAATCAGGTAATTAAAACAGATGCATACCTTATGCAGAGCATAAACCAAACCGTTGCAGATGTGGCTAAATACCCATTACACACGATAAAAGCATATTCACTGATATACGTAAATGTACAAGATGTCCCAATAGTGCGGCAAAGTTCTTTTATAGCGTTATTATAATAGATACGAAAAAATTCTAAAAGTACAATTGTTAAGTATCTCAAGGAGCACAATTCAAAATGATTTATAAATATACAGTATAAATAGTATAAATACTTTTATTTAAAAAACTAAAATGGATTGTGATTTCATCGTAACTTGAATCACTATTTAATAAGTGCTCTTTTTTGTTATGTGTGGCTTTAGTAACAATAAACGCATTATAAAATTAAATTTAATTTAAACAGAACTAGTGCTAACAGAAACTCATTAACAAATAAAATCAAAAAATGAAAACTTTTAGCACAAATGTTCAAAATTGTAGAAGAACTGTATGAAGATAGATTGAAAAACCAAACAGCCGTTTATTAAACAGTATAAATGAGAATGCATTTATGTCGACATATCATAACTAAAATTCCCCTTGACAAACTTGGATGTTCACATGTCCAGTATCAATTCAAGAAATAAATTCTTCAGTTTAAACTGATTGATGATAATCAATGTTATATTGAGAATAGGAGACAGCAATGTTGCCAATCCCATAGATCCTCAAGATGTCATCACTAAGCAATACTATTTATCAGCAAGGTTCAATTTGTGTAGAAACCGCTTGACACAGTTGACGGACACGGAAGAAGATGGTGATGCTATAAGTAAAAGATATCTTGATTTTTGTCTACAAACAGTTCAGAAAGCTTTTAAAGGAAACTCTAACGATTATCTAGCGTTGGAGTCAAAACTATATCAACTTTAAAAAATTGTGGATAAATTAGTACCATGTCCAAATTACAACTCATCAACGAATTGCACAAACCTGCGAGAAAAAATTTAAACGAAGGCGAACAATAATTAAAGGTTTTGATGACCTTTGGCAAGCAGATTTGGCTGAATTTAACACATATGCCATACAAAATAAGGGCTATAGGTATATATTAGTGGTTATCGACTGTTTTTCGAAATACTTGTGGACTAAAGGATTAAAAACGAAAACCGACCAAGAAGTTACCAAGGCCATGCAAACAATATTCAAACAATGTCGAAAACCTAATCATTACTCAAGCTATAGCACATCAGAAGGCAGTAATTGCGGAACGTGTTATCAGAACCATTAAGTGCCCTATATAAGTCGTTTAGCCTACAAGGTAAATACAAATGGATTGATACAATTGATGCCGTACCGATGGATTATAACAATCGTAAAGATTTTGATAATCATACAAAGCTGGAGGCTTAAACTCACATAAAAGCATTCGATAGAAACCGATATTGCGTGGATGTCAGTACGAATCAGTAAATTTTAAAGTATTTTTGCCAAGGGAAACATACCCAGTTGGTCTAGTGAACTATTTAAAATTGTAAAGGTTCGTGTTACTAAGCCCACTACGTACATGTTAGAAGACATGAAAGTAACACTTGTACTGGGAGGGTTTTATGAACACGAATTACAGAAAATAAAGTATCCTGATCCTAACCGTATTATTAGTGTAAAAGGTACTATTAAATATCCTCCTCGCTCACTTGATATCGCGCCGAACGACTTTTTTGTTTGGGAATACCTATCCCAGCAAATTTATGGGTACATGTATGAACGTGCTAAGAATTTGGACGAACTTCGTGTCAAAATTACAGACTCTTTAAACAGCATCACCCAAGAAATGTTAGAAAACACGCAAACTGAATTTTATCACAGATTGGGTTACTGCCTTGAGCAAGGTGAAGAAAATCTGATAGAGTTTTGAAAAAAGTGTATTCTGTTCATTTTTAAAAATAGTTGGTTTTACAATAATAATTATAATGCTAAAGTTAAACCTTAAACTTACGTTATACTATAAATGTAAATGTTAATGTTCTTGTTTGTAGCTCTCGTAAGTTTCCTCTTGGCTCTTACGAGTAGTAATCGAACCATGTCATAAATTCGCAATTACAATAAACTTCGATGTTTGAGGTATTATCATTTAATGTTTAAGTGTTAAGTATTTTCACGTAATACCTTCAAACAACACAGCACTTTTCAACATCATCTTAATTGCTTTGGTTTCGTTAGAAAAGTTGAAGCTAGATTGAAGGACACTTAAATAGTTCATATTTTGTGCCTACACGCAAATATGTACAAGTGGCAATATTGGTAAAGTTATGTCTCTCCCATACTCATATAACGTTTATAGGGTTTCTTTCTAGCTTATTATAAGTCAAACCCGCAATAATGTTTTTCCATACACACACACACACACACACACACACACACACACACACATATATATATATATATATATATATATATATATATATGTATAGCTAGAAATTTTACAAATTAAAGGTAAAAATAAATAAACATAATATCAAACACTACACGTGCGATTTATTGGATTACAAAACAAGAAAGAGCGGCAATATATACGAGCACCGGAAAATCTTACGATTGACTGGTCATCATCCTCTTTTATTTCTAAATACATACCAAAATTCGGCGTAGTTAACCGCAATGTTTTCCTTGATCGATAGCGGCCTCATAAACCTACAAAGTAAGCATTTCCTAGTTAATAACAGTATTTATGCCCTATTTATGGGGTTACATACATTGACCCATTAAAAGAAATCGTTGTATTTCAAAAAATAAAACATCTAATTCTAACAAAACGTTTCCTAGAATTAATTAGTATGAGATTAAATAAGTCAATACGAAAATACAATAATAGTGCTTGTCCTAGTAAAAATTGTTATATTGTTTATTTTCTGTAAAGTGAATAAAACATCTGATTACTAACACGGCCAGACTGACGCTGGCGACGTTCTCGGAGCTTCTCATTCACATACCTAAACAGAGAGACCGTCAATAATATTGTGCATAGTGGAGACCTCAGCCGCCACTTGGCTCTACCACTACCGGGACAAAGACCATCAAGCATCAGAAAGCACCTTACCTATTTAACATCATCGTTCTCCTCCAGAGACTCTAGGATCTCTTTCATGTTGCACGTCAGAGACCACTGTGAGGGCCGTGATCTTAGCTGTTCCTTGGCTGCTTTCGTAATTATACTGGTACCAACTTTCTTAAGTTCATACCGACCATTTTCAAGACATTTCACCACCTCATACGGACCTGAAAACTCATAATAGCTTTTACTGATATGCATCTGTGAATCATGGTGCACTAAAGGAAAATTGTCTGGTGTAAAATATGTAAAATCTTTCCTTTTGCGATTACTCTCTTCTACATTTGTTTGGGATAACTTTTGTGAAACTCGCTGCCTGTCTATTACGAACGATTACGAACAAGTGTTAAATCGTCCGAAATATTTTGCAATAGAGCTTGTATCAGAGGAGTTGAGCCATTAACGCCTAACAAACGTTGAGCGGGGGGGACATACCCGTAGACTTTTGGACAGTACTGTTTAATACCAGCTGTGTCTTCCATCAGCCACTCGGTCATTCTGACTTGGTGATAGTTTCAATCCTAAGTAGGTTACGAATTGTTCGCATGTATCTTTCCACTTGTCCATTTCCCCTATGGATGTCTGGTGTAACGTAATGGTGTTCTATTTTCCAGGCGTCCAGATATTTGGGGAAACGTATTTTTAAAGGAGGTCGCAGAATTCATAATAAGTTTTTTTGGGAGTTCCGAAGGGGGCCAGCACATTTTGTAATTTCTCGCAAGCTTCAACAGTAGTAACTGACTTCATGGGGGTTAGAATGCAATACTTCGTGAATGCGTCGACGATAACTAAAATGTGTTTGTAATTCTCGGTAGCCATGGGAAGAGGGCCCAAACAATCCATATGCAAGGTGTGGAAGGGTTCTTTTGACTTTTCCACAGATTTTATGGTGCCTTGCAGTGGCCCTGTTCTTGTTTTCTTGATCGCACATATTACACAATGTTTGATATAACATTTGATGAAGTTTCTCATACGTGGAAACCAAAAGTGCTCAGAAATAGATGCATACGTCTTTTCGGCGCCAATATCACATTGCTCGTCATGAAATATACGAAGCAGTCCTAACCGACTTTGTCATACCACTGCAGGTTCACAGTACCGTCTTCCTTAGAACGCTTGCGATACAACATTGCGCCTCTTTCAGTATATTGATTAGAATCGACATCACCCTCGCTGAGCCGTTTGAGTAGGTCTTGGACTTCTTCGTTCCCTTTTTGTTCTTTATGTGCCCAGTCACGGTGTGCTCCTCTCCGAACTGTTCCAACAGGGTTCCTACTTAAGTAATCTACCTGGGGTAGGTTACCTCCTTTTCTATACCATATTTCAAAATCAAAATCCTGCATGTACATCCACCATCGGGCCACACAAGGTATCATATCCTTCTCGTTAGCTGTAGCCTTGATGGCGTTACAATCCGTAACTAATTTGAACTTAAGACCCAACAAATAAGTGCGAAAGTGTTTTAATGCCTGTATAATTGCCAACGTTTCAAGCTAATGAGCGATACTTACTTTCAATGCCGGTCGTTCTTTTACTGAAATACGCTACTACCTTCGGTTGCGTTCCATGTAGTTGAATCAAAATAGCTCCATACTCAATGCTACTTGCGTCAGTATGTAATTCGGTCGGCAGTTCTGGATTATATACCGTTAGTAAGGGTCTGGATGTCAAATGACCTATTACGTACTGTCTTGCTTTTTCTTGCTCCACGTCCTATTCAAACGAGACATCCTGCTTTGTTACCATGCGGTTCTGCTGGCAAACTCGTGCAATAACTTTAGGAAGTATCCCACTAATCCCATGAATTGCCTAACTTGTTTAACGGATGTGGTTATAGACGAGTTGATCAGCTTTACCAGGCCTTATACCGTCACTGGATATTTCTCTTCCAAAATACTCAACAGAAGGTTGCAGAAAACGGCACTTTTGAATGTTAAGCGAAAATCCATTCAAATCTAACGCGTCTAACACTCGTCTAGTGTATGCTAAGCGCTCTTCGGGCGACAAACTAGGGATCAAGACATCGTCCAAATACACTAATGCCACGGTATCATTCAACTGACCCAGTGCAAGATTGATGGCTCTCTGGAATACGGCGGGTGCATTGGCTAGGCCAAAAGGCATCCTCAGGTACTCAAAATGTCCGTCGGGAGTCACGAAAGCAGTTTTGCATATGGAATCATCGTGGATGGGTATCTGATGAAATTCTGACGCCATATCCAAGGATGTGAAAAACCTTGCCTTCCCTAGTCCGTCTAATTGATCTTCAGTTAAGGGGAGAGGGAATCGGTCTTTAATAGTAACACGATTATGTTCTCGAAAATCCACACACATGCGATATGCAACAGATTTATTTTTTACGAGAAGGGCCGGGCTCGCAAAAGGAGATTTGCTGGACCAAATAATGTTATTTGCAAGCAAATCTTCAGTAATCTCAAGCATAGCATTTCTTTCGCTGGAGGACAAACGGTATGGAGGACGATCAACAATAACGTCTTTTTCTAATCTAATTTTTAAACTGCATTCCTCACTGTTCGCACTTTATTTCCGCTGGTTATCATCGCTGTGAATTCAGGAAATACCTTTTGGAGCACATCGTGATGTTCGAAGGGTACATCGATGTCATATGGATTGAAGGAAACACTCTGAAATTGTTTATTCCGGACAACTCTCTGCGCCGAATTACGTACGAGCCTTGGTGATTAGTAATTCCAAACATTGTTGGATCCGTAAAAATAACCCGCCAATAATAACGTCATAGTCAATACACTCATCCGAAACGAAAAAATAGGTTACGTTAACGTCAACGTTTGAAATTGTTGTGAACGCATGGAATTTACTAGTTGCGCTAATAGTTGCATTAGAGAGACCTTTCAGCGTAATATGACAAAGTTGTCACCTTGCTTTCAAATAGCCACAAAAATTTCTCTGATATTAGAGAAAGATCTGCGCCTGTATCCATTAAAGCCAAAAATCGATGTCCTTAAATAAAAATTTCCGTAGTATCGGTAGACGTCCCCGTTAGGTAGAGATTGACATGTCTACGACGTTCAATAGCTGCCTTTGTGAAGCAATTTGATACGTCATGGCCGCGCTTAGCACAGAAGGCGCAAGAGTCATTATGAGAACTCGATAAATCAGATTGTTTACTCGAACCAGTCACTTTCGAACGACAGCTTGCCTGAATATGCCCAGTCTTACCGCACTGAAAACATTTCTTTCGCGGGACTACCAAACCGCTTAAATTTCCACCATCGCCAAAGGGATATTTTCTGTTAGTAAAGGGAGCGTTGTTTCCAAACTTACGGACCTCTAGATCCTTTCGCGGCGGTTTTAGAAAACTTGAAAGGAAAACTAAGAGTGAGGATATAGTAGGAAAATTAGCATTCACTGCTGTATTTCGTACATCGGGTTCACTTATTCCATGGACAACAAGTTCCGTTAATCACTTTCAGACCAATTCGATCTAAGATTTCTTAACAAGGCTGATTTCTCAAGGACATACGTTTCTTAAGTGTTAAGGAGGGAACTGTTAAAAGCGACCCAAGTTCCTTTTTGGACGAAAATCCCCAATAAAATCTTGTCGAAAGGTAACCCAATCCCTTCGGTCGGGATTCCAACATTCATACCATATTTTGGCACCGTTCAAAAGAAATCGATTCAGTCTAGCAAACGTTTCCACATCAGACCATGCTAATTCATGCTTTATTTCTTCAACGTGACTCACCCATTTGCTGGATTCGTTTACCTCTGGTCGAAAATATGGTACTTCAACATGTTTTGCAGATTATTGCGACTGCAGAGTTTTCACCAACTCTACTAACAACGTTAGAGTAGTATCCTCACGATCCGACTTACCTTCCACGTTACATTTTTTTTCACTCACGCACACTATCACAATTCACCAACAGACCGTGGATTTATCCCACTTCTGATGTTAGAAATTTTGCAATTAAAATAAAAAAAAAACTAAACATAAAATTCAAATACTACACGTGCGATTTATTCGAGTACAAATCAAATGAGAGGGCAGCAATATGTCCGAGCACCGGAAAATCTTACGATTGATTGACTTTCGTCCTTTTTTATTTCTAAATATATGCCAAAATTAGGCGTAGTCAACCGCAACATTTTCCTTGACCGGTAGCGGCCCTCATAAACCTACAAACTCAGCATTTCCTAGTTACAATATTCTGACATATTTATGAAATTACATACATCTACAAAGTACGCATTTCCTAGTTAATATTTCTGACATATTTATGGGGTTACATTGACCCATTAAAAGAAATCGTATTTCAAAAAAATAAAACATCTAATTCGAACAAAAGTTAAACGTTTCCTAGAATTAATTAGTATTCAATACGAAAATACAATAAAAGTGCTTGTCCTAGTAAAAAGTGTAAATCTGATGTCCTGGACACATTAAATTCATTATTCTAGCTAATAGAAATTACATAATAACGAAAATACAATAATAGCGCTTGCCCTAGTAAAAATTGTTATATTGTTTATTTACTGTAAAGTCAATAAAAGATCTGATTTCTAACAATATATATATATATATATATATATATATATATATATATATATATATATATATATATATATATATATATATCTACACATTTGACAGCGTAAGGGGAATATTAAAATCTCTTGAGCTTTCGGTTTTAATGATTTTAAAAAATAATACATTAGGAAATCTGCACTTTTTTTGATGCTGAAAGATTAAAAAGTCTTTTTTTGATATTTGGCAATATACAGGGTGTAATAAAGTGCTCTCATTGCTAATTTTATCTTTTTTTTGAAATTTATTTTAAATTATTAGGTTAAATTTGGGTATGTAAAAACGAATAAATTTTTAAGATTTATTGGTTGTACAAAAAATACGTAGCCTACCAAAGGGTGTATTGTAGGATTTTATAATTGTTCTCAATTATTTTGTAAACCGTCACTTAACTCAAGGTAATAATGGTAATATTTTAGGAAGTGATAAAATTATATTGAATTTACCGATATATGTATTAGCCTGTTCTGTTTTAACATTTTAAATTTTAGGCATCTATAAAAGAGGCCGATCAGACTGGCGGCATACTTTTTTATACCTACTAACTTAGAAATATTTTTAAAAATCGGGTTATGATTATAGAATTATTGAATAAAACTCTCTTCTGAAGACAATTTTATAAGAAATGGTTGATTTTTAAAAGTGGATGTATGGTGACACTATAATTTTAATGTATTTGATTATAATGAGTAAGATAGTAGCTAGGTATGATATGGATTGCCCACAGCACAACGTATTTTTAACAACTGAATTATATAATTATGGTTTGTCTTTAAAAATAATGTATTTTATTAAAAGGCACAGCCTACACAGTAAAAGCAGGTATATTCATTCACAAATATCACTACAAAACAGCTAACTCTTATTATATATGTCTCAAATCAAGCACAAGACAGCATACAAAAACATATAACAAAACAATCAAACCACAACGGTCTATAACCGGTGTTATAGAAATTTACAACCGCGTGACGTCACAACGATGGGCAATATGATCAAGATCATATCTTGTTATTATTGTATCATGGGTAAATTCTTTGCCTAAGCGTTCAAATCAATTTCTATATATATATATATATATATATATATATATATATATATATATATATATATATATATATATTGAGATGTTTAGATAAGGGTAAGACAGGGATTGGTTAGTTTTAACTAGTAATTTCTTTAAAAAAGGGTTGATATCAAGCATGATACTTGTACGAGGGATGTAATTGATGTAATTTGGTTCACGATGGCAAGAAAGTGGATTTGTTTTGGTTAAAACAATCTTAATAAAATTTATACATTTTGGTTTAATCATAAAAAGCATTTTGTTACTTACAAGAATGTCAGGTATGTTAAATAAACTTATTTCCGTAAATTCGATTCAGTACTTTAGTTTGTTTCAATAAATTTCAGTTTTTCAAAAGTATTTTGGCATGTGAATATTTTACAGGTGTTTAACACATAGTGTAAAGTTAGATTTATATTAGGAACATTGTATAAGTAGATTAGAATGCAAGAAATTTGGTAAAATTTAAGAAAGGGTTATAATACGAACTTAATATGATAATTACTCACATATTTATGGAAGCGGATGTGTGACAAACAAAGTGATGCATTTTAAATATTAAGAACAGTGTATAGAACATATTTACACAAAGATATTTACATGCAGATACATTTTTATGGTAGAATTTTAAAAAAGTGTGTTAAACAATATGACTTCTTAAAGTGACTTAAAATTATACAATGCAAGCAAGATGAACAATAAATATAATAAAGACAGTTATTACAAGTTGTTTGGATAACATTTTAATTTACATGAACGTTTTTAAACGCAAATTATTTATATTTTTAGAATTAAGTTAGGTTATGTCATAAATTTAATGTTTTCTCACAAATTTATAGTTTTTTAAATTAAGTTAGGCTTAAAATGGATTGTAAAGTGATTAATAGGAGGTTTTCCTCATTTTTACATAGTAATTTAATTTGTACAAAGCATTTCAACGCAAAATTTATGAAATGGGGTTGATTATATAGTTTAAATATAAAATTCCTTTAAATTTAAGATTTCGGACATTTAATGTGTGTTTTCCAATGCAAAATTTCGTCAGGATTACATATATGTAGTTAATTTAAGTGTAGTTTGTAAGATTATTTAGATATAAGTAATTTTAATTTAGAATAGGTCATTTTGTATAATATTTAAAAGAACTATATCAAGTTGGGTATCGATTTATGCATAATTTAACACAGATTTCATTTCTGTTATCAAAATTTAAATCTATAGCTGTATAAGAAAGATATCGCTTAATTTCTAATTTAGTTAAGTTTTCAAATTATTTTCGACCAGAAACATAGTTACATTATTTGAATTTCTTAAAAAAAGTTGAAGATGTGGTAACTAACAAAAGGGTATAAAAGGAATTGCCCTTGATCAGACTCTCTCTCTATAATTTGCCAGTTGTTTGAAAAGTTTAAAATAGTATAGTGTTTTTTGTGCAACAAATAAGTTTAAATAACCTCAATAATTATCGGGAAAATTTAATATAAACGGAGAGACGAGAAAATCAGGCGCAATTGTTTTTAAACCTACAGTTGTTTAAAAATAAAGTTAGGTTACCGATACCTGTTCACATTCGTAAAGTTCATTACTAATAATTTTTCTTACTTGTGACGATTAATGTTTAACGTTTTAAAATTCGTTTGTTAAATTTGAATATTGGTTACGTTTTGCCAAAATAAAATAGTAATCATTCTTCTTCAATTGGGTTTTATTTTCTGCTGCGATCTTTTAAATAATTAATATTTGAGCCGGAGCCTAAAAATAAAGTGACATTAACTTAAAGTCTTTACAATCATTAAATATTATTTAAACGACAAAGTTGAAAAGCATTAATACAATTAAATAAAACATCATCGATTAAAAATTTGTGGTTGGGTGAAGCCGTAAAGCTGAGAAATAATAGCATTACCGAAGCAAAGTGACCAACAACCCGAGGGCCAGTCTGCAGCTAGTGGGTGATGGTAGCAGTGAACATCGTATATCAGAATTTCGATCTTCTTGGAAAGTGCCTGCATCTATATATGGAACCAGCTGTGTGAAGACATCCGTTTGCAGTTTGGAATATGTACATGTGAGTTAATTTTTGATCATAACCCTGTTTATTGTGTTCTTAGTTGTGTGATTTCCTGCAATTATTATTTGTATATGTATAGGTGTAAATGTTTATATAATACTTGTGTAAACACCTGCAAAATAAGCAAAAATTTTAAATTTCAATTATCCAGTTATAATTATAATCATAAATTCAACAAGTCATTATTTAACAATTCTGACATTTTTTGACAATTGTATTCATTAAATTTATAACGCATGCGTTATAGTATAAACTTTGTTCAGATACATTTTTCATATAAGATATTTTTTATAAAGTGCAATCCACATATATTCGAACCAGAAATAATTTGCCTCTAAACCTGAACCCTATCCCCAAATGAGATAAGAACTAGTCCGGTGCATTATAAACAAATAGTAATTATTATTTTATATTTAAATAAAAAAAAAATCTTTTCCCTTACGATAAATCTATCATTGTTGCCGCCATTACAATATATATATATATATATATATATATATATATATATATATATATATATATATATATATATATATATATATATATATATATATATATGCATAGAACCCCCATGTGTAAATGTAGCGTTATAATGAATGTTATAGTGATGACCTCCATGTTAGAGCAAACGCCAAATACGAAGACACCTTCGCAAAAACCGAATATTGCATTAAAAAGAAACGGAATAATGATATGTGTGAGAAGTAGATATTATGTTCCGTCCACAAAATGTAGTGTTGTTTATTGTTTTCTAACCTCATTTTTCGTGCACGTTTTTATCAACTGTAAAGTTTTTTTCAAAACTCCTTCCTTTTCAGCACCTTTTATTTACAAGTAAGTTGTATTTGCAATCCACAGTAATATGTATTAATATAATATATTGATTTAGTTCGTTGTTTATAATGGGTGATGCGAGAACATCGTCTGATAGTACATCAAACATTCCAGCAAAAAAGCGGCGTGTCTTCTCGCAAGATGACCGCGAAATTATTTGGAATGTTTATCAGTTTCATAAAAATATGAATGAAGGTATGTCACTATTGTACGATTAACATCTGTCAGTTTTTTCACGATTACATTTCTTTACAGTTAACGTTCTTGATATCGTTGTGAAAGCAACTGGAGTATCTAAAAGTACCGTCCTTACAATTATTAGAGAAGGGAGTGTAATTCAACGTGTTGAAATCGAATCGTTCAAGACTTCTAATAAAAGAATGAAAACCGCACCAAGATCATCTGTCGATAATTGTGGAGAACAAGTCATTCGACGCATTGTACACAATTTTCATGTCACGGAGAAACGACGACCAACCGTCAATGCTATCTGTAATATTATTAAAGATGACGAATCCATTGGTTTCTCTGGGAAGGAAACGTCTCTAAGAAGATTATTAAATAAAATAGGTTTTAAATGGACGAAAATGTTTAATGGAACGATACGATATACGATCTTTACGTTGTGCTTATATACGAGCAATAACAAAGTATCGAAGAGCAGGGCGACCCATTGTGTATACAGATGAAACATATATATATATATATATATATATATATATATATATATATATATATGCATCGCATACAACGCCACATTCCTGGGTAGATGATTCCAACGAAGGTTTAAAATGTCCAATCGGTAAAGGTCAACGTCTTATAATAGTACATGCTGGTGGTGAAATGGGATTTATCAATAATGCCCTCTTAGTTTTTAAATCGGGCTCAAAAACAGGTGATTATCACGACGATGTGAACTTTATTAATTATAAACGATGGATTGAGCACCAGTTATTACCGAATTTGCTTGAAAAGTCAGTTATTGTTATGGATAATGCAAGTTATCACAACACGTTAGCAGTTAAACATCCAACTTTTAGCAGTAAAAAAATGGATATGATAACTTGGTTACAAGAACGAGGGATCGTACATGATGAATCCCAAACAAAAGTGGAGCTATATGATTTAATAAAATGTAATAAAACGAGCTACACGGAATATTCAATTGATACTTTATTTGCGAAACATGGTCACTCTTTATGTCAACTACCTCCATACCACCCGGAGCTAAATCCAATAGAAAAAATATGGGCCATTGTAAAAGCTTGGGTGGCATCGAGAAACACAACTTTTAAATTAGCCGATGTTGAAAAACTAACTCGTGAAAAGTGTTCGATGGATTTTGAGAGCCACTGGCAAGAAGTGTGCCGTCATGTTAAAGAAATTGAAGAGAAATACATTAATAAAGAGCATATTATGGATGTCGTTTGTAAGGAATTGATTATACGTAGGAGTTGAGATTTGTCGGATGAATCTGACTTTATATCAGATTATGATAACGAAGACATAAGTGTAGAGTAATGGTGTACTATTTTATTGTATCTATATTGTTAATTTCACATTGCACATGTGTTGTTCATATTCTTAGAAATGTTTCTAAGGCACTTTAACTTCTTAAGCACTTTTTAAACACTTAGTCTATGATCTACCAACATAACGACTTCGTACCATAACCCTTTTTATAGTTAGCAGAGTTTTTATGCATTGTACCAATTATTATACATGTTCTACACATTAGGATTATTGTACTTCATGTAATCAATATCTGTTATGTGTTTAATTTCTTAATTATATTGATTTATATGTGAAATTTCTTATTTATCTTTAACACACTAAACATGTATCGTGTTGACCTTTTTAACATGCTACTGCCAGAGCTCAATGCTTTTATGAATTCAACATCATTGTGCAAACCCCATAAAACTTGTTTTGTTGCATAAAAACCATCTGTTTATATTCGTATACTATATTTTCCTCATAACAAATTATATAACTTCTTCAACTTTATTTGAACTTGCATACTATCTAATATTTGAATTCGATAAAACTCTACCCCCTCTATTACACCTATTTATAACCATCGCAGTATAAAACTGTTTAGACACGAATTATTTACCCTTAGAACTGTGGTTAATAATTAAAATGCGAATTACAACATTTCCGAGTAAATTTGTGAACAAGTAACATAACCTTATATTTCACTTTTGACAATTAAATGTTTTTTTTTGCTTAAATTGTCCTAATTATAAAATATAAACATCATAATTAAGAGGTTATTTACTAAAAAATGTACAAAACGTACTTTTACTTTTCTTAAAAAAACTAATATTTTCCGGTTGAATAGTACACGGTCACATGATTTTTTTCGTACAGCTTGGTGTCTTCGTATTTGCAGTTTAGTCTATCAGTGCCAATTACATCAGTCTTTATACACCGTATTGCCTTTGGAGCTGAATGTATTGAATTCAGGGCTTGAATTGCATGCAGATACAATTTCTGAAGAAGATGCTTCTTATTGTTGTCTCGTAACAACTTCAACAAAACTTTCTCCACCTTGAATCTTTAATTACTGTAAATACCCGCGGCCTATTAGTTTTTGTTTGATGAATAGTAATAACCATTTGAGGAGCAGTGATTTCTATATCGTTCAAAGACATTTCGTACAGTTCTTCTCTGCGACAGCCTCCAGCAACTCCAATCATGGAAACTATCTAAAAATAAAAAACTATTGCTAAATAATTTGCTCCCCAATGCATAAAAATGCACTTTTGTGAGAAGATATTCTTTATCAGGGGCACTTCTTAGAAATTCATAAATTTCTTCTCTGCTGAATGTTTTTGCTTGTTTAGCCTGATGACCAACTGTTTTTGTTTTAAAAATGATTTTAGCCTCGAGAATCTCGAAATGTTAATATTCTCAAATACAAGCAACATCGACTTCACCATGGAATATTTGCTCCACAAAGAAGTACCACAATATTTTGTAGACTAAAAAGTTTTATTACAAATACAATTTATATCCTCATCAATTTTTTCTACATTAGGTTGTCGTTAAAATTTTATTTTTAGTATGAAATAAAATACGTTACGTCATCCGTCCGGTCAAAAGATATTACGTACTCATTGCGCAATAAAATTCGGCCGAGACCAAGCCGAGTCCGAATTAATTACTTATTCGTACGTAATATCTTTTTTACCGGACTTATAACGTAAAATACTGTTTTAATACTAATAGGCACTTGTTATCAAATATAAAAAATGTTTATTTGACATATGCTCTAATTTATAATTTCATTATTAAGGTCTTTTGCTGGGTTTAGAAAAACATGTTTGCTTGCTGTCAAATTCCAACAGCTTTCAAACCACCTACAATAATTAAATATAGACCTTCTTGTTATTACTTCTACTACTTCACACGATGCACTTTTGAAAGAAGAAGTCCACATCCACGTTAAAGATAAATACTAAATAACACCAACCTAACCACAAAATTAAATATGACGGGAAACAGTCGGCGATCGAACACACTCGGAAACAATCGAGTAGCGAGCATAGCGTCACCTATGCAACAACTGCAATTGACAAAAACTCCGTGGTATTTTTATATTCTAAGCAGTGGCGAAACTAGGGGGGTGCAAGGTGTGCCAGGCACACTCCAGGCAAGCCGTGACACACCCCAGAAAAACGGAGCACTTCCCCATTTTTCATTCTTATCTTAAATTCCATCTAACAACTTAATTCGTTAAATCTTAAACCATTGCGATAAACAAACGAGTAGCAATAGTGACATAGTGATAAGTACAATTATTAATTATTATTTATTATGTAAGGACATTAGAATATTCGTCATTCGAACATAAGTTGTATCGGTGAAATAATATTTGTTTAGCTAAGCGGCGCGGCGGCGGTAGACTGCTGACTGTGACTGTGCTGCTCTTGGAATTGTTTTGGTTCATGATACTGATATGCGGTGAGTGTTGATGCATAAACAATAGCATGTATAGTTCCTCTTTCACGATGTAGTAAACCCAGCAAGCTTAAAGACGCCGCAAAGATTAGTAGATTAGATTAGTTTACATACAGTTTACATTAACATTCTAAAAGATAACTTTTTATAAAGGAAGCGAGACTTGAAACTTAAAAATAGTGGAACATACCGGAAATGGTGACTTATTATTCCGAACAATCTAGATGTATGAATCATAATTACGATGCCTCGGCAGACGCAGACAGCAGCTTACGTAAATTATTAGTCATCGAACTTCTAGAAGATTCGAGAAGGGTTTCTTGCGTCATCGGTACCTATATTAGCAACGCTGCAACGCACGATGAATTCATGGGGTTAGTACTTGTTATAGTTATGTTTAATGTTTTATGTAATATTATTATTATTATTATTATTATTATGAGCCAAGTGCCAATATAACCTGTGTTCGGTGTTCCATGTTCTGAGTCTTCTGTGCTGACAGCACAGTGCTGTGTGAAATAAAACATCAAAGTAAACAAATAGCCACTGCCAAGGCCAACTGCCACAAACAACTAAGGACTAAGGTAATTTTACTTATTTGTATGTTTGTTTTAGAGTATTATAAGATGTTAAAATTTTGATGGGTGAAAAAAAAAGGAAAGATTGCATCACAAGTTTCAGCTAATAATAATAATAATAGTTTAAAGTTAAAACTGCAAAGGGATTTTGATTTGTACTTTCTTTCACGCCTTTTACTTGTTTCCCCATCAGTGTCCGAGCAGTTAGCTTCGGTGTTTATAAATTTGTTTTTATTTGCGTTGCAGATTGCAGATTGTGGACGGTTTGAACATGAAGAAATTCAAAGAAATACGATCGTTTTTCAAATCTGCCACAAATCAACCCGACAAAGATGAGACTGAGACAAGGCAAACGTCTACTCCAGTATGTGACTCAACAACAAATATTGAGATAGCTTGTGATTTAACACAATCTTCAATTTCAAATATAGAAAATGTTGGTGGAGGCATACGAGAAGATGTAAATAAAGCCGCTGAAGAAGGGCAAGGTAGCAAAACATTCGATGTTTTTACATCTGCAGAAACAAATCAAAGAGGACGAAATTATCCAGAAGATCAAGATCTGGGAACTCTTGATAGTGGTCCTTCGCAGCCAAGGGGCCCAAGGGTTGTTTTTCCAAAAAGTTCATTTGGAGATAGACGGAGATCGTTTTCGTCTCAATTCTTTGATACTTATCAGTGGCTTGAATATAGTGTGAAGTTAGATAAAGCGTTCTGCTTTGTCTGCAGACATTTTCGGCATTCTGCAAATATTCGAGATCAAAATGAAAAGTTTTCGATTAATGGTTTCAGTAATTGGAGGAAACTAAGTGAGTCGCTGAAAAAACATGACACCTCTTTGGCTCACAGTGACTGTATGCAAAGGTTTGCAGGCTACAAGCATTCCTTGAAGGCCGGAGATGTTCATAAGAAGCTAACCATACAACATGAAGAAATGATAATAGAGAACCGGGATTATATGATAAAATTAATCGACATGATTTTATACTTGGCACGTCAAGGGCTGCCACTCCGAGGACACCGAGAAAATGCAACATCTACTAACCGAGGAAATTTTCTGGAGTTGGGTGAACTTATGGCAAAACATAACACGAATTTTTCGATACATCTAGACAGACATATCAGTTATTGCAGTTCCAAAATACAAAATGAAATAATAACCATCGCATCTCAACTTGTTATTGAACAGATTGTAGAAGACGTGCGGCAATGTGATTTTTTTTCGATAATGGTTGATGAAGCTAGGTGCTACAAACAAGAACAATTGTCCGTGGCAATCAGATATACCGTAGGCTTGGAAGTTGAGGAACGTTTTCTTGGTTTCGTGGATTGTTCTTCTTCTAGAGATGCCGAGAGTTTAAAAATACTTATTAAAAGGTATCTAAGTAAATGCAGTTTGTTGAATAACGCCATATTAATTGGCCAATCTTATGATGGAGCCAGTGTTATGTCTGGGAAACACCAAGGACTGCAAGCCAAAATAAGGGAGGATCATCCACAAGCCATTTACTTTCATTGCTTGGCACACAGGATGAACTTGGTAATTGTCGATAGTTGTGCTAAGGTGTCTACTGCAGCTGCATTTTTCAACACTCTGGAGGCAATATACACCCACTTTTCTCAACCCGGTCATCACTCTCATCTCATAAGCGCCCGTGATGCTCTAGGTATAAAGTCGGGGGGCGAAATGGGAAGTCTTAGCAGTACCAGGTGGGTTTGTCGATATGAAAATTGCAAATCCCTTTTGAAAAAATTCCAAGCAATTCGAAATGCTCTGGATGAGGAAATTGAACAAGGGCGAGACAAAAATTCTGTAGAAGCACTTGGAATACAGGCATCAATGATAAAGCCACAATTTATCGTTTGTTTGTTCGTCTTTCATTCAGTGTTAATGGTCGCAAATGTACTGAGTAAATATTTTCAGAGAAAAGATGCCACACTAGGTCAGGCTAGTGATATCATAGATAGAACTATAAGTAGCTTTGAAGAGAAGAGGAACAAATTTGAGGACCTGTGGAGTGAAATAGAAAAATTCTCAGGAGAACAAGACATTTGTTTGGAGCCTTTAAGGATTTCAAAAAAAAGGAAGCAACCACAAAGGCTTAATGAATATCTATCTGACTCAACCCTGGGTAAATCATCTCTGATCGACATACCTGCAGGAACTACAGCTCCCGAATACTGGAAAGTCAACATTTACTACCAAGTCATGGACAACGTGATTGGCAATATGAAAAAACGATTTGAAAATCTTCCCCTTGCAAGATCGATTGATTCCTTTATGAAGCTAGATTTGGATCAAGCATTTGAGTTCGTCGGCAATTATCAGAGGGCTTCAATATCGAAATCTCAACACTTCAAGCTGAAGTTTTAGTGATACGAAATTTATTCAAAAATAAAAATCTTGAAATCACGTTGGAAAATTTAAAAGTTCAAGTGAAGGGGGATCTGACTCCAAATCTTTACAAATTACTACAAATTGCTGTAGACCTTCCAATCAGTTCAGCTGGTTGCGAAAGAAGTTTCTCCGCTATGAGGCGGATAAAAACATGGCTGAGAACCACAATGGTACAAGATAGATTTTCAAAATTATCACTTCTCTGTATCGAGAATGCTTTAGTTAAGCAGAAATTGTCGGCTGAACAAGTTCTCTCTGTTTTTATAAAAACAGATAGAAAACTAAAATTAGTTTGAAGTTTTTTTTATTCATACTTATATGTTATATTTCCTAAATAAAATGTGAAAACAAGAAAGTCTTTTACTTAAAGTAGGTATATGGCAAATCATGATGATGAAAACCAAAACTGTTTAAATTGAGAGTGAAAACAAGATTGACGTAGTTTTCATGCGTATGCATCTATAAAAAAGTGGTGTGTACGCCCCAACAAAATTTTTATACGCACCCCTCCCCAAAAAGAGCCCGTGGGGCCTGGCCCCCCCCAGAAAAATTTTGTAGTTTCGCCACTGATTCTAAGGGATGCACCGTATTAAACCGAAGTAGTTAGTTCTGTTGGCAATACCGCATATTAAGTGTGCCCCATAGAGAAAAGTCTCTGGTGTGCCCTTAGAATTAATAATTTTAAGGCACTGTTAAATACTGTGCACTAAATAATTTGATGGTGTTGCACCTAAGTATTGTATAAAGTGGATCATTAAAAAACGCAAGTTCTTCGAAATGTCTTATGAGATTGATATAAAACTTGTTAAAATCGAACCAAAAGAGGAGGAAGGAATCAATTCACTTGCAACCCAACATCTTATAGTAAATAGTGATCTAATACAAGGTAAAATTAATTGTCGTTCAAGTAGTACAAAATTTAACACTATTTTTTACAGATAATGTGAATATTAAGAAAGAAGACATCATTTCTCTAGTAAAAGTTGTTAGCTCAAGTCAAGCATATATAAATGAAACCAGTGTCGAACACGTCACAAACATACAGTCTGAAAGTAAATTGTATAGTTCAACAATAATGCAAGAAAAATTAAAATATAAGTGTAACCATTGCAATTTTATAACAAAGTGGAAAAAAAGTTTAACCAATCATGTTTTAAAACACTCTTCGAGTAATGAATTCAAATGTGACCGTTGTGATTATGGAACTAATCGTAAAGATAGTATTAAAATCCATCTTAAAAAACATTCTTTAAGTAAAGAATTCAAATGTGAGCAATGTGATTATGGAACAAATCACAAAGGTAATTTTAAAATTCATCTTAAAAAACATTCTTTAAGTAAAGAATTCAAATGTGAGCAATGTGATTATGGAACAAATCACAAAGGTAATTTTAAAATTCATCTTAAAAAGCACTCCTCAAATTATGTATTTAAATGCAACCATTGTGATTATGAAGCAAATCACAAAGATGATTTTAAAATTTGTATTAAAAGGCACTACTATTCAAGTTTCGGATTCAAATGTGACCTATGTGGTTATGAAACACATTGCAAAAGTGATTTCACAGTTCATCTTAAAAATCACCCTTCAAGTTATGAATTTAAATGCGACCATTGTAATTATGGAGCACATCACAAATATCTTTTAAAAATTCATCTTAAAAAACACTCTTCAAGTAGTGAATTCAAATGTGACCAATGTGATTATGCAACACACCGCAAAAGGAATTTAACAGTTCATCTTAAAATACATTCTTCAAGTTATGAATTTAAATGTGACCAATGTGATTATGAAACAAATCGCAAAGATACTTTTAAAATACATCTTAAAAAGCACTCCTCAAGTTATGAATTCAAATGCGGCCAATGTAATTATGGAACACATCACAAATATCTTTTAAAAATTCATCTTAAAAAACACTCTTCAAGTAATGAATTCAAATGTGACCAATGTGATTATGCAACACACTGCAAAAGTAATTTATCAGTTCATCTTAAGATGCATTCTTCAAATTATGAATTTAAATGTGACCGATGTGAATATGCAACACACCGCAAAAGGGATTTAACAGTTCATCTTAAAATACATTCTTCAAGTTATGAATTTAAATGTGACCAATGTGATTATGCAACACACCGCAAAAGCAATTTAACAGTTCATCTTAAAATACATTCTTCAAGTTATGAATTTAAATGTGACCAATGTGATTACGGAACAAATCGCAAAGATACTTTTAAAATACATCTTAAAAAGCACTCCTCAAGTTATGAATTCAAATGCGGGCAATGTAATTATGGAACACATCACAAATATCTATTAAAAAGTCATCTTAAAAAACATTCTTCAAATGTTGAATTGAAATGCAAACAATGTGGTTATAGGACAAATCACAAAGATCATTTTAAAAATCATCTGAGAAAACACTGCAAGTTATAAATACAAATGCCATTAATGTGATTATGCATACAATATATTGTAAAGCTAATTTAACATTTCATCTTAATAAAAAACACTGTTCAAGATATTTCAAATATGAATCTGATTATTGAACACGTATCGCAAAAATTGTTTATCAATTCATATTAAACATTATTCAAGTTATGAATACAAATACAATATATACGTTTATGCAGCACTAAAAAACTATTTTTGTTTCAATGTTAAATAAGAACATTTAATTGTAATTGATTGATATTACACAATGAATGCAAATCATAGGGGTGTAAAACAATCAGTTTAAAAACTATGCTTAATTCTTAATTGCGATTACCGTAGTGTTTGATGCACCCGGTATAAAATAAGAAGGTCAGAGAAAGCGACGGTGCCCTCTCGTTCTGTAAAACGTTCTGTGACATGCACGTGTCATGCGTAATAAAATTATGTTTTAAGTAACACATAATTAATTATTCTGTTTATCTTCCTTTTGGTAAGTTAAGCCACCTCGAAGATACATAACACTGGCGACGAGAGATAAAAAAAAAGAGAAGAGAATTTAGAGGTTATTTTTATTTTATATAACGTGGTTTAAAGTTTTTTTAAAAAGAAAAAAATGGCAGTTATTGGAACTATGCCATTGTTCGACCAGACGGAAGATTTTATTATTTTTAAAGAACGTGTGGTTCAATTTTTAAAGCGAATTCTATCGCTAAAGAAAAGCAGGTTCCGGTTTTGATTACGGCATTAAGCAGTGTAGTGTATATGACCTTGCTGATTTGTGTGATCCAGATAAGCCCGATACTAAAACTTTTGATCAAATATGTGATTTACTGGTACAACAGTATTCTAGGGCGATATCAGTTTTTAATGAAAGGAGACATTTTTATAAGATGCAGCAGAATGAGGGAGAGCAGGTTAACGATTGGTACGCAAGAGTTAAAAAGCTGGCAGTGAGCTGTAAATTTGGAACAGATGGTATTAAAAGACAAGTTTGTGACGGGAATGGTGGAAGGTAAAATTCTAGACAGAATGGTAGAAGAAGATCCAACACAGAAGACTTTAGAAGAATTATGTCAAATAGCAGTAAAGAAGGAGGTATCGTTACAGATAAGCGGCATCAGCAATAAACAGCTGTTTGCTATAAACAAGAAGAAATTTAACGAAAAGTTTTTACGAAATACGGGAAATTCGACTGACAAATTGAAAGCTTCGAACTCGCAAGTTAAGTGCTATGCTTGTGGTAATGGAAATCACAATTTTAGTAAGTGTCAGTATAAAAATTTTAAGTGTCAAGTATGTTTCAAAGTTGGACATGTTACCTCCATGTGTAATCAGAAAAGATATCATAATTTGCAGACTAGTAATGAACCAGAAGCACATTCTAAAGTTCTGGGTGAAGATTCCGTTTTAGAGAACTTTTTATATCAGTTAACCCTTTAACGCCGGAGTTTTGATTTTCGCGAATATTATGAAATTTTTTGCACATTTTGCATCCTTGGCACCTTGCGTTTATAGGAAAAATATTAAAAAAAATATCACCACCCTCCAAGTATGAAAAAAATGCTGTGACCATATGGTCACGCCAGGCGCTTATGAGGTACAAAAATAGTATATTTATTATGAAAGTTATAAAAGGTGATTTATTCTTACAAACTTTAAAGTTGAGTTGATATTAGAATTTATTGTGTTACTTCCGTAAGAAAATACATTTTTATTTTTGAGTGTGGTATTTCACAAAACATGAGGTGCACAAACCCACAAGACACTTGATGCACTAAGTCTTCATAACACTTGAACAAGAACTTCCTGCACACCTTCTGCGTTTTTCACAACATTCTATAAGATGATCACGACCATCTAGACGAACTTCATCTGCCACCCTTGCAAACCTTTTAGTACCACCCAGGGATGGGCGTCCGCCTACCAAGGGTTTTCTACCATACTTGTGCAAAGTAGTTTGCACAATTTGTCTTCTAAAATCTAGTTGGCTAATATTTGTTCCCGATTTTCGCATAATCGTCCAAGCATTTTGCACAGAAACATCAATCAACCATGTAAAAATGGCCCACCACCACTTTTTTCCGCGAATTGCTATTCTGTAGGTGTTTACATTTTGATCCATCCTGTCTGTTCCTCCCATATTTTTATTATAAACAGCAACAATGGATGGTCTATCAACACGTATTTTTTTTTCGCCTCTTGTGAATATCGTGCCACTTGTCCAATGGGATGAACACCGTACGCTGTAGAAGCACATGAAACCACTGCATTGTCCCTCCATTTTACAAGAATTATGCCATTATTTCTGTCAAGCTTATGCTGAATTGTTCCACGGGGTTTATTCTTCATTTCCTTGTCGATTTCAATAGGGCAGCTTGACGGTATCCTATTTGACCTAATTGTACCAGTTCCATGAAATCCACGTTTTTTTAGTTCATGTAATAATGGCCAACTGGTAAAAAGGTTGTCAAAAAATATGAAAGATGTCTTCTTTTTAACAGAGTGTGGAAGGTCATCAAGCATTAGCACCAAAGGTGCAGCAGCTTTTCCAAACTGTTTTTCATAATCAGTATTACATTCTGGATTTTTCCCCTGATATATGTCGAAATCTATCAAATATACATCAGGTGTGTTTAGGCCTTATTGGTTTGTTCTAATACACTGTTTACAGCCATGCTTACCAAAATACTCTATCATGGATTCATCAAAATTTATATTATCCTCTGCTTTATAGTTTTCCATAAATTTAGTTTTCAGCATAGTCGTAAGGGGCCTAAGCTTCCACATTTTATCTGTAGTTGAAGGCGAATTATTGTTAGCGCAATGAAGGAATCTGTTGATTGTTAGAAATCGATCTCGTCTTATGGAGTTGCACAAAAGTTCATTGCGAAGGTCGCCATTTGTATCCCAGTAGTGTCTTTTGGAAGGTACACTATTATAACCAGAAAGAATAAGAGCTGCTACAAACATTTTCATTTCTTCTAATGTTACTGCTGGTTCTGGGCAGTTTTTTGATGCTGCATATATGGAAGTTTCCTGAATTAAAAATCTATAAACGTCTTTATCAAAAAATAATGAGAAGAGTTGCAGGCAAGATTTGTTTTTGACGAAATCATAATTTGGTAAGGGTGAAGGAGGCAGTTCGCAAGCCAAATCTCCGTTTATCCAGTTCGAATGTAAAGAATTTTTAGCTGATTTATTTTTAGATAACGTATTTTTTTTGTTATCAAGATTCTTTTTAGGAATTTTTTTTGCAATCTTGCCTTGTCGACTATTTCGTTGCAGACCGCTTACAGACGGCTGAGCATTATCTAGCAAATGTTCAGGTGTGTCATTTGCAGCCAACACTATTTCTGCTCCAGCTCCAAGAATCCTGCCAGGTAAATTATCAATCAAACCACCACCGTCTTCTTCTCCGGAGTCTTCATCTGTAAGCACGTTGCAATCAGGAGGCTCTATATATATATATATATATATATATATATATATATATATATATATATATATATATATATATACAGGTGTCCAGTTTAAGATGAAATGCATGGGGATATTGGAAACCGTTAGAGATACGAAGATGGTTAAATGGAGAAAAAGTTGCGTCATTATATGCCCAAGAAGTAACCATGGTTACATGTCAAAAGATCCTTCCATTTACTAGACACAGGGTGATAACTGAAAATATGCGTTTTCTAAAATCGCTATATCTTGTTTCTTGCAAGAGATACATCCACGATTTTTGCAGGATGGGGTAACAGGTAGCGAGGATTTCAAAATGATTTTGAAAAAATCTAGGCCTACTAGATTTTGAGATAATGCACGCAACTTTCGATTTTCTTATGGACGCCATATTGAATTTTTGCATTTTTGAATTCTTCATAAAAAATGATTTTCAACCATATATCATATGTTTATAATCTGCCAATGAGAAAGTGTCAAATTACACAATTAAATTTATATCAAAGCAACCTTGACATATTATGTATTTTAATTAAATGAAAATTAATCTACAAATTAAACTAACTATTGAGAACAATATTATTGATTATTAACATAAATCATAATAATAAAAGTGACAAAAAACAACAAAAAATAAAATTTAATATTATACTGAAATTTACTATTAATTAATCAAATGCTCGAATAAACCTCCATTCTCTTGCAATAATTGAATAGATGGTTGATTGGCAAAGGCCTAGTTTGATATAAATTTAATTGTGTAATTTGACACTTTCTCATTGGCAGATTATAAACATCTGATATATGGTTGAAAAGCATTTTTATGAAGAATTCAAAATGCGAGATGATAAGGAACTCTTGTGATGCAGTGCTAACTCGATGCAGATGGTGTTTGCAGGAGAATGAAGGTTTATTCGAGCATTTGATTAATTAATAGTAAAATTCAGTATAATATTAAATTTTATTTTTGTTGTTTTTGTCACTTTTATTATTATGATTTATGTTAATAATCAATAATATTGTTCTCAATAGTTAGTTTAATTTGTAGATTAATTTTCATTTAATTAAAATACATAATATGTCAAGGTTGCTTTGATATAAATTTAATTGTGTAATTTGACACTTTCTCATTGGCAGATTATAAACATATGATATATGGTTGAAAATCATTTTTATGAAGAATTCAAAATGCAAAAATCCAATATGGCGTCCATAAGAAAATCGAAAGTTGCGTGCATTATCTCAAAATCTAGTAGGCCTAGATTTTTTCAAAATCATTTTGAAATCCTCGCTACCTATTACCCCATCCTGCAAAAATCGTGGATGTATCTCTTGCAAGAAACAAGATATAGCGATTTTAGAAAACGCATATTTTCAGTTATCACCCTGTGTCTAGTAAATGGAAGGATTTTTGACATGTAACCATGGTTACTTCTTGGGCATATAATGACGCAACTTTTTCTCCATTTAACCATCTTCGTATCTCTAACGGTTTCCAATATCCCCATGCATTTCATCTTAAACTGGACACCTGTATATATATATATATATATATATATATATATATATATATATATATATATATATATATTGCTTGAACTTGCGTGTCATTGTCTTCAACCATGATGAGAGCTTCTTCCAAACTAATGCCACTGTAATATAATAATCAACTTAGAAATATATAATTAGTGACATAAATACAATAACTAACTAAAAATATATAATTAGTGACTATTGAAAACTGAAAACAAATTCTTGGTTTATTGTTCTCTAAAGAATAAAAAACCTAAGTGCTCTACATAAAAGCGAAAAAAGCACATTGTCTGCAAAATGTACCTTATAACCGCCGAGCGTGACCGTACGGTTACGGTGACGTATACGAACCAAAATCAAATAAAAAAAATACAATAGCTGCTATATTTCTACTTACACATGCAATAACACTATTAGGGTATACATTCCTTTGCAATTCATGCCTTTAAAGGTATGTAAAAGTTATAAGTTAACACTTACTCGAAACGGATGTCCATCACAGCTACCTTGTTTACATTCATTGTATTTATATGGTCCTTAAACACAACACAAATCACTTGTCACACATCCAGACGCGATAACCACTTCAAGACAACTAACTAAAAGACAAGTCGACCGTTAGAAAGAGAATATTTCACCAACGTTGCCACACTGAGATCAAAACAATAAGCTCTGTATACTGTGACCGTATGGTCACGCCAGGCGTTAATGGGTTAAGTAACGATGTTGCACACAATTTTAAAATAGATGTTTTTATAAATGGCATTAAGCTACAAATGGAAATTCATACCCGTGCTGCCATTTCAGCAATATCATTTAAATTGTATAAAGAGTTATTTAGTGATTTAGAATTACAGGTCACGAGAACCATTTTGAGGTCGTACGATGGTACAAGTATTTATCCAAAAGGGAAGATTAATGTAAATTTGCAGATTAGAGAGGAATGTAAGATTGTAGAATTAGTAGTTATTGATAAAGGGGGAAATCCATTGTTAGGTAGAGATGTTTTATCAATGTTTAATGTAAGTATTTTTGGACAAGATATGTTTGTGTTAAACGATTGTGATGTTAGATTATAAACTTTAGTTGATAGATATTCTGAAATTTTTAAAAATGAGTTAGGTCTATTTAAATACGAAAAGGTAAAATTGGAGATAGTAGAAGGAACATCACCTAAATTTCATAAACCACGAAATTTGCCAATTGCCTATAAAGAATTAGTAGAGTCAGAGTTAGATAGGTTAGAAAGGGAAGGGGTAATCACACCTGTGGCAGATGCTCAGTGGGGTACACCTTTGGGGGTCCGTGAAGTTGGCGCGGACTTGAAAGCACAAACGAAATGCATATGCACAATCGTTTGTGCTTCGTTTGTGCTCGTTTGTGCCGTTTTCAGTTACTCGGCGCACCCAAAAACAAAAAAGTTACGGCCATTTAAAAACTCCCCGCCAAGTTCACGCTTTTTGGAAACTGCCATATCTGTTCAAAATCATTCGCGATCGATTTCCACATTTTCGTTGTGGGTTGTGGTAAATATAATGATTGCATGTTATTCCATATAGCAGTGGATACTTCATTTATAATTTTTGAAACAGTTCGATCTCCCATTGTATAACTATATGCGATACTTTTGTAGCTATCTCTTGTAAACAATAGGGAAAATAATTTTTTTAATAAAAATATATTTTATATTTTACTACTATTAATCAAAGTTAGAGACGTAAAATTTGAAAACTGGTAAAAAAAATTTTAAATTTCAGTAAATTTATCGGTAAAGTTTACGTAAGATTGGTTAATAACTTAACTTAATTAATAATTAATATTATTTAATGCATAAGAATTCTATAGTATAATAATATTATTATTATTTATTATTCATATAAAAAAAGATTTTTAAAAGTGGAGCAGCTGCTGAGGTTATAAGACAATGGAAATTCCAGAAACAACTCTGATAATGCAGACACTGAAGTTAATGAAATTTTGGAGGCAAATGATTTGAAGACATAGACACCAATCTTCGAGAATGATTATATGCCAGATGAAGATAATGAATTGGACAACAACGACAAAGAACGGGAAGATTCTGTTGTAAAATTAAAAGATAGTCCTTCGTCAAATGGAAAGAAAATTACTTTCAAAGAACCATGGAAAAAAAATGAAAAAGAATGATATAGGCAGCTTAATTCAACAGTGTATAGCCAATCGCGAACAACGGGCAAAAGAAACATCGTCAAAAGTTGGTAGACTTCAAACCTCCAAATGATCCACTTTACCATTTTTTTATATCTGTGTACCAAACGACTCATAAAATGCCACCGGCATCTCAACTTACTATGAATAATAAAATATTTCAAGTTGTTTCGCAAGTAGAGTCTGATCTTTTGAATTTTCAAAAATATGCATATCAAGAACCTCAACAAACGCAACGTAATATCTACAGTCAACTTCAACCTTTTTTTTACTACGTGGTCAATTGGAGAAAATTCGTCTTCATCTCGCGAAAGTTCAATGTGCGAAACTGGTGAAAACCAAGACAGTATTGTACATTATATCAATACATACACTGAATACGTTTTTTAAGTCATTTAATTAAATTTTTTCCTATTACTAATATTTTATACAATCTTGTTAAAACATGTTACAATTATAAAACGTTATGATTAAATTAATAGTACCTATATAGAGACTCAAAGTGTTAATATATATGGTATAATGAATATAAGGTGTTTAATTTTTGTTCTTCATTATAGCTTTCATTAATATGCATCCTGTTCATTGTTAAAATTTTAAAAAACTAACCTTAAGAAGACTGCGAGTTCTCCTTCAGCATCAATAGGTTTTTGAGCATTACACCCATACGAATAAGTAGTATCTCGTATTAAATTAAGAACTTCATTGAATTGATTTCGGTTTAATTGTTTGATAAAACAGAAAAGTAAAAGTTTCTTAGTAAGTTGTCTATAATTTTTCTAATAATTGCACCAATCATATTTTATAGTGTTGTTCAAAGTGCAAAAAACATGCCTCCCCAATAATTCCAAAACCAGACATATTTATCACTGCCCGGCGCATATGTTGCTTTGTAAGAGATTTTGTAGTTGTGGTATTCGCCCACTGTTTTGTCTATTCACGTATGGTTTATCAGTAAATATATGATATACTCATTCCTCAATGTTTATGCTTTCTTATCTATCAGTAGAAGAGGCATACAACTAAAATGAGCTGTCATCTGTATTTAAATGAAGACATTTACCATGTACTGTTTAGGAAAAATTTTCATATATAACAAAAACGGTCCTACCGACTCAAATGAGCTTGAGCTAACGGTTAAAACTTATGAAACAAATAAAAATGCTCATTCCGGAGATACCAAGAGATTTCTTACTGGGGATCGCCGTAATGATATTGCGAAACAGCTCGCTGATGACAAGTTTGCTGTAAATTGGCAGAGAGAAGAAACTTTCAGAACTATGACATTTGGTGAGGATGAACCTCAAACCCTTTATGGATTAAGCGTTCTTAGAAAATGCAAGCAAAAGTACTTACAACAAAATTTAGGAGTTCTGAAAAATTTGGAGGAAACTTTACTATACTTAAAATATTCTCAACCATTCAATTCCAGTATTTATCAAATCTCCTTAGATAAATTTTGCTTACAATATTGGACGCCAGAGCAGTTACAAATCTACAACAGCTACGTAAATAATTATGAATCTGAAGTTGCTATAGACGCCAAAGGAGGACTGCTAAAAAAAATTAGTAGACCAAATAACACTACATCTGGGCATATTTTTTTGTATTCAGCTGTGGTTTCATTCAAGAATAGTGGTCTAATACCAGTGTGTCAAATGCTGTCTGAAGCAAATGACACAAACTCTATAAGCTATTGGCTTAAAAATTGGCAACGTAGTGGAGCAACGACTCCCAAAATTATTGTAACAGATCACTCATTGGCGCTAATAAGTGCTGTATGTTGGTCTTTTTTAGAAATGACTTTAATAGATTACTTAAATACAAGTTTTGCCTTGTTACAAAAGCGTAACAACCCTATTCCGGCTGTTTACCTGCGAATAGACTACGCACATGTTATAAATATGATTTGTCGTTGGGAATCTATTAGAAAACCTAAATTACTGCACGAATTTTACTTAAGATCATTAAATTTAATAATTAAAGCATCTAATCTAGAGGATATCCAGTCATTAATGACTAGTTTATTAATTATATGTAACAGTCAGTATAGTGGATGTAATGACATTGGATTAGAGGTTCCAAGCGAAATTCATAAAAAAAAAGAAACGCTCATTTCCGGTACAGATACAATTGATTTGAGTGATTTTGATGATAAGGAATACCTACAAAACGAAAATATTCAATCACAATCTATTTTTGAAATAGAATCAAGTACAAGTGTAACCAACATAGGGGATTGGTTTGACAAAATAAAAGAGAAAAGTTTGGCTCAAGGTAATACAGTAACAGATACTGAGAATTATCACTATAGCCCTAGGTTGACAAACGATTTGAGAAGATTAACGAGAACACTAGTTTTATGGTCAGGAGTAATGCGAAATGTTTACAAGTATGGATTGCCAACACAATCGTCAGCAATAGTTGAAAGTTATTTCAACGATCTGAAAAATCGATCACTAAAAACTTACTACAGGCCCATGCAGGTGGATAAGTTCTTCTTAATCCATTATGAAACTATTCAAGGGATGATGCTATTGTCCCATGCAAAAGTTGCAAATTGTGGTAAATAAGTGCATACAGCAGCACATATAATTCACAACAAATTTTCTTTTAGCAAAAGGCAATTTATTCAAAAATGAGAAGGTGACTGCCTATCAACAAAAAATGAGCTTAAGCAATAAAGTTGAACCAGAGCCAAATGGAAATGTGGTGACCGATAATCAACAAAATAGGCAATTAAGCAATGTAGTTGAATCAGCAGCAATACAACTTCCAGATTTCGGTTAGTGTAAATGAATATGCAGTACATTTAAAAAATCTGTATTCCTGGAACTTCTTATACATGAATATAAATATAAATAAATATAATTAAATAAGAAGTTCGAGGAATACATTTTACAGATTTTGTTATATTTTTTTACCTAACAATTCATCCTCCAAATGCAGAAAAGTACTCATTATGAATATACAGTACGTTGTAGTTCTTTTACTCTTACATACTATATGTGTATTATTGAAACTGATTACAAGTTACCTTTTTAGATAGATCTAAATCAAGAATTCCAGAAAGTGCAATATCAACATCCAGTATTAAGAACAATTTTGATGGTAATGTACCTACTCCTATTTATAACATTTTATTAAAAAGTACTAAGTAAAGTAGATTTTATATTTTGCCTTTTTAGTCAACACAGTTACTTTACAAAATTTTAAAGAAATTATTACTCCATTGTTAGTTTTGAGCAAATTTTCAGCTTCCTAATATTTAAGAGTAAAGTAACTAAAAAGATTATGGACATTATTTTATTTTACTTAATTTTTAGCCATTAACGAATTAAATTCCACTGAAAATTGGCGAGGATTAGGAAATCAACCGTGTAAAAAAAAAAGAAAAGCCGATACGGTGGACCTGCACCTGAGATATTGTACATTTCCGAAGGAAAAAAGACTAAAATTGGAATTCTAAAAAATGGTAATTTGTTTCGTCGATCAGTACCCCTACATGGCAATAATTACTATTTTACGAATACTTGTGCACTGGATGCGGTATTTCAGGGAATCAGTGCAGCCTGTTGTGACAGCATTGAATACATTTCTTTATTTAACGAACGTGAGAAAAGTGATGTTACCCTATTGGTTCAACAATTAATGAGTGGTCTGTGCAATGCTGAGTGTTATAGAATTCGTGGGTCGTTGATAACAAATAGTAAAAATTGTTTTGCGACAAAAATTATGGTTAATAAGACTATAAAAATAGAATGTCACTGTAATGTTGTAAACATTGTAGAAACCTTATTACTCCAATTTTATAGTTATTCACTTGTTCCCTCGTGTAATGGAAACAATTGCAAAATTTCATTTTATCCTTTATTACCGATCAATATAGATATGTTAAAAAAATATGGATTTAGTAGTATAGCTGAATCTATTCAAAATTGTATAGAAAACCGCCAATGTGAATGTGGAAATTTATTAATACAAAGATTTTCTTCCAACATATTTATGGAAACAAATCACTGCGGTACTACCAAATTATCTGAAATTCCATATAAGATAACTATAACCGATACTACATATATACTACGATCTGTAATACACTTCATCGGTGATACAAACAAATATAATGTAATTGGTCACTACGTATGTTGTAGTCGGCGTATTGACGCGCAATGGGAAATGTATGACGATTTATACCCAAAAAACAAAATAGATATAAGATTAGATATGTTAGTAAACCCACATTTAATTTTATACACACTTTAAGCAAACTATGGTAATTCATATTCACAGAGTCTGTTCCGATGGATCATACAACGCACATTTAGTTCTTTATTCTAATTGTTTAATTATATTCACTTTAATGTATGAATTTAACAATTTATCATATTCTGGTGGCCCATAAAACATGTCGTTTTTTTATAGGCCATCCTAATACATACATGTATTATATTTTAATATTTCGTAAAAGTGTTGATTATTATATCATTTCTATCTTAAAATTTAACATTCTTTGTAAATACATACATTTCATAAATATTATAATAAAAATATAAGACCGTTCAACCATTAGGTATTTGCCATTGGAAATGTTTGATTGGCGCCGAGTTTTGAAATGGCCGTAACTTTTTTGTTTTTGGGTGCGCAGAGTAACTGAAAACGACACAAACGAAGCACAAACGATTGCATATATTCATTTCGTTTGTGCTTTTCCAAAAGCGTGAACTTGGCGCGGAGTTTTGAAATGGCCGTAACTTTTTTGTTTTTGGGTGCGCCGATTAACTGAAAACGGCACAAACGAGCACAAACGATTGCGTATATTCATTTCGTTTGTGCTTCTCCAAAAGCGTGAACTTGGCGCGGAGTTTTGAAATGGCCGTAACTTTTTTGTTTTTGGGTGCGCAGAGTAACTGAAAACGACACAAACGAAGCACAAACGATTGCGTATATTCATTTCGTTCGTGCTTTTCCAAAAGCGTGAACTTGGCGCGGAGTTTTGAAATGGCCGTAACTTTTTTGTTTTTGGGTGCGCCGATTAACTGAAAACGGCACAAACGAGCACAAACGAAGCACAAACGATTGCGTATATTCATTTCGTTTGTGCTTCTCCAAAAGCGTGAACTTGGCGCGGAGTTTTGAAATGGCCGTAACTTTTTTGTTTTTGGGTGCGCAGAGTAACTGAAAACGACACAAACGAAGCACAAACGATTGCGTATATTCATTTCGTTCGTGCTTTTCCAAAAGCGTGAACTTGGCGCGGAGTTTTGAAATGGCCGTAACTTTTTTGTTTTTGGGTGCGCCGATTAACTGAAAACGGCACAAATGAGCACAAACGAAGCACAAACGATTGCGTATATTCATTTCGTTTGTGCTTCTCCAAAAGCGTGAACTTGGCGCGGAGTTTTGAAATGGCCATAACTTTTTTGTTTTTGGGTGCGCCGATTAACTGAAAACGGCACAAACGAGCACAAACGAAGCACAAACGATTGTGCATATGCATTTCGTTTGTGCTTTCAAGTCCGCGCCAACCTCACGGATCACACCTTTGGTACCAATATTTAAAAAGGATGGCACTATTCGCTTATGTGCTGATTATAAAGTATCAGTTAACAAATATTTAAGGGATGATAAATACCCCCTTCCTCTAATTGAAAACGTGTTTGCTGCCTTACAGGGTGGAGAAAAATTGTCTAAATTAGATCTTTGTCAAGCATACAACCAACTTGAGTTGGACGAGTCCACCAAACTTTTATTAGCTTGGAGTACGCATAAGGGAATATATAAAGTAGAAAGGCTTCCTTTTGGTACAAAACCAGCTTGCTCAATTTTTCAGCGCATTATGGATAAAGTTTTGCAGGGAGTAAAAGGGGCAACTGTTTTCTTAGATAATATTGTAGTTACAGGTAAAGATTTTAAAGAGCATATACACAACTTAGAAATAGTTTTTCAAAGATTAAAAGATGCAGGTTTTCGTTTGAACAGATCTAAATGTACTTTTTTACAAGATAAAATTGAATATTTAAGGCATATAATCAGTAAGGAGGGATTGCAAAAAAATCCTTGTAAAATTAAGGCAATAGTAGATTGTCCCAGGCCTGAAACGGTTTCTCAGGTAAAATCGTTTGTTGGTATGATCAATTACTATGCTAAATTTATTTACGATGTTACAAAACTTTTAAATCCTTTATACAGATTATTGCATAAGGATTGTGTCTTTAAATTGAATAGCGAGTGTGAAAATGCATTTATCAAAGCAAAAGAAGTGATGATTTCAGACACTATTTTAGTACATTTTAGTTCAAAGTTACCTATCAAACTCAGCTGTGATGCTAGTTCATATGGGGTAGCAGGAATATTATCACATGTATTTTCAGATGGTAGTGAAAAACCTATTGAATATGCATCACATAGATTAACATCTGCAGAATCAAATTATTCAGTGATTGATAAAGAAGCTTTGGCTATTTATTTTTCAATAAGCAAATTTTCAAATTATTTGTTTGGCCATAAATTTGTTTTAATGACTGATCACAAGCCACTTGTATACCTTTTTGGTGACAAGAGTAGTATACCAGTTACTGCAGCGGGACGTTTACAACGTTGGGCTTTATTTCTGAGTGGATTTGATTTTAAAATCGAATATGTGGAAGAAAAGAGAAATTGTAATGTTGATTGTTTATCTAGATTACCAGTTAATATAATTTCTAGTAATACAAATGATTATGCTTATTTGAATTTTATTTCGGAAAATTCAGTATTAATAGTAGATGCAAAGGCAATTGAGGAAGAAACTAAAATAGATGTAATTTATTCTCAGGTACGTAAGTTTATAAAGGAGGGTTGGCCTAAGCATAATTCAAACATTTTATTACAACATTTTTTTAATAGAAGGTTTGAATTTATTTATTCTCAGGTACTTAAGTTTGTAACAACCTTTTTTTTGTGGTTATATTAAAAAATACGTTAATCTAAGATCATTAATTTATTTGGCGTAAAATTAGAGGAGTTTTTAATTATTTACATGTAAAATTGAGAAAAGCAACTTAAATTGCATTTCCTAGAACAAATATTTTGGGTGTAATATTACATAAATAGTTTTAGTTCCCTTTCTTAAAAAAATTGGATTTATATTATTGTATTCGCGCAAGCGTGAAGATTTTTAAGGGGAATACACTTGAGTTATTCTGAAAGCTTTTTTTAACAGCAATAAGCATGATTTTTACTTAATTTTTTATATTTTGGTGCCATCAGAATTTTGGTGGTAAGTTATTTTTTTTTCTCATTATAATTAAAACTAAAGCCTTTGCTTTTTTTTTTAGGCACTTTACTTTTATTTTTTTAAGTACTTACCTTTTACTTACTTTTTAAGTACTTTCTTTTTAATCACTTAATTTGTATACTTAATAATCTTTAATGGCACATATAAGTCAATATTTTACTGTACTATTATTTTAAATGGCAAGTTTTACTTGAGTTACCTTTACAACGCAAGTTCTACATACTTTTACAAATAAATTTGGCGAATTAAACTTCAAGGAAATTCCATATTTTAAGGATAACTACGCAAGACATTGACCTCACCATATGAACCATTCTGCTTCATAGTATCTGTCACAGTGTATGTACAGAGCCGTTAAAAGGTAAAGTTTTTTTATAATTTAGTTTAGTTTATGACTTCTGAATTTTTTTTTCAAACATATATTAAATAAACTTATGTATAACTTGTTATTTTATTTTCATTGGTGTTAATTTGTTTATAGTATTCAATAACTAGGTTTTGTTGTTCCTAGATAGATATATAAAAAAAAGACAACATGGCGCTCGAGAATTTATCATTTCTTTCATAATTTTTAGATAACATTTGTTTTGAATTAAGGATAAGTGAAAATAATTAAGCTGATGAAAAGCAAGCAGTATTTCAGGTGCATTAATTGAACCCTCCCATCTTAATCAACCGGTGAGCCGACGGCAGTAGCGACAATCATTTGGTAATTATTTTTATTAATTAAAATTATTTGATCAATTTATTACATCATCGCTTTTGTTTTAACATTATAAGTTGGCCCAGTTTTAGTGTTTATATATTTTATTAATGTTACAATTTGGCAGCCGCTTATAAGGTTACAAGTTTATAAAGGAGGGTTGGCCTAAGCATACTTCAAACATTTTTTTAATAGAAGGTTTGAATTTACTGTTGAAGAAGGCATAATTATGTTAGGGCATAAAGTAGTGGTACCAACAAAGTTTCATGATAGTATTTTGAAAGAGCTACACATTTCACATGCAGGGATAGTTAAAATGAACTCTGTCTCACGTTCTTATGTGTGGTGGCCTAATATTGATAGGGACATTGAAAAGGAAGCAAACCAATGTATGATTTGTAGTAAATTTAGACCAGATCCTCCACATTCAGAAGTTTTAGCATATAAAAATGCTACACATGTGTTCGAACGAATACATGTGGATTTTTTTGGTCCAATTAGAAATAAAATGTTTTTAGTGGTGCTGGATTCTTGTAGTCGTTGGCCTGAAGTTGTTGAAATGTCTTCAACCACTTCCGAGGCAACCATTGACGTATTGCGATCAATTTTTGCGAGGTATGGATTGGCGGATCAAATTGTGAGCGATAATGGTCCCCAATTTCGATCCTATGAATTTCAAAGCTTTTGCAAGCGAAACGGAATAAAGCATACCCTGATTGCTCCTTACCACCCCGCAAGTAACGGAGCGGCGGAGAATGCCGTTAAATCGGTAAAAACAGCATTAATTAAAGCTTTGAATGACTATAGATATTTTAATCTATCAACAAGTTGTGTATTAGCTCGATATTTGTTAAATTATAGAGCATCGGTACATGCTACAACAGGTAAAACTCCAGCTAGTATCATGTTTGGAAGGAAGCTTAGATTAAGGTTAGACAATATTATACCTAAATTTAAAAAGGATGTAGAAGAGTTGACAGTTTATAGACCGGGTAGGGTAGTAAGTTTTAAGGAGGGAGAGGATGTTTGCATCCGTGATTATAGACAGGAAAGGAAAAAGTGTTGGATTCCGCAAAGATTCACAGAGTATTGGGACCTAAGGTCTACCTGTGTAAAAGTGCAGATGTAATTTGTAAGAGACATGTGGATCAAATTTATAAAGTTCCTTTTGCTATTAACAATGAGACACCTATAAAAAATCCTTTAGATAAGTTCAAGTATACCACTCTATCTGTATATGACAAGAAGGTAGAGGAGAACTTGGATCAAATGAGAGATGTAGAATTGACCCACGTTCGCCCTCGACCAACTAGAATAAGGAAGAAGTTATACTCATTGATCAGTTTGGATTTCTTTACTACTTGATCACGTTGTGTAGTAACTTCTTCCATTTTTCCGCTAAATTCGCTAGAAATGGCTAAAATTTCTTTTCTGTTTGACCTAAGGGTGCCGGTGACATAGGTTTTGTTATGCAATAAATCAGTAGTCAATTTAACGCTGTTATAGACTGAATGGCCAACACCTAGGTTTTCTTAAAGAAGAGACATAACTACCTTTTCCGTATGTTGAGATCCTGATAATTGGACATCAGCGGCTCCAGAATATACAATTATTTTAAGGGATAAGCCATTTGGTTCTCAGAGTACGTACAACTTAATGCCAAACTTATGTCGTTTCCCTTTAACGTATTGGCGAAACTTTAACCTTCCACGCCATAATATCATAGATTCATCTATTGATAACTCCTTGTTTGGGTAGTAAACCATCTGCATCCTCTGGTTAAAAAAATTCACTAGTGGAAGTATCTTTCCTATTTGTGTACGAACTCGGTTCCCCATATCTTCAAAATGCAGTGCTTTTAATATTAACAAGAAACGATTTCGCCTCATATAGAGCTTCAATGTTAAATTAGTGTTTTTTCAATAATCGTTATTCCTGTTTAAACATATAGTCCCCATATGAAACAGGAGTCCAAGGAACGAATTCATTTTAGCTGTAGTGATGTCTTTCCAACGAGAAATTCTTGATTGATCACCCTCAGATTTGTGAAGTAATTCTACAGCATGTGCATTCGCTTTAGAACAAAGTGATTCATAAAACTCGTATGTGGCCAATAGACTAAAATAATCAATTGGCTGCGATCCACCAGGAACTCCCGAAAATGGAATGTCTCGTCTATGTACATCCCGATCTGACCACTACCCAGCAGTAGCTGACTGATTTGGTGTAGTTGGCCTTGAAGGTGGTTCGATTTCCTCCTCTAAGTCGCTGTCAGGTTGATATTCGGGATCACTTTCACTTTCGTTCGGAAAGGGATCTTCACTAGAATCTTCAAAAATTTCACGAAGTTCTTCATCTGTAAGGGGTTTCTGTCTACCTGGATCATATTTACCCTTCTTCGCCGGACTGGTTGTTGATGGATGGTCCCGGTGTTCGGTCCATAGCAAACTGTAATAAAAATAAATAAATAATATACTTTTTTAAAACGCATACGGCACGTGCCCAGGAACGTACCTGGCAGGAAACCAACCGGCACAGGTGATATTTTTACAAAATTACATTTATATATAATAAAAAACCCTCAATTATCTTTAATTTTGGTTTTAATAAAATATCTAAACTAAAATTTAAATCCTAAACATAAAAACAACCACAAACAGAAAGTATCGTCACAAAAATAAAAACCGCGAAAACTAGGAACCAACCGTTTTGTATGGTAACTCGACCACTACTGAGTGCCCCGGCACGATCTCATGTAATTCCAGACGTGCCCTCCACTTCAACTCACGATTGAATAGCATTAGGTACAAAACTCGCCACGCGCGTGTGGGTACACCAATACAATGAAGGCAAACGCGTTGTGGGCAGTGAATGTGTTAAAGAACATTACAGAATATTCAAAACCTTGAAAACATGTATTTGGAACGGCTTTTTCTAAGCGAAAGCGGATTTAAATATATGCGTATGAAACAATTTTAACCTTCTTCGAACCAAGGGTCAATTTGTTACGTAGAAACCCAAGACGGGGTGCACATGCACCCCTCATAAAAAACAATTTTCGTTAACAAATTTGGGCAAAATCTTTTGGCATAATGTTATCTGTTGTTAGTAAAGACAGTGTTAATATTTAAAACAATTTAATGTTTGCATAAAATACAAAATAAAAATAACATAACTTTTTATAAAAAACTAATGAATGATATTGTGTAGGGAATTGTTTTCCTATTGTTCCTCTGTACATGGGTTGCATATTTTCTTTGTAATAGCGGAGCTATATTCTGTACAGACAAACCTTTTGCATATGCTGCAAGTGGTATGAACTTTTCTGTCTCGTTTACGTGCACAAGCGAAGCACCTTCCTTGCTTGCGCTCTCCTAAATCTTCAATTGCAGTAGCCCGGCGGTTTTCTTTTTGCTCTAAATCTGGAACCAACATTGTCATATAACTCACTACTCTTGTACTTAACCCTGCAGTGTTTTCACTCCTCCTTTTTACATAAGAAATAATGAGTGATTATCCCAATTCAAGCAAAAAGATCTTCCTGCGATCTGATCTTTGTTTCTGCCAGTCTGGAAACTTAGTTGTCCATAATGCAAACGCATTTAAGCCTCCAATGTTCAAGAAATTTGCAAAGGTAACCATAGGCCATCGGTTACACTTCCTTTTGGTTGTATATTCCTTGGCCATTTTATCAATCGTGTCTACACCTCCTTTGGTAGCATTGTAATGTAAAGTAATGTGCGGCTTTTTATGTTCTTCGACAGCTATTTTATTGTCATGGTGTTCCGTAGATAAAAGTATGACAGCTCTTCTTTTTTCTGGCACGTACGAAACTAAGGTATGCTTATCTGTGAAGCAAAACTGACTGGAAAACTTTTCTTTCTGTGCCGTTGGTAATAACTGATGAGGAATGTAAGCTTTGTTCTTGCGTAACGTTCCGCAAAGAGTGAGTTGCTTTTCCAACAAACAGTCTGCTAATGGAAAACTAGTAAAAAAGTTGTCTGTTGTTATCCCATGACCTTTAGGCAAATGGTTCACTAAGTCAAGAACAACTCTTTTCCCTTGTTCCTTTTCAGGCTGTTGTCCAATTTTTCCTAAATACACTTGCAAATTGTGGACATAAGGAATTTCAGTATCGGCAAGTAGCCAGTGTTTTAGGCCATACTTATCGGGCTTACTTTTCATATGTACCCTGAACGGCGCCTTTTCTCGGAAACCAACAAGTTGTTCGTCTATTCAGAGGTGTGAAGATGGATTCATAGCAATTTTGCATTTATCAACAAACATATCTGCAATATCTCTTATTGCAGCTAATTTATCAGTTGATCTGCGTTCTGCTCTTGTTTGAAAATTATCGAATCTTAAAAATCTAGTCAAAAAGGCAAACCGATTTCTTGACATTGTGGCAGGAAATATTGGTCTGCAATATAATTCATTAGATTCCCACAGCGATCGAATTTATTCTTTATTGGCCTTTAGTGCCCCTTGGATAAAAAGTAAACCGATATAAGCGTATATTTCGATTCTGTCTGTCGGTTTCCAGTAACGTAATTTTTGTGGGTGTTTTTCATTCCATTCCTCGTGCATCAAATTTGCTTTTCGATTTGCTTCTGTAGCAATAATATCAATCATTTCAGCAGTAAAAAACAATATAAAAGCTGACTCGATAGTCGAAATGTTGGTACTATATTGCGTCAAGCGAGGCTTATTCTCCAAAATATTAGCAAGTCGTCTACGAGATGTTTTCAGTGGCGTAGTAGACCATTTCATACCAGATTTTGCAACCATATAACTGTGCAAAGCATCATCCACAGTTTCTTCATCGCTGGTATTTAATTCTTCATATTCTTCTGCTGAAATTTTATCATTTTGTACGTCTTCTTCCTCAACTTGATCATCGTCTTCAGAGTCTGAGCACATTTCCTTCAATAATTCTTCATCATCGATGTTCTCGGCATAGAATCTCAATTGTTCTTCCGTTAGTGGAACATGTCGATGTCGTGATGTAGAAGGTTGAGAGTCCATAGCATTGAACACCTAGTTTATAGAATATAATAAGCTTTGAACACCTAGTTTATAGAATATTTAAGGTTATAAGCTTTGAATACCTAGTTTATAGAATATTTAAGGTTATAATTCACACATGCAATAGATTGAGCCAATAACGCAATCACTTACAGCAATTCAAAATATTTCTTGCCTAAAAGCCGACAAAAACAATTTTTATAATGTTTTCAAATGATAATTAGAAATATCCGTTGTCAACGCGAACTCACATCACTTCAGAAATTAATTTGTAACGCCCTCTGCCAATGAATAGTAAAAACTAATAAAAATTGTAATTTTCTTAAGTTGCGGCTCTAAGTACCAACGGGGGGTGCAAGCGCACCCCAATGCTTATTTTTTCTTTTGGTGTTTATGCGATTTAATCTAATAATTACTAAGTGACACCTCGTTTTGAGAAAGCTTTAATTAACAAAGTCCGAGAGTATCAAAACTAAAAGAAAATAAAATACTTTAGTATGACAAAAAAACGACTTCTGGGGTGCAGCTTCACCCCCCCCCTTGTTTCGATGAAGGTTAAATGCTTAAACTATGATAAAACAATGTACCTTATATGTATAAAAACCAGGAAAGTTTTATATTAAAAAAATCAAGTTTTCATGAAGGTTACTTTTTACCTTCCAACCTATACGTACATATGTAGGTACAGAGGTTATGCAATGGATTTTTTTTCACTATCGCTAAATCGACTCATTAGTTCATTTTACAACTTTTGGTCAAGTTTCACCAAGTAATTGGACACCCTGTATTATTGGGATGGTGAAATTTAAGCTAGAGAACTAATAAACAGTTTTATTTTTACTAATCAAATTTTATAATTTTTATAACTTGTAATTCAAAATAAAAAACTATCAATCAACAAAAATTACTTAGCAGCTAACGTTGCCAAGACATCGCATTGTTTGGGTACTCAACACCCTGTATATTTTCAACTTATCGAATACACCTGTTTTAATATATAAGAGGCTTTAGATTTCACAAAGAATAGCAGCCGTCCCTGTTCAGGGACTATGGCGATTCTCTTCTCATGGTCCTGTTCCATATCTTTTGTTTCCACCCGCTAATGTTCATAATTCTCAAATCCCTAAGTACTTGCTCTTCCCACCTTAACTTTGGCTTTCCTCTGTGCCAGTCTTCTGCTGGAGCCCACTCAATTATCCGTCTGACGGCGTCAGTTTGTTCCTATCTGTAAATACGGGGTGTCCCACTATATTTTCCCCGATTTCAAGGGCTTATAACTTTTAAACGAATAAAGTTGCGGTTTTCACTGAAATGCTTCACAATGATACAAGTTTTGATTGGACTCATCTAAACTTTTTCTTTACTTACGGTTAGCCAGAAAAGAAAATGGTGGTTTTTAGAATTTTTTTGTTAACTTTTTTTAATGTAACACCTTGTATATATTGTGATAAGGCGAAAGCCATTTATTTCAGCTATCCGTCAGTATAAAGTTTTAAAAAAATCGATGCAGAATTAACTGAGCAATCAATTTTTAAGTAGAGGCCTGCAAAATCGGTAATCAACAATTATTTATCAGTAATTTTTTAGTAGGTAGGCTCTGGAATATTTCTATCATAAATGTCACAGTTAGAGAGTTTGAGATCTATAACCAGATATTTTGCCATTGAAATGCAAATATTATCCTTTATTTCGTTGAAACTAAATCTATTGTACCGGGTGAGTCATTAAGGAAGGACGCCGCCTATATCCCAGAAACCGCTTATGTTACGACTTCCAAAAAAAAAATTCTTCAGTAAATGTGGCCAAGAGAAAATGCTGGAAATAATTTTAAAGTTTGTAAATAGACCGCTAGGTGGCGTAACTGCTGTAGTAAATTAAAAAATGTCTAATAAGTAACAGAAACTTAAGGAAAAAATATATTGAAAATATCATAGTTGTACTTTTGGGACAATTTTACCCATTTTGTGTATAAGAAGTTTTTCTCTAACTTCACAGGTTTTCCGTAGGGGGAGCTGCGAAAGTTGTCAGACAAACACGAAAGGTCTTTTCTTGCGGTATTCGTTGATGTATTAAAAAGTTAAGTTTGATTAACGAACAAACCGCTAGAGGACGCTTTCTAAATATTGCTGAAATTTTAGCGATTTTCTTCAAAATATTAAATAGAATGGTATGTTTTTTATATTTTAGTCAGAAAGAGTATAAAATTTCGCCTATACCATTTCGAGTCGATATCTCTGTTGGTTTCAATTTTATACCTACTTTAAGTTCAGATCCATGGTAATGATTTTGTAGTGCCACGATCATCCAATAACACTACCAGACCAACAATGCATAATAACGATGTATCCATAGTAACATTAATTTTATCATGTCAGTGTCAAGGAAATATCCTGAAATTTCCTCACAAAATTACCTCCGGTAGGCGGTGTATGCGGGTGTATTGTGATACGAGTTTCTTTGACTTATTGCCACATTCTTTTTGCCAACAATGCCCTCTAACCAGGAAGCATATGATATGCTTGCAGTATATTTCGAGTGCATGCAGAATTCTACTGTTGCTGCACGATTGTATGCGGCTCGTTTTCCAGAAAGACGGCATTACGAAAAGAGACTTTTTACTCGATTATCACAACGATTGAGAACTACAGGAACAATTCATCTCCCAGTTACTCACAGAGCACGCAGATCCCGAACGGAAGAAAATGTTATAAACGTTCTAACATATATCGAAATTAATCCACATAGTGGCACAAGAGCAATAGCTCATGACTTGGGACTAACACAAACTACTGTTCAGCGTATTGTGAAAGAACATAAGTAAGTTTTAAATAAAAGTTAGCTATTAAAAGTAGTAAAGTTATAGCTATTAAAAAACCATAACTTCAATTTTAATCTAGATTACATCCATTACATGTAGTCCTTCATCAATCACTGACTGCAGCTGATTATGAGCAACGTTTAGACTACTGCTATTGGATGTCGAATATGCTCATAGATAATCAACATCTGTTATCGCAAATATTGTGGACTGACGAGGCTACATTCCGCAGTGATGGTGGAGTAAATCGTCATAACATGCATTATTGGTCCAAAACCAATCCTCGTTGGATGCAAGAAATTCAACTTCAGGGCTGGTGGAGCGTCAATGTTTGGTGCGGTATTTTAGGAGGTCGAATTATTGGTCCTCACATTTTTGACGCACCACTTATTGGTGAAACGTACCTTAATTTCTTGCGGAACGATTTGCCGTTACTTTTAGAAGATGTGCCGTTGCTTACTAGGCAGCGGATGTTTTTCCAACATGACGGCTGTCCGGCACATTTTTCAGTACGCGTGCGTCAATTTTTGAGTAACACTTTTCCTGATACATGGATAGGAAGAGGGAGCTTTTTTCCATGGCCAGCTAGTACCCACATTTCCTTATTCATTCTTAACTTTAACAGCTTAATAAATTCTAGGTCCCCCGATCTAACTTGTTTAGATTTTTATTTTTGGGGAAGAATAAAGGACCTTGTTTTTACAACCAGGCCAACTACGCCTGAAAATATGGTAATTAGGATAAGAAATTCCATCCGCACCCTGTCCACAGCGGAGATAGAAACCGCTGTTTTGTCAACGCATACTCCTAAAACACCTGAAACTCGGAAGGCACCACGTATTCTTGTTCCTGACGCCATTCCACAAGTTTTAGAGGAAACTGTGACTGCTGATACCACACATGATGACGAGAGGGAGATTCCTGCTTTACAATTGAAATCAGAACTATTAGCTGCTGGATCTCAACCGGCCTTTGAAGATACTTTATTCAGTATGAAGGATTAGCAAAATATTATGTGGAAGGTATATTTAGAGATCCCGAAGACGAGTATGATTTAACATCCGGTGTACACTTTCTTCCAGAAAAAGATAAATTTTTTATTGGTGATGCTGAACTAGATTTTGTTGTTGAGAATTTTCGTATCGCTCGTCCTGATGGATCATCATTAGACTATGATGGAACTCCGGGATTATATGAGCTACTATTTAAAAAAGCTCCTACGGGATACAAAAAGAGTGATCTGCAGCAGTACAGTGACATTTTGCGCCGCATAAACGCTGCTCGACGTAATTATAACCCAGATGACCAAATCCAAGGAACTAATAGTAGGAAATACATTGAGATCATTAAACCATTACTTCACCCTAAAAAGCGACCCCGCTACATCAGGTATTGCACCTCCTGCCCCAGACTTCTGTCTGTCCACAACTTCTATCTCCAAAAGAGGGGGTGGAATGCAACTATTACGATATAATAACAAAGCGATTGAGTTTGTACCTTGGAATGGTCCGAATAAATTAATGGATTGGTTGCGGGAGTTATTGGGATCAATGTCGGCAGGAAATACTAGCAATCGCAACGAAATAATATATATAGTTGACGAATTACGTAAAGCGAAAGTAATAAAGTAGGATCTCTGGTTATAAACCTATTACTATATTCATTTCATTGTTACAACGACCATCACTATAGATACTACTACATAGCCAGCACCGATGTCAATAGATAAGGTTGGTGGACACCTTCATCATCCAATGACAATAGATAAATTTGGTAAACATATTATTCAGCACTCTGGTGATCATTATGAAATCATTTCTTTCTCTGGAATAGCCATTAAAAAGAGAATTAGTATTCCTACTGGTATAGCTGACACCTATACCTTTCCCTGTGACGAGGGTACCGTAGTGTATTGCAAGTGGAGTCATTCGGGTCTCGAGCTAAACATAAATGATAAAAAGTTTACGGTTGCTAGGTCACCACATAACTAGGGATGCCGCAATTAAAGGGACCAGAGTTTATACAGTTTGCAACTGCGACGATGTTCCAAGTAAAACTCGTAGTACAATCCTAACTGATAAAATGAGTAAAGCTGTCGTTGAAGAACCTTCACAAGTCAGCACGAAGAAATTTTCCGAGGCGTCGTGTGGTACTTAAAGGTTTAAATGATGTTTCAAGCTAATTTAGTAGAAATGATACCTTATGCTCGGGCAAATAAAGGAATTCGATACATTTTAGTAGTAATAAATGCATTTTCTAAATATGTCTGGGCTTATCCCATCAAACGCAAGAATGGCAAACTAGTCGCAAATGTAATGAATAAACTTTTGTTGGTTTGCAAAGGACGCCTACACATATACAAACTGACATGCTGAATTTAAGAAAGTAATAAAAATATTTAATATTAATCATTACAGCAGTTATTTAAACTTGAAGAGTAGCATAGTTGAACGTGTAAATCGCACTTTTAAAGTAATAATGTGGAAAATATTCAGTATGCAAGGTTCCTATAAATGGCTATCAATATTACCTCAAATTGTTGTGGATTATAATTCAAGAAAGCATAAAACCACCGAATATAAACCTATAGATGTAACGGAAAAGAATGCTACCTCTATTTTGAAACATTTAAAATGTCATACAGTTCTCGACCATAAGACGCCTAAATTTAAAGTGGGGGATTATGTACGTATTAGCAAATACAGAAGCATATTCTTTTAGGGATACACGACTAATTAGAGTTACGAAGTATCACAACTGTGATACGTTCCAGTCCAATTACCTACACATTACGTGATAGTCGAGATGAAGAAATACAAGGACATTTCTATGAGCCAGAACTTCAAAGTGTTAAACATCCTGACATTCACCTAGTTGAACGTGTAATACGACGTCGAGGAAATATGTCTCTCGTTAAATGGTTCGGGTTTGATAATTCTCACAATTCATGGATTTCTAACAATGGCATTATATAATACGCTCTGTACGATTCCTTTTATATATTGTAATATTATGATGTAATAAATAACTCTTTTGTTAATTTTTTATTTATTATTAATACATAGAATACTATACACTACTAAAGCGTTTCATAAGTACGTAATCATGATGTTGCTTCTCCAGGACAGTTGAAAGTATTTGACTACACTCTTCGATTCTTTTCCTAAAGCGTGCAGTCACTTGCTAACTGTTCCCATTCTCCTTTTCGCTCCCATTTTATTACATCGTGAACTACGTTTTTGAGCTCATTAATGAAGACCTTCTATTGTCGTGTTGTCATCTGTTGAAATATAATTCGATAAATGACATTCTATTTTATGTACAAATTGTTCCAGAGCTATGAAAATGTAAGCTTTCACCATTATCACACATAATAAAATACATATCTTTTTTGGGTTCTTTAAGGGTGTATTTTAAATTATACAATCTAAACGTTTCGATAACACTTACAGTTATCTTCGTCAGTAGTAATATCTATTAAAAATTGTTAAAGATGTTGTAAACAATTTTGTCAAAGTTGAAAAATTAAAACATAAACATCAGCCTGCTATCAACATAACAGCTTGAGAAACGTATAAACCCAACTATAGAATTAAATTTTAGTAAAGATTAACTAGGTCATTAAAAATTAAATATTGTTAAACCGTCTAACAATGAAAAATGTCAGCCAAAAAACACATTTAACAAAATTTAATCAACTTGTGATGTAAGTGTAAAGTTGTGAAAAACTTCAATTTCATCAAATAAAATAATCCAGTTAAATCTAACAAAGAGATATCTTTATCAATAAGTGCGTGTTATTAACAGTGAAAAGCACAATGCAGAACGTTTTTTGTAATTTTTTAATTTTAATCTTAATTTCAACTACTTATGTTAAATTATAGTGCTGTGGTAATTTAACACATAATTGGTAAAGCATTTGCTATCAAAGCTACGTTTTGTGGTTTCGATGTATACTTTTCCACATGAACAAGATAACTTATACACTCCGGAAGATGATAAAGGGTTTGACACGTCTTTAAGTGATCTTAAATGTTCTTTAATTCTTTTTGTAGGTTTAAAAATAGACCTAATTCCATATTTAATTAGGATTTTTTCAATTCTATCTGTAACATTAGCTATAAACGGAGGAAAAGCAGTACCAACATTAAGAACTGGTTTTTCTTTAAGGTTACGCTTAGAAGGTGGAATGACATTATTAATATCTGTAAGTGAATATCCATTATCTTGTAAGGATTTTGTTAAATATTTATGTTCATCCTTCAAAAATTCAGGGTCACAAATTCGTTTTACTCGATCTACTAAAGATTTAATTACACCAATTTTTTGACGTGGATGATGGTTGGATAATTTATGTTGGCATCTATCAGTGTGTGTCGGCTTTCTGTAAACCTTAAACGATAGTGAATTATTATTTTTAGATATTAATATGTCAAGAAATGGTAAACTTCCATTAGTTTCTTTTTCCATGGTAAACCGACTACTAGGATGTATACCATTTATAAACTCCAAAAACCCATGCAGTGCCTCTTTTCCATGTCTCCAAATAACAAATGTGTCATCTACATATCTATACCAAACTGAAGGTTTTTTAGGTGTATTTTGTAACGCTAATGTTTCAAATTTTTCCATATAAAAATTAGCTATAACAGGACTAAGGGGACTACCCATTGCTACACCATCAATCTGTTCATAAAATTTACTATTCCACTGAAAATAAGTTGTAGTAAGACAGTGGTGAAAAAGAATGGTTATGTCCTTTGGAAAAAGATGATCAATGTATTCAATAGTTTCTTTTAGAGGCACTTTTGTAAAAAGCGAAACAACATCAAAACTGACCTTTATATCACCCTCTTGAATTTTGAAACTATGCATTTTTTCAACAAAGTCGGCAGAATTTTTAATGTAATGGGGTGTTTTTCCTATATGAGGTTGTAATAAAAATGTAAGATGTTTTGCAAGGCTATATGTAGGAGAACCAATTGCACTAACATATAGTTTTGGTGAAATAGCTTCAGAGTTAGTTAGTTTCTTTTTTATTTCTTCAGGAAATAATTTAGTCAGTTCTTTAAAGCTTGTGAACAAACTACACTCAAACACAAAAAAATAATAAACAACGGTAAATGTTTCGCTTAATTATTAGCAAATCAAATTCAAATACTTCTTCTTCGAAGCTGTGTCGTCAATAGAACCGTTGACTGACATTTACTCAATGATAGAACTCAAAATAAAATAATTTGGACATAAACTCGATAAACGTCATTCAAAATTTCTGTAATTCATTACGTTAAACCAAAACTACTTAATAAAAAAACTAAAACTATCTGAAACTAAATGCTTCAATTGTAGGAAATTATCACTGGTTGCTTTCAACATGAATCAATAAAATTTGATATCAAAATTTAGCTTTTAATTAATTCTTTTTAGTTTGAATATTTAAATCACCAATTTTGGTAAATTAATGCTTTCACTGGTCGGTAGGAGATCACAAACAACGCTATAAAATTCAATTAATTGTTCATCTATTTCTATATGAATATTGATAAATCAGAAAACACACAACAATGTACCTAAATTAACACTACTTAAGGTTCAGTTTAAATTGTAAATTCTAAAATAAGGGAACATAATTCGGTCAAACTTGCAAGCTCACCAGATTGCCTTAATTTTAAATTTCGAAAATAAAGTTATCCAAATATGGTTAAAATTCAAAATATTACGTAACCAAAGCGAAACTTTCCACAGAAACATGTAGTACATGTAATCAAATATTAAAAAAAAACCAAACGTAACGCAAATAAAAGCAGTATGTCGACCTTTCAATTTAGAATAACGCGAAAGCATCAATTTCAGCAAACTAAACAAGAAAACGACTGAGTTTATTCGCTTTAACTCCCAATAATTGCGCTAAATTTGCAAACAACGAAGGCAATCTGGACGTGAACAGCTACGGGATACCTACTGAATGACTTCCCAATCGGCTAACCAAGGCAGCAATTCCCAAATACCAATTTCGATAGCGATACGTTTTATTTGCCTGACCTGGACGTTATATAGCTTATGTACGCACAATAATTTTAAGTACGAACTATATACACAGTTTTGTTTTAATCTTCAACTAATTCGGTAGCTTTATATGATTAAAACAACAAAAGAAGGTCTATTTACAAGCTTATTTACAGTAAGTCTTGGACTAGCAAAGGCCGTTTACAGAAGCACATAAAAAACATTAGGGTTCGAGTACACAATACTCCACCATAAACAATCAATAAAATACGCAAAAGCGATAAGCGATAAAAACTCCACAATTCAGGAAGCACAGGTCTTCTGTTCTTTCCTAATTCTTATAGTTCTTTTGATTCTAAAATTAACGAGCCTTTTTTGTGGGAAGTATTCAGAAGTCCGGAAGAGGAATCTATCATCCTGTTTGCTTCTGAAATCGGCGTAAATTGAGGCAAACTTTGTGTATTACGACATCATGAGTTTGAAGAGGTATTTGCTTACCTTTCTTATACCAGGGGTAGAGAAGTGTGGAATACGTACTTGTGCCCCTGTTTGGTTCTGAAATCTGTCTAATCCGACTGTAACAATCATCGAGGCAAAAATTGTGTATTAGGACATCATGTGTTTGAAGAGGTATTTGCTCACCTTGTTTATACCAGGGGTAAAGAAGCGTGGAACACGTACTTGCGCGCTTGTTTGGTTCTGAAATCTGTCTAACCCGACTGTAACAATCATCAAGGCAAAAATTGTGTATTAGGACATATAAGTTTGAATAGGTATTTGTTTAATTAATACTTTGGTTGTCAGGGTATTTTGAACACCCTGTATACGTATTGGGTAATTTTGTTTGTTGTCTTATGCATTTAGTTAGATTCCGTATATACATATTTTTTTTGTTGTCAAGTTTAGTTTTATAGATGAATTTGTTTAACGTGTGTAACGACCTTTAGGGATTGTAGGTGTATGGTGAGCTTTAGATTCTTAGTTTGTGAATTATTTTTTTTTGTAATTTAGGTTGTTTTTCCTTATTATTTCCCGTTTATAGAAGTTTGATTAACGTTTATTTGTAAATAGTGGTATCTACGTTTAATTAAGGTTCATTTCGTTTGATTTCCGTAAAATATAATAGAAAATTAAGTAATTTAAATAAATAGTGTGGACTTGTATGTGTATGATGTCATGTTAGCGCCATAAAGTCGCTTAAGTATAGTTGTTCAGTGTAATAGTGAATATGCTGGTTTTGAGTCATAGAGATTGCTTGTGGGCCTTATTGTTCGTACTTTAAGGTAAACATAAAGAGGCTGTACAGGATACTTTTGCTGACGTTTGAGTTTTTAAAGATTTACCGAGTCCTTACCGATGGAAACGAATTTGTGTATCGGGGTACCTTATTTTCCCCTTCCGTTTTTTTAATTGGTGGAATTAACTTAGATAAGATTTTTTATCAGTAGTGGGATGCAAAATCAAAGATGGATTTTTGTGAATAATTTGCGGGAGTCTGAAATTGACTGCGTTTTCGAGTAGTACGGTGCCATTTAGTGTTACGCCTTAAGGGGTGGTTTAGAACGTTGAAATTTTGGACCTTGTGGTGTTTAACGAACGTATTTTTGGTGTAGTAAGGGTAGTTTAGCTACTCCTGAAGATTACCTGTAAAAGGGATTTTATTAAAATTGTTCATTCACCAAAGGATTAAGTTACCTAGAGGACATCGTCGTGTTGTATAGTGCTTCAGTGACCTCTTTGGTTTATATCGCTTCTGAGGATATTAACATCATCGTTCTTGCAGTGCCACCTATTTATCGTACAAAGCGTGTGTAAAGATAAAGAAACCTTCGCAATATATTAAAATTTATAGTTATTTAAAACAGTTATCAACATTTTGGATTATTAGTGGAAATAAAACCAATTAAAGCTAAAAGTTATCAAGTAATTGTGAACGCTCAAATTATTATTATTTTAAAAGAAGTTTCTTTGAATTTATGCAGTGACATTTTAACGCGATTCAATCAAGAGATTGTTTGGGTATCATAGAACAATAGTCAACATTTTATTCATCATTTTGCCAGAGCAGGGAGATTTCATTTCCGTCATAGCCGTAACCGACCACCTGGTTATTTTCCACATATATTGTAACAAAGAAGAGGTGTAATTCTAGACCGTAAGGTAATATAATATTGTGTTTTTTTATTGAAAATTTTGAAGATTTTTGTGTGTTTCGATTTATTTTTTTTTGTGTTTATGAAAGTTTGAAAGCGGGGTCTTTTTTTTCGTTTGTTAAAGTAAGTTGTTGTTTAAATTTGTTTAGCGTAATTAATTATAGTTTTGACGCTCCGCCTTCACACTTTTTTATTTTGGTATTAAAGGGAAATCGACCCTATTGTAGTGTGGGTTTATTATCCACGAATTATATCTTTATAGGTTAAATGATTTAGACTGGCGTAAATCCGACATCCTGTCGCCTTTTAAGTATTTGTATTTTTTGTTTATACGCATTATCGTATGTTTACATTTTTTTATATTTATCATTTTTATTATCTTATTATAGCTTTGTTAGTTTTCATAAATGTGTTTAATTTCTATGGAAACCCTTTTGTGTTACATAAGAGTTTTTTTTTTTGCAAATTGCAAGTTACCGGTAATTTAGTTTTAACGCAACAAAGTTAGTTTTTTTTGTTTTATTGAGTAATAGCGTTCTTAATATTTAGTATTTTATTTGATTTTTAGTTGAGCATTAATTCAGTTTAGAGTTCATTCTATAGATTTTTTTTGTTTAGTTTGGATTATTATTTAATGCCTTATTATTACACTGAGGTGTATTAACGTAACGTTATTGAGTGTTTATCACGCTTTTATTTGACAAGCGTGTAGTGTTTTTGAAGCCCTATTTCAGGTGGTTTGACTACCAAACATTCTGGCGCCCTTACCGAATTGATTTTGTCTTCATCCCCTATTTTGACTTACGTACGATTTATTATTCTGGATGTGCAAAATTTTTCAACACCAAAAAGACCAATTTTATCTGTAATCCCGTTCTACCACCCGTTTATACCGTTACATGGTCTTCTGTCCTTTCCTAATTCTTGTAGTTCTTTTGACTTATAGTCCTTTTGATTCTAAAATTAACAAACGTTTTTTCTGTCAAGCATTCAGAAGTCCGGAAGAGGAATCTATGACCCTGTTTGCTTCTAAAATCGGCGTAAATTGAGGCAAACTTTGTGTATTACGACATCATGAGTTTGAAGAGGTATTTGCTCACCTTTTTTATACCAGGGGTAGAGAAGTGTGGAACTTGTGATCCTGTTTGGTTCTGAAATCTGTCTCACCGGACTGTAATAATCATCGAGGCAAAAATTGTGTATTAGGACATCATAGATATGAACAGGTATTTGTTTAATTAATACTTTGGTCTTCTGTCCTTTCTTAATTCTTATAGTTCTTTTGACTCTAAAATTAACAAACCTTTTTTGTGTCAAGTATTAAGAAGTCCGGAAGAGGAATCTATGACACTGTTTGCTTCTGAAATCAGCGTAAAATGAGGCAAACCTTCTGTTTTAGGACATCACGGGTTTGAAGAGGTATTTGCGCCCCATTTTTGTACCAGGGGTACATAAGTGTGAAACACGTACTTGTGCCCCTGTTTGGTTCTGAAATCTGTCTAACCCGCCTGTAACAATCATCGAGGCAAAAATTGTGTATTAGGATATCATAAGTTTGAAGAGGTATTTGTTTTCCTAATACTTTGGTCTTCTATTCTTTCCTAATAATCCTAATAATTGATTCTGAAATTACCAAACCTTTTTTTGTGTCAAGCATTCAGAAGTCCGGAAGAGGTGTCTATGACCCTGTTTGCTTTTGAAATCGGCGTAAATTGAGGCAAACCTTCTGTTTTAGGACATCACGGTTTAAAGAGGTATTTGCTCACCCTTTTTATAACAAGGGCACAGAAGTGTGGAACACGTACTTCGAGGCAAATATTTTGTATTAGGACATCATAAGTTTGAAGAGGTATTTGTTTACCTAATAATTTTGTCTTCTGTTTTTCCTAATTCTTATAGATCTTTTGATTCTAAAATTAACAAATCTTTTTGTGTCAAGCATTCAGAAGTCCGGAAGGGAATCTATGACCTCTGTATGCTTATGAAATCAGGCGTAAATTGAGGAAAACGTTGTGCATAAGGACATCATGAGTTTGAAGAGGTATTTACTCATCTCTTTTATACCAGGGTACAGAAGTGTGGAACACGTACTGTGCCCTGTTTGGTTCCGAAATCTGCCTAACCCGACTGTGACAACCATCGAGGCAAAATTGTGTATTAGGACATCATACGTTTGAAAAGGTATTTGTTTACCTAATACTTGGTCGACTGTTCTTTCCTATTTCTTATAGTTCATTTGATTCTAAAATTGATAAACCTTTTTTGTGTCAAGCATTCAGAAGTCCGGAAGAGGAATTTATTACCCTGTTTACTTCTGAAATCGGCGTAAATTGAGGCAAACTTTCTGTATTAGGGCATGAGTTTGAAGAGGTGTTTGCTCACTTTTTTATACCAGGGGTACAGAAGTGTGAACACGTACGTGTGCCCCTGTTTGGTTCTGAAATCTGTCTAATCCGACTGTAATAATCAGAGTCAGGCAATATGCAAACGCATATTGCATATGCGTTTGCATATTTTACACCTTTTTATTGAATTTTGCATATATTGAAACGTTTAAAAATAAAATGCTTATAATTTCTTTTCAAAACTAATTTTATTTCTATTTCAAATATCTTCCTACCTTATGATGTACAAATCAACAAAATTCTTATCTTAATCTTCTACCTGGAATGGTTAGAAGGTACAAGAAAGATTACCTCTAATTGTGTTTGGATTACAGGATTAAATAGATTCATTAAAATGTCATTTTATGTCGTTGCTTGCACTTAGGTACTTCAAAACGGGTAAACTACCAATGCAGGTAGTTCAGTTTATATTTGAACTTCAACAGTTTCCGTTGCAAAGTACAAAGTGTTATTCTTCAAAGTTTTATTATTAAGTGTTTTGTATCTATCAACAATGTCGAAAGAAGGCAATGTTTCTGGGTGGATCAAACCGTATTCGGAGTTACACATAGATATGGGAAAAGTGTTTTGCTCTGCATGCAGTAAAATTGTAAATACCTAACCTACATAATTTAAAAAAAAAAAACATTAATTTTAAGGCCCTAGATAAAAAGACTTAAGATTTTTTTATATTTTTTAAATATTTTGTAAATATTTGAAGTCATTTGACATATTTATTTGTAAGATTTTCTGTTAAATTTTAATGTGAAATATTATGGAACTTTTCGAGTCTTTTTAAACCCATCTTCTGACGTTAAGTAATTTTGTGATATGGGAATGTTTTCAATATTCCTGAATTAAAAATACGGTAATTTTTATATACTTAAAAAGAATTGTTTTGCAGATAACATGTGATAAAAAATTTCAAATAGTTCAGCATTGCAAAACTGCTTTACACATGGCTAACAAAAATAAATTAAAATCGGGAGAGAAGAAACAAGAGTTCATATCCAAATGTTTTCAATCCACTCATCAAAAATCAAATGAACAAGCGATATTCAACCACGATTTATGTGAAGCATTCTTAAGCTCAAATATACCTTTATCGAAATTATCAAACGAAAATTTGCGAAAGTTTCTCGAAAAACATTGCAAATGGAACGTTCCCAGCGAAAGAAGTTTAAGAAGAACTGAAGTGGATTCTGTATATTCTGTAGTATTAAATAAAGTAAGGAAATAATTATTTTTATGCATGCGTAGACGAAACAATAGATTCTTCAGGTCGTTATATCGCGCATTTAATAATTGGGGCTCTAAAAAGTGAACAACATTCAAAATCCTACTTAATTGCCTGCAAGCAGCTAGGTAAAACAGATGCTTTAACAATATCAAGATTTTTGCAAGATAGTGTAACGAATTTTTTTCTCCCTTTAGCTGTTCCCAAAGAAAATTTTTTACTGTTTCTTTCAGATGCTGCACCCTATATGGTTAAAGCAGGTCAAAATTTGCAAATTTTTTATCCAAATTTAATACATACAACTTGCCTAGTCCATGGTATTAATAGGGCCGCAGAACAAATTAGAAATAAATTTCCTAATGTTAATAATTTGATTTCAAATATGAAAAAAATATTCCTTAAGGGACCTATAAGAATTCAACTTTATAAGGAGCGTTTGCCAAACCTTCCTCTTTCACCACAACCTGTTATTACTAGATGGGGAACTTGGTTAGAGGCTGCAATGTTTTACGCAGAAAATTTTGCACAACTAAAACCGTTAACAATGGAATTAGTCGACGACTCATCTCAATCCCTTTCACAGGCAAAAGAATTGTTTAAAAATAACATTTTACAACAACAACTTGCGTACATGAAATCGAATTACAACTTTGTACGAAGTTCTATTCTTCTACTACAGAATCCCAAGTTATCCTTAATTGAAGCAATTAAAATAGTAAAAACTTTTGAAATATCTTGCAAAAATGTTGAGGGTCAAATTGGGGAAGACATTTTTAAGAAATTTAAATCAGTTATTGGTAAAAATGAAGGTTTCGTTTTTCTTTCAAGGTTGGAAATGTTTTAAATGGGGAGTTTGATGAAATCTTAAATTTAGATCCAGATATTTTGCATTATTTTAAATATGCCCCCATAACTTCAGTAGATGTAGAATGGAGTTTTCCATTTATAAACATATGTATTCAGATAGGAGAAGAAACCTTTTTCAAAGAAAATATTGAAAAACACTTAGTGACATATTGTTTTTACAACTAAAAATGTAGTTATGTACATATAAACATTTTAATAAAGCAATTATCTAAACGATTTGTTTTATTGCGTAAAAAAGTAATATTTTATAATATAATTAATTTATTCGAACGGTTTATGAAGTGCATATTTTGATAAATTTTGCTAAAATAAATGCATATTTAACACATTTGATATGCATATATATGTGCATATTTTGTACTTTTTGATCTGCATATTTGCCTGACTGGTTATAATCATAGAGGCAAAAATTGTGTATTAGGACATCATAAGTCTGAAGAGGTATTTGTTTACGTAATGCTTTGGTCTTCTGTTCTTTCCTAATACTTATAGTTATTTTCATTCTAAAATAAACAAACCTTTTTTGTGTCAAGTATTCAGAAGTCCGGGAGAGGAATCTATGACCCTGTTTACTTCTGAAGTCGGCGTAAATTGAGGCAAACTTTCTGTTTTAGGACATTATGAGTTTGAAGAGGTATCTGCTCACACTTTTTATACCGGAGGTACAGAAGTGTGGAACACGTACTTGCGCCCCTGTTTGGTTACGAAATCTGTCTAACCCGACTGTAATAATCATCGAGGCTGAAATTGTGTATTAGGACATCATAAGTCTGAAGAGGTATTTGTTTACGTAATACTTTGGTCTTCTGTTCTTTCCTAATACTTATAGTCCTTTTGATTCTAAAATTAACAAACATTTTCTCTGTCAAGCATTCAGAAGTCCGGAAGAGGAATCTATGACCCTGTTTACTTCTGAAGTCGGCGTAAATTGAGGCAAACTTTCTGTTTTAGGACATTATGAGTTTGAAGAGGTATCTGCTCACACTTTTTATACCAGAGGTACAGAAGTGTGGAACACGTACTTGCGCCCCTGTTTGGTTACGAAATCTGTCTAACCCGACTGTAATAATCATCGAGGCTGAAATTGTGTGTTAGGACATCATAAGTCTGAAGAGGTATTTGTTTACGTAATACTTTGGTCTTCTGTTCTTTCCTAATACTTATAGTCCTTTTGATTCTAAAATTAACAAACGTTTTTTCTGTCAAGCATTCAGAAGTCCGGAAGAGGAATCTATGACCCTGTTTACTTCTGAAGTCGGCGTAAATTGAGGCAAACTTTCTGTTTTAGGACATTATGAGTTTGAAGAGGTATCTGCTCACACTTTTTATACCAGAGGTACAGAAGTGTGGAACACGTACTTGCGCCCCTGTTTGGTTACGAAATCTGTCTAACCCGACTGTAATAATCATCGAGGCTGAAATTGTGTATTAGGACATCATAAGTCTGAAGAGGTATTTGTTTACGTAATACTTCGGTCTTCTGTTCTTTCCTAATACTTATAGTCCTTTTGATTCTAAAATTAACAAACGTTTTTTCTGTCATGCATTCAGAAGTCCGGAAGAGGAATCTATGACCCTGTCTACTTCTGAAATCGGCGTAAATTGACGCAAACTTTCTGTTTTAGGACATTATGAGTTTGAAGAGGTATCTGCTCACACTTTTTATACCAGAGGTACAGAAGTGTGGAACACGTACTTGCGCCACTGTTTGGTTACGAAATCTGTCTAACCCGACTGTAATAATCATCGATGCTGAAATTGTGTATTAGGACATCATAAGTCTGAAGAGGTATTTGTTTACGTAATACTTCGGTCTTCTGTTCTTTCCTTATACTTATAGTCCTTTTGATTCTAAAATTAACAAACGTTTTTTCTGTCAAGCATTCAGAAGTCCGGAAGAGGAATCTATGACCCTGTTTACTTCTGAAGTCGGCGTAAATTGAGGCAAACTTTCTGTTTTAGGACATTATGAGTTTGAAGAGGTATCTGCTCACACTTTTTATACCAGAGGTACAGAAGTGTGGAACACGTACTTGCGCCCCTGTTTGGTTACGAAATCTGTCTAACTCGACTGTAATAATCATCGAGGCTGAAATTGTATATTAGGACAGATGAGGTATTTGTTTACGTAATACTTCGGTCTTCTATTCTTTCCTAATACTTATAGTCCTTTTGATTCTAAAATTAACAAACGTTTTTTCTGTCAAGCATTCAGAAGTCCGGAAGAGGAATCTATGACCCTGTTTACTTCTGAAGTCGGCGTAAATTGAGGCAAACTTTCTGTTTTAGGACATTATGAGTTTGAAGAGGTATCTGCTCACACTTTTTATACCAGAGGTACTGAAGTGTGGAACACGTACTTGCGCCCCTGTTTGGTTACGAAATCTGTCTAACCCGACTGTAATAATCATCGAGGCTGAAATTGTGTATTAGGACATCATAAGTCTGAAGAGGTATTTGTTTACGTAATACTTCGGTCTTCTGTTCTTTCCTAATACTTATAGTCCTTTTGATTCTAAAATTAACAAACGTTTTTTCTGTCAAGCATTCAGAAGTCCGGAAGAGGAATCTATGACCCTGTTTACTTCTGAGGTCGGCGTAAATTGAGGCAAACCTTCTGTTTTAGGACATTATGAGTTTGAAGAGGTATCTGCTCACACTTTTTATACCAGAGGTACAGAAGTGTGGAACACGTACATGTGCCCCTGTTTGGTTACGAAATCTGTCTAACCCGACTGTAATAATCATCGAGGCTGAAATTGTGTATTAGGACATCATAAGTCTGAAGAGGTATTTGTTTACGTAATACTTCGGTCTTCTGTTCTTTCCTAATACTTATAGTCCTTTTGATTCTAAAATTAACAAACGTTTTTTCTGTCAAGCATTCAGAAGTCCGGAAGAGGAATCTATGACCCTGTTTACTTCTGAGGTCGGCGTAAATTGAGGCAAACCTTCTGTTTTAGGACATTATGAGTTTGAAGATGTATCTGCTCACACTTTTTATACCAGAGGTACAGAAGTGTGGAACACGTACTTGTGCCCCTGTTTGGTTACGAAATCTGTCTAACCCGACTGTAATAATCATTGAGGCTGAAATTGTGTATTAGGACATCATAAGTCTGAAGAGGTATTTGTTTACGTAATACTTCGGTCTTCTGTTCTTTCCTAATACTTATAGTCCTTTTGATTCTAAAATTAACAAACGTTTTTTCTGTCATGCATTCAGAAGTCCGGAAGAGGAATCTATGACCCTGTCTACTTCTGAAATCGGCGTAAATTGAGGCAAACTTTCTGTTTTAGGACATTATGAGTTTGAAGAGGCATCTGCTCACACTTTTTATACCAGAGGTACAGAAGTGTGGAACACGTACTTGCGCCCCTGTTTGGTTACGAAATCTGTCTAACTCGACTGTAATAATCATCGAGGCTGAAATTGTATATTAGGACAGATGAGGTATTTGTTTACGTAATACTTTGGTCTTCTGTTCTTTCCTAATACTTATAGTCCTTTTGATTCTAAAATTAACAAACGTTTTTTCTGTCAAGCATTCAGAAGTCCGGAAGAGGAATCTATGACCCTGTTTACTTCTGAAGTCGGCGTAAATTGAGGCAAACTTTCTGTTTTAGGACATTATGAGTTTGAAGAGGTATCTGCTCACACTTTTTATACCAGAGGTACAGAAGTGTGGAACACGTACTTGCGCCCCTGTTTGGTTACGAAATCTGTCTAACCCGACTGTAATAATCATCGAGGCTGAAATTGTGTATTAGGACATCATAAGTCTGAAGAGGTATTTGTTTACGTAATACTTTGGTCTTCTGTTCTTTCCTAATACTTATAGTCCTTTTGATTCTAAAATTAACAAACATTTTTCTGTCAAGCATTCAGAAGTCCGGAAGAGGAATCTATGACCCTGTTTACTTCTGAAGTCGGCGTAAATTGAGGCAAACCTTCTGTTTTAGGACATTATGAGTTTGAAGAGGTATCTGCTCACACTTTTTATACCAGAGGTACAGAAGTGTGGAACACGTACATGTGCCCCTGTTTGGTTACGAAATCTGTCTAACCCGACTGTAATAATCATCGATGCTGAAATTGTGTATTAGGACATCATAAGTCTGAAGAGGTATTTGTTTACGTAATACTTCGGTCTTCTGTTCTTTCCTAATACCCATAGTCCTTTTGATTCTAAAATTAACAAACATTTTCTCTGTCAAGCATTCAGAAGTCCGGAAGAGGAATCTATGACCCTGTTTACTTCTGAAGTCGGCGTAAATTGAGGCAAACTTTCTGTTTTAGGACATTATGAGTTTGAAGAGGTATCTGCTCACACTTTTTATACCAGAGGTACAGAAGTGTGGAACACGTACTTGGCCCCTGTTTGGTTCGAAATCTGTCTAACCCGACTGTAATAATCATCGAGGCTGAAATTGTTATTAGGACATCATAAGTTTGAAGAGGTATTTGTTTACTAATACTTTGGTCTTCTGTTCTTTCCTAATACTTAAGTCCTTTTGATTCTAAAATTAACAAACCTTTTTCTGTCAAGCATTCAGAAGTCCGGAAGAGGAATCTATGACCCTGTTTACTTCTGAAATCGGCGTAAATTGAGGCAAACTTTCTGTTTTAGGACATTATGAGTTTGAAGAGGTATCTGCTCACACTTTTATACCAGAGGTACAGAAGTGTGGAACACGTACTGTGCCCTGTTTGGTTGAAATCTGTCTAACCCGACTGTAATAATCATCGAGGCTGAAATTGTGTATTAGGACATCATAAGTCTGAAGAGGTATTTGTTTACGTAATACTTTGGTCTTCTGTTCTTTCCTAATACTTATAGTCCTTTTGATTCTAAAATTAACAAACATTTTTTCTGTCAAGCATTCAGAAGTCCGGAAGAGGAATCTATGACCCTGTTTACTTCTGAAGTCGGCGTAAATTGAGGCAAACTTTCTGTTTTAGGACATTATGAGTTTGAAGAGGTATCTGCTCACACTTTTTATACCAGAGGTACAGAAGTGTGGAACACGTACTTGCGCCACTGTTTGGTTACGAAATCTGTCTAACCCGACTGTAATAATCATCGAGGCTGAAATTGTGTTTTAGGACATCATAAGTCTGAAGAGGTATTTGTTTACGTAATACTTCGGTCTTCTGTTCTTTCCTAATACTTATAGACCTTTTGATTCTAAAATTAACAAACGTTTTTTCTGTCAAGCATTCAGAAGTCCGGAAAAGGAATCTATGACCCTGTTTACTTCTGAGGTCGGCGTAAATTGAGGCAAACCTTCTGTTTTAGGACATTATGAGTTTGAAGAGGTATCTGCTCACACTTTTTATACCAGAGGTACAGAAGTGTGGAACACGTACTTGCGCCACTGTTTGGTTACGAAATCTGTCTAACCCGACTGTAATAATCATCGAGGCTGAAATTGTGTTTTAGGACATCATAAGTCTGAAGAGGTATTTGTTTACGTAATACTTCGGTCTTCTGTTCTTTCCTAATACTTATAGTCCTTTTGATTCTAAAATTAACAAACGTTTTTTCTGTCAAGCATTCAGAAGTCCGGAAGAGGAATCTATGACCCTGTTTACTTCTGAAGTCGGCGTAAATTGAGGCAAACTTTCTGTTTTAGGACATTATGAGTTTGAAGAGGTATCTGCTCACACTTTTATACCAGAGGTACAGAAGTGTGGAACACGTACTTGCGCCCCTGTTTGGTTACGAAATCTGTCTAACCCGACTGTAATAATCATCGAGGCTGAAATTGTGTATTAGGACAGATGAGGTATTTGTTTACGTAATACTTCGGTCTTCTATTCTTTCCTAATACTTATAGTCCTTTTGATTCTAAAATTAACAAACGTTTTTTCTGTCATGCATTCAGAAGTCCGGAAGAGGAATCTATGACCCTGTTTACTTCTGAAATCGGCGTAAATTGATGCAAACTTTCTGTTTTAGGACATTATGAGTTTGAAGAGGTATCTGCTCACACTTTTATACCAGAGGTACAGAAGTGTGGAACACGTACTTGTGTCCCTGTTTGGTTACGAAATCAGTCTAACCCGACTGTAATAATCATCGAGGCTGAAATTGTGTATTAGGACATCATAAGTCTGAAGAGGTATTTGTTTACGTAATACTTTAGCCTTCTGTCCTTTCCTAATACTTATAGTCCTTTTGATTCTAAAATTAACAAACATTTTCTCTGTCAAGCATTCAGAAGTCCGGAAGAGGAATCTATGACCCTGTTTACTTCTGAAGTCGGCGTAAATTGAGGCAAACTTTCTGTTTTAGGACATTATGAGTTTGAAGAGGTATCTGCTCACACTTTTTATACCAGAGGTACAGAAGTGTGGAACACGTACTTGCGCCCCTGTTTGGTTACGAAATCTGTCTAACTCGACTGTAATAATCATCGAGGCTGAAATTGTGTATTAGGACATCATAAGTCTGAAGAGGTATTTGATTACCTAATACTTCGGTCTTCTGTTCTTTCCTAATTCTTATAGTTCTTTTGATTCCAAAATTAACAAACGTTTTTCGTGTCAAGCATTCAGAAGTCCGGAAGAGGAATCTATGACCCTGTTTACTTCTGAAAGTCGGCGTAAATTGAGGCAAACTTTCTGTATTTAGGACATTATGAGTTTGAAGAGGTATCTGCTCACACTTTTTATACCAGAGGTACAGAAGTGTGGAACACGTACTTGCGCCCCTGTTTGGTTACGAAATCTGTCTAACCCGACTGTAATAATCATCGAGGCTGAAATTGTGTATTAGGACATCATAAGTCTGAAGAGGTATTTGTTTACGTAATACTTTGGTCTTCTGTTCTTTCCTAATACTTATAGTCCTTTTGATTCTAAAATTAACAAGCATTCTCTGTCAAGCATTCAGAAGTCCGGAAGAGGAATCTATGACCCTGTTTACTTCTGAAGTCGGCGTAAATTGAGGCAAACTTTCTGTTTTAGGACATTATGAGTTTGAAGAGGTATCTGCTCACACTTTTTATACCAGAGGTACAGAAGTGTGGAACACGTACTTGCGCCCCTGTTTGGTTCTGAAATCTGTCTAACTCGACTGTAATAATCATCGAGGCTGAAATTGTGTATTAGGACAATGAAGAGGTATTTGTTTACGTAATACTTTGGTCTTCTGTTCTTTCCTAATACTTATAGTTCCTTTTGATTCTTAAATTAACAAACGTTTTTTCTGTCAAGCATTCAGAAGTCCGGAAGAGGAATCTATGACCCTGTTTACTTCTGAAGTCGGCGTAAATTGAGGCAAACTTTCTGTTTTAGGACATTATGAGTTTGAAGAGGTATCTGCTCACACTTTTTATACCAGAGGTACTGAAGTGTGGAACACGTACTTGCGCCCCTGTTTGGTTACGAAATCTGTCTAACCCGACTGTAATAATCATCGAGGCTGAAATTGTGTATTAGGACATCATAAGTCTGAAGAGGTATTTGTTTACGTAATACTTTAGCCTTCTGTTCTTTCCTAATACTTATAGTCCTTTTGATTCTAAAATTAACAAACGTTTTTTCTGTCAAGCATTCAGAAGTCCGGAAGAGGAATCTATGACCCTGTTTACTTCTGAAGTCGGCGTAAATTGAGGCAAACTTTCTGTTTTAGGACATTATGAGTTTGAAGAGGTATCTGCTCACACTTTTTATACCAGAGGTACAGAAGTGTGGAACACGTACTTGCGCCCCTGTTTGGTTACGAAATCTGTCTAACTCGACTGTAATAATCATCGAGGCTGAAATTGTATATTAGGACATCATAAGTTGAAGAGGTATTTGTTTACGTAATACTTTGGTCTTCTGTTCTTTCCTAATTATTATAGTTCTTTTGATTCTAAAATTAACAAATCTTTTTCTGTCAAGCATTCAGAAGTCCGGAAGAGGAATCTATGACCCTGTTTACTTCTGAAGTCGGCGTAAATTGAGGCAAACTTTCTGTTTTAGGACATTATGAGTTTGAAGAGGTATCTGCTCACACTTTTTATACCAGAGGTACAGAAGTGTGGAACACGTACTTGCGCCCCTGTTTGGTTACGAAATCTGTCTAACCCGACTGTAATAATCATCGAGGCTGAAATTGTGTATTAGGACATCATAAGTCTGAAGAGGTATTTGTTTACGTAATACTTTGGTCTTCTGTTCTTTCCTAATACTTATAGTCCTTTTGATTCTAAAATTAACAAATCTTTTTCTGTCAAGCATTCAGAAGTCCGGAAGAGGAATCTATGACCCTGTTTACTTCTGAAGTCGGCGTAAATTGAGGCAAACTTTCTGTTTTAGGACATTATGAGTTTGAAGAGGTATCTGCTCACACTTTTTATACCAGAGGTACAGAAGTGTGGAACACGTACTTGCGCCCCTGTTTGGTTACGAAATCTGTCTAACCCGACTGTAATAATCATCGAGGCTGAAATTGTGTATTAGGACATCATAAGTTGAAGAGGTATTTGTTTACGTAATACTTGGTCTTCTGTTCTTTCCTAATACTTATAGTTCCTTTTGATTCTAAAATTAACAAATCTTTTTCTGTCAAGCATTCAGAAGTCCGGAAGAGGAATCTATGACCCTGTTTACTTCTGAAGTCGGCGTAAATTGAGGCAAACTTTCTGTTTTAGGACATTATGAGTTTGAAGAGGTATCTGCTCACACTTTTTATACCAGAGGTACAGAAGTGTGGAACACGTACTTGCGCCCCTGTTTGGTTACTGAAATCTGTCTAACCCGACTGTAATAATCATCGAGGCTGAAATTGTGTATTAGGACATCATAAGTTTGAAGAGGTATTTGTTTACGTAATACTTGGTCTTCTGTTCTTTCCTAATACTTATAGTCCTTTTGATTCTAAAATTAACAAACTTTTTCTGTCAAGCATTCAGAAGTCCGGAAGAGGAATCTATGACCCTGTTTACTTCTGAAATCGGCGTAAATTGAGGCAAACTTTCTGTATTTAGGACATTATGAGTTTGAAGAGGTATCTGCTCACACTTTTTATACCAGAGGTACAGAAGTGTGGAACACGTACTTGCGCCCCTGTTTGGTTACTGAAATCTGTCTAACCCGACTGTAATAATCATCGAGGCTGAAATTGTGTATTAGGACATCATAAGTTTGAAGAGGTATTTGTTTACCTAATACTTTGGTCTGCTGTTCTTTCCTAATACTTATAGTTCCTTTTGATTCTAAAATTAACAAACCTTTTTCTGTCAAGCATTCAGAAGTCCGGAAGAGGAATCTATGACCCTGTTTACTTCTGAAATCGGCGTAAATTGAGGCAAACTTTCTGTATTTAGGACATTATGAGTTTGAAGAGGTATCTTGCTCACACTTTTTATACCAGAGGTACAGAAGTGTGGAACACGTACTTGTGCCCCTGTTTGGTTCTGAAATCTTTCCAACCCGACTGTAATAATCATCGAGGCTGAAATTGTGTATTAGGACATCATAAGTTTGAAGAGGTATTTGTTTACCTAATAGTTTGGTCTTCTGTTCTTTCCTAATACTTATAGTTCCTTTTGATTCTAAAATTAACAAACCTTTTTCTGTCAAGCATTCAGAAGTCCGGAAGAGGAATCTATGACCCTGTTTACTTCTGAAATCGGCGTAAATTGAGGCAAACTTTCTGTATTTAGGACATTATGAGTTTGAAGAGGTATCTGCTCACACTTTTTATACCAGAGGTACAGAAGTGTGGAACACGTACATGTGCCCCTGTTTGGTTACGAAATCTGTCTAACTCGACTGTAATAATCATCGAGGCTGAAATTGTATATTAGGACATCATAAGTTGAAGAGGTATTTGTTTACGTAATACTTTGGTCTTCTGTTCTTTCCTAATACTTATAGTCCTTTTGATTCTAAAATTAACAAACTTTTTTCTGTCAAGCATTCAGAAGTCCGGAAGAGGAATCTATGACCCTGTTTACTTCTGAAATCGGCGTAAATTGAGGCAAACTATGTGTTTTAGGACATCATGAGTTTGAAGAGGCGTTTGCTCACTTTTTTATACCAGAGGTACAGAAGCTTGGAACACGTACGTGTGCCCCTGTTTGGTTCCGAAGTCTGCCTAACCCGACTGTAATAATCGTTGAGGCAAAAATTGTGTATCAGGGCATCATAAGTTTGAAGAGGTATTTGTTTACGTAATACTTTGGTCTTCTGTTCTTTCCTAATACTTATAGTCCTTTTGATTCTAACATTAACAAAAATTTTGTCTGTCAAGCTTTCAGAAGTCCGGAAGAGAAATCTATGACCCTGTTTACTTCTGAGTCGGCGTAAATTGAGGCAAACTATCTGTTTTAGGACATTATGAGTTTGAAGAAGTATCTGCTCACCCTTTTTATACCTGAGATACAGAAGTGTGGAACACGTACTTGTCCCTGTTTGGTTCGAAATCTGTCTAACCCGACAGTAATAATCATCGAGGCAAAATTGTGTATTAGGACATCATAAGTTTGAAGAGGTATTTGCTTACCTAATACTTTGGTCTTCTGTTCTTTCCTAATTCTTATAGTCCTTTTGATTCTAAAATTAACAAACCTTTTTCTGTCAAGCATTCAGAAGTCCGGAAGAGGAATCTATGACCCTGTTTGCTTCTGAAATCGGCGTAAATTGAGGCAAACTTTCTGTATTAGGACGTTATGAGTTTGAAGAGGTATTTGCTCACCTTTTTATACCAGGGGTACAGAAGTGTGGAACACGTACTTGTGTCCCTGTTTGGTTCTGAAATCTGTCTAACCCGACTGTAATAATCATCGAGGCAAAAATTGTGTATTAGGACATCATAAGTTTGAAGAGGTATTTGTTTACCTAATACTTTGGTCTTCTGTTCTTTCCTAATTCTTATAGTTCTTTTGATTCTAAAATTAACAAACCTTTTTCTGTCAAGCATTCAGAAGTTCGGAAGAGGAATCTATGACCCTGTTTACTTCTGAAATCGGCGTAAATTGAGGCAAACTTTCTGTATTAGGACATTATGAGTTTGAAGAGGTATTTGCTCACACTTTTTATACCAGAGGTACAGAAGTGTGGAACACGTACTTGGCCCTGTTTGGTTCTGAAATCTGTCTAACCCGACTGTAATAATCATCGAGGCAAATTGTGTATTAGGACATCATAAGTTTGAAGAGGTATTTGTTTACCTAATACTTGGTCTTCTGTTCTTTCCTAATCTTATAGTTCTTTTGATTCTAAAATTAACAAACATTTTTCGTGTCAAGTATTCAGAAGTCCGGAAGAGGAATCTATGACCCCGTTTACTTCTGAAATCGGCGTATATTGAGGTAAACTTTCTGTATTAGGACATTATGAGTTTGAAGAGGTATTTCTCACACTTTTATGTACAGAAGTGCGGAACAAGTACATGTGCCCCTGTTTGGTTCTGACATCTGTCTAACCCGACTGTAATAATCATCGAGGCAATATATTGTGTATTAGGACACCATACGTGTGAAGAGGTATTTGTTTACCTAATACCTTGGTCTTCTGTTCTTTCCTAATTCTTATAGTTCTTTTGATTCTAAAATTAACAAACCTTTTTTGTCAAGCATTCAGAAGTCCGGAAGAGGAACCTATGACACTGTTTTCTTCTAAAATCGGCGTAAATTGAGGCAAACTTTCTGTATTAGGACATTATGAGTTTGAAGAGGTATTTGCTCACACTTTTATACCAGAGGTACAGAAGTGTGGAACACGTACTTGTGCCCTGTTTGGTTCTGAAATCTGTCTAACCCGACTGTATAATCATCGAGGCAAATTGTGTATTAGGACATCATAAGTTTGAAGAGGTATTTGTTTACCTAATACTTTGGTCTTCTGTTCTTTCCTAATCTTATAGTTCTTTTGATTCTAAAATTAACAAACCTTTTTGTCAAGATTCAGAAGTCCGGAAGAGGAATCTATGACCCTGTTTACTTCTGAAATCGGCGTAAATTGAGGCAAACTTCTGTATTAGGACATTATGAGTTTGAAGAGGTATTTGCTCACCTTTTATACCAGAGGTACAGAAGTGTGGAACACGTACTTGTGCCCTGTTTGGTTCTGAAATCTGTCTAACCCGACTGTATAATCATCGAGGCAAAATTGTGTATTAGGACATCATAAGTTTGAAGAGGTATTTGTTTACCTAATACTTGGTCTTCTGTTCTTTCCTAATCTTATAGTTCTTTTGATTCTAAAATTAACAAACCTTTTTCTGTCAAGCATTCAGAAGTCCGGAAGAGGAATCTATGACCCTGTTTACTTCTGAAATCGGCGTAAATTGAGCAAACTTTCTGTATTAGGACATATGAGTTTGAAGAGGTATCTCACCTTTTTATAAGGGTACAGAAGTGTGGAACACGTACTTGTGCCCCTGTTTGGTTCTGAAATCTGTCTAACCCGACTGTAATAATCATCGAGGCAATTGTGTATTAGGACATCATAAGTTTGAAGAGGTATTTGTTTACTAATACTTGGTCTTCTGTTCTTTCCTAATCTTATAGTTCTTTTGATTCTAAAATTAACAAACCTTTTCTGTCAAGCATTCAGAAGTCCGGAAGAGGAATCTATGACCCTGTTTACTTCTGAAATCGGCGTAAATTGAGGCAAACTTTCTGTATTAGGACATTATGAGTTTGAAGAGGTATTTGCTCACTTTTTATACCAGAGGTACAGAAGTGTGGAACACGTACTTGGCCCTGTTTGGTTCGAAATCTGTCTAACCGACTGTAATAATCATCGAGGCAAAATTGTGTATTAGGACATCATAAGTTTGAAGAGGTATTTGTTTACCTAATACTTGGTCTTCTGTTCTTTCCTAATCTTATAGTTCTTTTGATTCTAAAATTAACAAACCTTTTTCTGTCAAGCATTCAGAAGTCCGGAAGAGGAATCTATGACCCTGTTTACTTCTGAAATCGGCGTAAATTGAGGCAAACTTTCTGTATTAGGACATCATGAGTTTGAAGAGGTATTTGCTCACACTTTTATACCAGAACTGAAGTGTGGAACACGTACTTGTGCCCTGTTTGGTTCTGAAATCTGTCTAACCCGACTGTTAATAATCATGAAATTGTGTATTAGGACATCATAAGTTTGAAGAGGTATTTGTTTACTAATACTTTGGTCTTCTGTTCTTTCCTAATTCTTATAGTTCTTTTGATTCTAAAATTAACAAACCTTTTTCTGTCAAGCATTCAGAAGTCCGGAAGAGGAATCTATGACCCTGTTTTACTTTGAAATCGGCGTAAATTGAGGCAAAAATTCTGTTTAGGACATTATGAGTTTGAAGAGGTATTTGCTCACACTTTTATACCAGGGTACAGAAGTGTGGAACACGTACTTGTGCCCTGTTTGGTTCTGAAATCTGTCTAACCCGACTGTAATCATCGAGGCAAAATTGTGTATTAGGACATCATAAGTTTGAAGAGGTATTTGTTTACTAATACTTTGGTCTTCTGTTCTTTCCTACTATAGTTCTTTTGATTCTAAAATTAACAAACCTTTTCTGTCAAGCATTCAGAAGTCCGGAAGAGGAATCTATGACCCTGTTTACTTCTGAAATCGGCGTAAATTGAGGCAAACTTTCTGTTTAGGACATTATGAGTTTGAAGAGGTATTTGCTCACCTTTTTATACCAGAGGTACGAAGTGTGGAACACGTTTGGCCCTGTTTGGTTCGAAATCTGTCTAACCCGACTGTAATAATCATCGAGGCAAATTGTGTATTAGGACATCATAAGTTTGGAGGTATTTGTTTACTAATACTTTTCTTCTGTTCTTTCCTAATCTTATAGTTCTTTTGATTCTAATATTAACAAACCTTTTTTGTATCAAGTATTCAGAAGTCCCGAAGAGGAATCTATGACCCTGTTTGCTTTTGAAATGGGCGTAAATTGAGGCAAACCTTCTGTATATGGACATCACGGGTTTGAAGAGGTATTTGCGCACCTTTTTTATACCAGGGTATAGAAGTGTGAAACACGTACTTGTGCCCCTGTTGGGTTCTGAAATCTGTCTAACCTGTAACAATCATCGAGGCAAAAATTGTGTATTAGGGCATCATAAGTTTGAAGAGGTATTTGTTAACCTAATACTTTGGTCTTCTGTTCTTCCCTAATAATCCTAATAATTGATTCTGAAATTACCAAACCTTTTTTGTGTCAAGCATTCAGAAGTCCGGAAGAGGTGTCTATGACCCTGTTTGCTTTTGAAATCGGCGTAAATTGAGGCAAACCTTCTGTTTTAGGACATCACGGCTTTAAAGAGGTATTTGCTCACCCTTTTTATAACAAGGGCACAGAAGTGTGGAACACGTACTTCGAGGCAAATATTTTGTATTAGGACATCATAAGTTTGAAGAGGTATTTGTTTACCTAATAATTTTGTCTTCTGTTTTTTCCTAATTCTTATAGATCTTTTGATTCTAAAATTAACAAATCTTTTTTGTGTCAAGTATTCAGAAGTCCGGAAGGGGAATCTATGACTCTGTATGCTTATGAAACAGGCGTAAATTGAGGAAAACGTTGTGCATAAGGACATCATGAGTTTGAAGAGGTATTTACTCATCTCTTTTATACCAGGGGTACGGGAGTGTGGAACACGTACGTGTGCCCCTGTTTGGTTCCGAAGTCTGCCTAACCCGACTGTGACAACCATCGAGGCAAAAATTGTGTATTAGGACATCATAAGTTTGAAAAGGTATTTGTTTACCTAATACCTTGGTCCTCTGTTCTTTCCCAATTCTTATAGTTCTTTTGATTCTAAAATTAACAAACCTTTTTTTGTGTCAAGCATTCAGAAGTCCGGAAGAGGAATCTATGACCCTGTTTACTTCTGAAATCGGCGTAGATTGAGGCAAACTTTGTGTATTAGGGCATGAGCTTGAAGAGGTGTTTGCTCACTTTTTTTATACCAGGGGTACAGAAGTGTGAAACACGTACGTGTGCCCCTGTTTGGTTCTGGAATCTGTCTAATCCGACTGTAATAATCAGAGTCAGGCAAATATACGCATATTATGCGTTTTCATATTTACACCTTTATTGAATTTTGCATATATTGAAACGTTTAAAAATAAAATGCTTATAATTTCTTTTCAAAACTAATTTTATTTCTATTTCAAATATCTTCCTACCTTATGATGTACAAATCAAAATTTTATCTTAATCTTCACCTGGAATGGTTAGAAGGTACAAGAAAGATTACCTCTAATTGTGTTTGGATTACAGGATTAAATAGATTCATTAAAATGTCATTTTATGTCGTTGCTTGCACTTAGGTACTTCAAAACGGGTAAACTACCAATGCAGGTAGTTCAGTTTATATTTGAACTTCAACAGTTTCCGTTGCAAAGTACAAAGTGTTATTCTTCAAAGTTTTATTATTAAGTGTTTTGTATCTATCAACAATGTCGAAAGAAGGCAATGTTTTGGGTGGATCAAACCGTATTCGGAGTTACACATAGATATGGAAATGTGTTTTGCTCTGCATGCAGTAAAATTGTAAATACCTAACCTACATAATTTAAAAAAAAACTAATTTTAAGGCCCTAGATAAAAAGACTTAAGATTTTTATATTTTTAAATATTTTGTAAATATTTGAAGTCATTTGACATATTTATTTGTAAGATTTTCTGTTAAATTTTAATGTGAAATATTATGGAACTTTCGAGTCTTTTAAACCCATCTTCTGACGTTAAGTAATTTTGTGATATGGGAATGTTTTCAATATTCCTGAATTAAAAAATACGGTAATTTTATATACTTAAAAGAATTGTTTTGCAGATAACATGTGATAAAAATTTCAAATAGTTCAGCATTGCAAAACTGCTTTACATGGCTAACAAAAATAAATTAAAATCGGGAGAGAAGAAACAAGAGTTCATATCCAAATGTTTTCAATCCACTCATCAAAAATCAAATGAACAAGCGATATTCAACCACGATTTATGTGAAGCATTCTTAAGCTCAAATATACCTTTATCGAAATTATCAAACGAAAATTTGCGAAAGTTTCTCGAAAAACATTGCAAATGGAACGTTCCCAGCGAAAGAAGTTTAAGAAGAACTGAAGTGGATTCTGTATATTCTGTAGTATTAAATAAAGTAAGGAAATAATTATTTTTATGCATGCGTAGACGAAACAATAGATTCTTCAGGTCGTTATATCGCGCATTTAATAATTGGGGCTCTAAAAAGTGAACAACATTCAAAATCCTACTTAATTGCCTGCAAGCAGCTAGGTAAAACAGATGCTTTAACAATATCAAGATTTTTGCAAGATAGTGTAACGAATTTTTTTCTCCCTTTAGCTGTTCCCAAAGAAAATTTTTTACTGTTTCTTTCAGATGCTGCACCCTATATGGTTAAAAGGTCAAAATTTGCAAATTTTTATCCAAATTTAATACATACAACTTGCCTAGTCCATGGTATTAATAGGGCCGCAGAACAAATTAGAAATAAATTTCCTAATGTTAATAATTTGATTTCAAATATGAAAAATATTCTTAAGGGACCTATAAGAATTCAACTTTATGAGCGTTTGCCAAACCTTCCTCTTTCACCACAACCTGTTATTACTAGATGGGGAACTTGGTTAGAGGCTGCAATGTTTTACGCAGAAAATTTTGCACAACTAAAACCGTTAACAATGGAATTAGTCGACGACTCATCTCAATCCCTTTCACAGGCAAAAGAATTGTTTAAAAATAACATTTTACAACAACAACTTGCGTACATGAAATCGAATTACAACTTTGTACGAAGTTCTATTCTTCTACTACAGAATCCCAAGTTATCCTTAATTGAAGCAATTAAAATAGTAAAAACTTTTGAAATATCTTGCAAAAATGTTGAGGGTCAAATTGGGGAAGACATTTTTAAGAAATTTAAATCAGTTATTGGTAAAAATGAAGGTTTCGTTTTTCTTTCAAGGTTGGAAATGTTTTAAATGGGGAGTTTGATGAAATCTTAAATTTAGATCCAGATATTTTGCATTATTTTAAATATGCCCCCATAACTTCAGTAGATGTAGAATGGAGTTTTTCCATTTATAAACATATGTATTCAGATAGGAGAAGAAACCTTTTTCAAAGAAAATTTTGAAAAACACTTAGTGACATATTGTTTTTACAACTAAAAATGTAGTTATGTACATATAAACATTTTAATAAAGCAATTATCTAAACGATTTGTTTTATTGCGTAAAAAAGTAATATTTTATAATATAATTAATTTATTCGAACGGTTTATGAAGTGCATATTTTGATAAATTTTGCTAAAATAAATGCATATTTAACACATTTGATATGCATATATATGTGCATATTTTGTACTTTTTGATCTGCATATTTGCCTGACTGGTTATAATCATAGAGGCAAAAATTGTGTATTAGGACATCATAAGTCTGAAGAGGTATTTGTTTACGTAATGCTTTGGTCTTCTGTTCTTTCCTAATACTTATAGTTATTTTCATTCTAAAATAAACAAACCTTTTTGTGTCAAGCATTCAGAAGTCCGGAAGAGGAATCTATGACCCTGTTTACTTCTGAAATCGGCGTAAATTGAGGCAAACTTTCTGTATTAGGACATTATGAGTTTGAAGAGGTATCTGCTCACACTTTTATACAAGAGGTACAGAAGTGTGGAACACGTACTTGCGCCCCTGTTTGGTTACGAAATCTGTCTAACCGACTGTAATAATCATCGAGGCTGAAATTGTGTATTAGGACATCATAAGTCTGAAGAGGTATTTGTTTACGTAATACTTTGGTCTTCTGTTCTTTCCTAATACTTATAGTCCTTTTGATTCTAAAATTAACAAACGTTTTTTCTGTCAAGCATTCAGAAGTCCGGAAGAGGAATCTATGACCCTGTTTACTTCTGAAGTCGGCGTAAATTGAGGCAAACTTTCTGTTTTAGGACATTATGAGTTTGAAGAGGTATCTGCTCACACTTTTTATACGAGAGGTACAGAAGTGTGGAACACGTACTTGCGCCCTGTTTGGTTACGAAATCTGTCTAACCCGACTGTAATAATCATCGAGGCTGAAATTGTGTATTAGGACATCATAAGTCTGAAGAGGTATTTGTTTACGTAATACTTTGGTCTTCTGTTCTTTCCTAATTATTATAGTTCTTTTGATTCTAAAATTAACAAACATTTTTCTGTCAAGCATTCAGAAGTCCGGAAGAGGAATCTATGACCCTGTTTACTTCTGAAATCGACGTAAATTGAGGCAAACTTTGTGTTTTAAGACATCATGAGTTTGAAGAGGTATTTGCTCACTTTTTTCATACCAGAGGTACAGAAGTGTGGAACACGTACTTGTGCCCCTGTTTGGTTACGAAATCAATCTAACCCGACTGTAATAATCATCGAGGCAAAAATTGTGTGTTAGGACATCATAAGTCTGAAGAGGTATTTGCTTACCTAATACTTTGGTCTTCTGTTCTTTCCTAATACTTATAGTTCTTTTGATTCTAAAATTAACAAACTTTTTCTGTCAATGCATTCAGAAGTCCGGAAGAGGAATCTATGACCCTGTCTACTTCTGAAATCGGCGTAAATTGACGCAAACTTTCTGTATTAGGACATTATGAGTTTGAAGAGGTATCTGCTCACACTTTTTATACCAGAGGTACAGAAGTGTGGAACACGTACGCCACTGTTTGGTTACGAAATCTGTCTAACCCGACTGTAATAATCATCGATGCTGAAATTGTGTATTAGGACATCATAAGTTTGAAGAGGTATTTGTTTACGTAATACTTTGGTCTTCTGTTCTTTCCTTATAGTTCCTTTTGATTCTAAAATTAACAAACTTTTTCTGTCAAGCATTCAGAAGTCCGGAAGAGGAATCTATGACCCTGTTTACTTCTGAAATCGGCGTAAATTGAGGCAAACTTTCTGTATTAGGACATTATGAGTTTGAAGAGGTATCTGCTCACACTTTTATACCAGAGATACAGAAGTGTGGAACACTTGCGCCCCTGTTTGGTTACGAAATCTGTCTAACTCGACTGTAATAATCATCGAGGCTGAAATTGTATATTAGGACAGATGAGGTATTTGTTTACTAATACTTGGTCTTCTATTCTTTCCTAATACTTATAGTCCTTTTGATTCTAAAATTAACAAACGTTTTTTCTGTCAAGCATTCAGAAGTCCGGAAGAGGAATCTATGACCCTGTTTACTTCTGAAGTCGGCGTAAATTGAGGCAAACTTTCTGTTTTAGGACATTATGAGTTTGAAGAGGTATCTGCTCACACTTTTTATACCAGAGGTACAGAAGTGTGGAACACGTACTTGCGCCCCTGTTTGGTTACGAAATCTGTCTAACCCGACTGTAATAATCATCGAGGCTGAAATTGTGTATTAGGACATCATAAGTCTGAAGAGGTATTTGTTTACGTAATACTTTGGTCTTCTGTTCTTTCCTAATTATTATAGTTCTTTTGATTCTAAAATTAACAAATCTTTTTTCTGTCAAGCATTCAGAAGTCCGGAAGAGGAATCTATGACCCTGTTTACTTCTGAAGTCGGCGTAAATTGAGGCAAACTTTCTGTTTTAGGACATTATGAGTTTGAAGAGGTATCTGCTCACACTTTTTATACCAGAGGTACAGAAGTGTGGAACACGTACATGCGCCCCTGTTTGGTTACGAAATCTGTCTAACCCGACTGTAATAATCATCGAGGCTGAAATTGTGTATTAGGACATCATAAGTCTGAAGAGGTATTTGTTTACTACTTGGTCTTCTGTTCTTTCCTAATACTTATAGTCTTTTGATTCTAAAATTAACAAACCGTTTTTTGTCAAGCATTCAGAAGTCCGGAAGAGGAATCTATGACCCTGTTTACTTCTGAGGTCGGCGTAAATTGAGGCAAACCTTCTGTTTTAGGACATTATGAGTTTGAAGATGTATCTGCTCACACTTTTTATACCAGAGGTACAGAAGTGTGGAACACGTACTTGTGCCCCTGTTTGGTTCGAAATCTGTCTAACCCGACTGTAATAATCATTGAGGCTGAAATTGTGTATTAGGACATCATAAGTTTGAAGAGGTATTTGTTTACCTAATACTTGGTCTTCTGTTCTTTCCTAATACTTATAGTCCTTTTGATTCTAAAATTAACAAACTTTTTCTGTCAAGTGCATTCAGAAGTCCGGAAGAGGAATCTATGACCCTGTCTACTTCTGAAATCGGCGTAAATTGAGGCAAACTTTCTGTATTAGGACATTATGAGTTTGAAGAGGCATCTGCTCACTTTTATACCAGAGGTACAGAAGTGTGGAACACGTGCGCCCTGTTTGGTTCTGAAATCTGTCTAACTCGACTGTAATAATCATCGAGGCTGAAATTGTATATTAGGACAGATGAGGTATTTGTTTACGTAATACTTTGGTCTTCTGTTCTTTCCTAATTATTATAGTTCTTTTGATTCTAAAATTAACAAATCTTTTTTCTGTCAAGCATTCAGAAGTCCGGAAGAGGAATCTATGACCCTGTTTACTTCTGAAGTCGGCGTAAATTGAGGCAAACTTTCTGTTTTAGGACATTATGAGTTTGAAGAGGTATCTGCTCACACTTTTTATACCAGAGGTACAGAAGTGTGGAACACGTACTTGCGCCCCTGTTTGGTTACGAAATCTGTCTAACCCGACTGTAATAATCATCGAGGCTGAAATTGTGTATTAGGACATCATAAGTCTGAAGAGGTATTTGTTTACGTAATACTTTAGCCTTCTGTTCTTTCCTAATACTTATAGTTCCTTCTAAAATTAACAAACATTTTCTCTGTCAAGAAATTAAGAAGTATCTGCTCACACTTTTTATACCAGAGGTACAGAAGTGTGGAACACGTATGTGCCCCTGTTTGGTTACGAAATCTGTCTCTGACTGTAATAATCATCGATGCTGAAATTGTGTATTAGGACATCATAAGTTTGAAGAGGTATTTGTTTACTAATACTTTGGTCTTCTGTTCTTTCCTAATACCCATAGTTCTTTTGATTCTAAAATTAACAAACCTTTTTTCTGTCAAGCATTCAGAAGTCCGGAAGAGGAATCTATGACCCTGTTTACTTCTGAAATCGGCGTAAATTGAGGCAAACTTTCTGTGTATTAGGACATTATGAGTTTGAAGAGGTATCTGCTCACACTTTTTATACCAGAGGTACAGAAGTGTGGAACACGTACTTGTCCCTGTTTGGTTACGAAATCTGTCTAACCCGACTGTAATAATCATCGAGGCTGAAATTGTGTATTAGGACATCATAAGTTTGAAGAGGTATTTGTTTACTAATACTTTGGTCTTCTGTTCTTTCCTAATACCCATAGTCCTTTGATTCTAAAATTAACAAACATTTTTCTGTCAAGCATTCAGAAGTCCGGAAGAGGAATCTATGACCCTGTTTACTTCTGAAATCGGCGTAAATTGAGGCAAACTTTCTGTTTTAGGACATTATGAGTTTGAAGAGGTATCTGCTCACACTTTTTATACAAGAGGTACAGAAGTGTGGAACACGTACTTGCGCCCCTGTTTGGTTCTGAAATCTGTCTAACCCGACTGTAATAATCATCGAGGCTGAAATTGTATATTAGGACATCATAAGTTTGAAGAGGTATTTGTTTACTAATACTTTGGTCTTCTGTTCTTTCCTAATACTTATAGTTCCTTTTGATTCTAAAATTAACAAACGTTTTTTCTGTCAAGCATTCAGAAGTCCGGAAGAGGAATCTATGACCCTGTTTACTTCTGAAATCGGCGTAAATTGAGGCAAACTTTCTGTTTTAGGACATTATGAGTTTGAAGAGGTATCTGCTCACACTTTTATACAAGAGGTACAGAAGTGTGGAACACGTACTTGTGCCCCTGTTTGGTTCTGAAATCTGTCTAACCCGACTGTAATAATCATCGAGGCTGAAATTGTGTATTAGGACATCATAAGTTTGAAGAGGTATTTGTTTACCTAATACTTTGGTCTTCTGTTCTTTCCTAATACTTATAGTTCCTTTTGATTCTAAAATTAACAAACCTTTTTCTGTCAAGCATTCAGAAGTCCGGAAGAGGAATCTATGACCCTGTTTACTTCTGAAAGTCGGCGTAAATTGAGGCAAACTTTCTGTTTTAGGACATTATGAGTTTGAAGAGGTATCTGCTCACACTTTTTATACCAGAGGGAAGTGTGGAACACGTACTTGTGCCCCTGTTTGGTTCTGAAATCTGTCTAACCGACTGTAATAATCATCGAGGCTGAAATTGTGTATTAGGACATCATAAGTTTGAAGAGGTATTTGTTTACTAATACTTGGTCTTCTGTTCTTTCCTAATACTTATAGTTCTTTTGATTCTAAAATTAACAAACCTTTTTTCTGTCAAGTGCATTCAGAAGTCCGGAAGAGGAACCTATGACCCTGTTTGCTACTTCTGAAATCGGCGTAAATTGACGCAAACTTTCTGTATTAGGACATTATGAGTTTGAAGAGGTATTTGCTCACACTTTTTTATACCAGAGGTACAGAAGTGTGGAACACGTACTTGCGCCACTGTTTGGTTACGAAATCTGTCTAACCCGACTGTAATAATCATCGATGCTGAAATTGTGTATTAGGACATCATAAGTTTGAAGAGGTATTTGTTTACGTAATACTTGGTCTTCTGTTCTTTCCTAATACTTATAGTTCCTTTTGATTCTAAAATTAACAAACCTTTTCTGTCAAGCATTCAGAAGTCCGGAAGAGGAATCTATGACCCTGTTTACTTCTGAAATCGGCGTAAATTGAGGCAAACTTTCTGTATTAGGACATTAGGAGTTTGAAGAGGTATTTGCTCACACTTTTTATACCAGATACAGAAGTGTGGAACACGTACTTGCGCCCTGTTTGGTTACGAAATCTGTCTAACTCGACTGTAATAATCATCGAGGCTGAAATTGTATATTAGGACAGATGAGGTATTTGTTTACCTAATACTTGGTCTTCTATTCTTTCCTAATACTTATAGTTCCTTTTGATTCTAAAATTAACAAACTTTTCTGTCAAGCATTCAGAAGTCCGGAAGAGGAATCTATGACCCTGTTTACTTCTGAAATCGGCGTAAATTGAGGCAAACTTTCTGTACTAGGACATTATGAGTTTGAAGAGGTATCTGCTCACACTTTTTATACCAGAGGTACTGAAGTGTGGAACACGTACTTGCGCCCCTGTTTGGTTCTGAAATCAGTCTAACCCGACTGTAATAATCATCGAGGCTGAAATTGTGTATTAGGACATCATAAGTTTGAAGAGGTATTTGTTTACGTAATACTTTGGTCTTCTTTCCTAATCTTATAGTTCCTTTTGATTCTAAAATTAATAAACCTTTTTGTGTCAAGCATTCAGAAGTCCGGAAGAGGAATTTATTACCCTGTTTACTTCTGAAATCGGCGTAAATTGAGGCAAACTTTCTGCATTAGGACATTATGAGTTTGAAGAGGTATCTGCTCACACTTTTATACCAGAGAGAAGTGTGGAACACGTACTTGCGCCCTGTTTGGTTACGAAATCTGTCTAACTCGACTGTAATAATCATCGAGGCTGAAATTGTATATTAGGACAGATGAAGATTTGTTTACTAATACTTGGTCTTCTGTTCTTTCCTAATACTTATAGTCCTTTTGATTCTAAAATTAACAAACGTTTTTCTGTCATTCAGAAATCCGGAAGAGGAATCTATGACCCTGTTTACTTCTGAAGTCGGCGTAAATTGAGGCAAACTTTCTGTTTTAGGACATTATGAGTTTGAAGAGGTATCTGCTCACACTTTTTATACCAGAGGTACTGAAGTGTGGAACACGTACTTGTGCCCCTGTTTGGTTCTGAAATCTGTCTAACCCGACTGTAATAATCATCGAGGCTGAAATTGTGTATTAGGACATCATAAGTCTGAAGAGGTATTTGTTTACGTAATACTTTAGCCTTCTGTTCTTTCCTAATACTTATAGTCCTTTTGATTCTAAAATTAACAAACATTTTCTCTGTCAAGCATTGAGAAGTCCGGAAGAGGAATCTATGACCCTGTTTACTTCTGAAGTCGGCGTAAATTGAGGCAAACTTTCTGTTTTAGGACATTATGAGTTTGAAGAGGTATCTGCTCACACTTTTTATACCAGAGGTACAGAAGTGTGGAACACGTACTTGCGCCCCTGTTTGGTTACGAAATCTGTCTAACTCGACTGTAATAATCATCGAGGCTGAAATTGTATATTAGGACAGATGAGGTATTTGTCTACGTAATACTTCGGTCTTCTATTCTTTCCTAATACTTATAGTTCCTTTTGATTCTAAAATTAACAAACCTTTTTCTGTCAAGCATTCAGAAGTCCGGAAGAGGAATCTATGACCCTGTTTACTTCTGAAGTCGGCGTAAATTGAGGCAAACTTTCTGTTTTAGGACATTATGAGTTTGAAGAGGTATCTGCTCACACTTTTTATACCAGAGGTACTGAAGTGTGGAACACGTACTTGTGCCCCTGTTTGGTTCGAAATCAGTCTAACCCGACTGTAATAATCATCGAGGCAAAATTGTGTATTAGGACATCATAAGTTTGAAGAGGTATTTGTTTACTAATACTTTAGCCTTCTGTTCTTTCCTAATACTTATAGTCCTTTTGATTCTAAAATTAACAAACCTTTTTCTGTCAAGCATTCAGAAGTCCGGAAGAGGAATCTATGACCCTGTTTACTTCTGAATCGGCGTAAATTGAGGCAAACTTTCTGTATTAGGACATTATGAGTTTGAAGAGGTATCTGCTCACACTTTTTATACCAGAGGTACAGAAGTGTGGAACGTACTTGCGCCCCTGTTTGGTTCTGAAATCTGTCTAACTCGACTGTAATAATCATCGAGGCTGAAATTGTATATTAGGACAGATGAGGGATTTGTTTACGTAATACTTGGTCTTCTGTTCTTTCCTAATACTTATAGTTCTTTTGATTCTAAAATTAACAAACGTTTTTCTGTCAAGCATTCAGAAGTCCGGAAGAGGAATCTATGACCCTGTTTACTTCTGAAATCGGCGTAAATTGAGGCAAACTTTCTGTATTAGGACATTATGAGTTTGAAGAGGTATCTGCTCACACTTTTATACCAGAGGTACTGAAGTGTGGAACACGTACTTGACGCCCCTGTTTGGTTACGAAATCTGTCTAACCCGACTGTAATAATCATCGAGGCTGAGTGTATTAGGACATCATAAGTTTGAAGAGGTATTTGTTTACGTAATACTTTGGTCTTCTGTTCTTTCCTAATACTTATAGTCCTTTTGATTCTAAAATTAACAAACTTTTCTGTCAAGCATTCAGAAGTCCGGAAGAGGAATTTATGACCCTGTTTACTTCTGAAATCGGCGTAAATTGAGGCAAACTTTCTGTATTAGGACATTATGAGTTTGAAGAGGTATTTGCTCACACTTTTTATACCAGAGGTACAGAAGTGTGGAACACGTACTTGTGCCCCTGTTTGGTTCGAAATCTGTCTAACTCGACTGTAATAATCATCGAGGCTGAAATTGTGTATTAGGACATCATAAGAGGTATTTGTTTACGTAATACTTGGTCTTCTGTTCTTTCCTAATACTTATAGTTCTTTTGATTCTAAAATTAACAAACCTTTTCTGTCAAGCATTCAGAAGTCCGGAAGAGGAATCTATGACCCTGTTTGCTTCTGAAATCGGCGTAAATTGAGGCAAACTTTCTGTATTAGGACATTATGAGTTTGAAGAGGTATTTGCTCACTTTTATACCAGAGGTACAGAAGTGTGGAACACGTACTTGTGCCCTGTTTGGTTACGAAATCTGTCTAACCGACTGTAATAATCATCGAGGCTGAAATTGTGTATTAGGACATCATAAGTCTGAAGAGGTATTTGTTTACGTAATACTTTGGTCTTCTGTTCTTTCCTAATACTTATAGTCCTTTTGATTCTAAAATTAACAAACGTTTTTTCTGTCAAGCATTCAGAAGTCCGGAAGAGGAATCTATGACCCTGTTTACTTCTGAAGTCGGCGTAAATTGAGGCAAACCTTCTGTTTTAGGACATTATGAGTTTGAAGAGGTATCTGCTCACACTTTTTATACCAGAGGTACAGAAGTGTGGAACACGTACTTGCGCCCCTGTTTGGTTACGAAATCTGTCTAACCCGACTGTAATAATCATCGAGGCTGAAATTGTGTATTAGGACATCATAAGTTTGAAGAGGTATTTGTTTACCTAATACTTGGTCTTCTGTTCTTTCCTAATACTTATAGTTCCTTTTGATTCTAAAATTAACAAACGTTTTTCTGTCAAGCATTCAGAAGTCCGGAAGAGGAATCTATGACCCTGTTTACTTCTGAAATCGGCGTAAATTGAGGCAAACTTCTGTATTAGGACATTATGAGTTTGAAGAGGTCTGCTCACACTTTTTATACCAGAGGTACAGAAGTGTGGAACACGTACTTGTGCCCTGTTTGGTTCTGAAATCTGTCTAACCCGACTGTAATAATCATTGAGGCAAAATTGTGTATTAGGACATCATAAGTCTGAAGAGGTATTTGTTTACGTAATACTTTGGTCTTCTGTTCTTTCCTAATTATTATAGTTCTTTTGATTCTAAAATTAACAAATCTTTTTTCTGTCAAGCATTCAGAAGTCCGGAAGAGGAATCTATGACCCTGTTTACTTCTGAAGTCGGCGTAAATTGAGGCAAACTTTCTGTTTTAGGACATTATGAGTTTGAAGAGGTATCTGCTCACACTTTTTATACCAGAGGTACAGAAGTGTGGAACACGTACTTGCGCCCCTGTTTGGTTACGAAATCTGTCTAACCCGACTGTAATAATCATCGAGGCTGAAATTGTGTATTAGGACAGATGAGGTATTTGTTTACGTAATACTTTGGTCTTCTGTTCTTTCCTAATACTTATAGTCCTTTTGATTCTAAAATTAACAAACGTTTTTTCTGTCAAGCATTCAGAAGTCCGGAAGAGGAATCTATGACCCTGTTTACTTCTGAAGTCGGCGTAAATTGAGGCAAACTTTCTGTTTTAGGACATTATGAGTTTGAAGAGGTATCTGCTCACACTTTTTATACCAGAGGTACAGAAGTGTGGAACACGTACTTGCGCCCCTGTTTGGTTACGAAATCTGTCTAACCCGACTGTAATAATCATCGAGGCTGAAATTGTGTATTAGGACATCATAAGTCTGAAGAGGTATTTGTTTACGTAATACTTTGGTCTTCTGTTCTTTCCTAATTATTATAGTTCTTTTGATTCTAAAATTAACAAATCTTTTTTTGTCAAGCATTCAGAAGTCCGGAAGAGGAATCTATGACCCTGTTTACTTCTGAAGTCGGCGTAAATTGAGGCAAACTTCTGTATTAGGACATTATGAGTTTGAAGAGGTATCTGCTCACACTTTTATACCAGAGGTACAGAAGTGTGGAACACGTACTTGTGCCCTGTTTGGTTACGAAATCTGTCTAACCGACTGTAATAATCATCGATGCTGAAATTGTGTATTAGGACATCATAAGTTTGAAGAGGTATTTGTTTACCTAATACTTGGTCTTCTGTTCTTTCCTAATACTTATAGTTCCTTATTCTAAAATTAACAAACCTTTTTCTGTCAAGTATTCAGAAGTCCGGAAGAGGAATCTATGACCCTGTTTACTTCTGAAATCGGCGTAAATTGAGGCAAACTTTCTGTATTAGGACATTATGAGTTTGAAGAGGTATCTGCTCACTTTTATACCAGAGGTACAGAAGTGTGGAACACGTACTTGTGCCCTGTTTGGTTACGAAATCTGTCTAACCGACTGTAATAATCATCGAGGCTGAAATTGTGTATTAGGACATCATAAGTTTGAAGAGGTATTTGTTTACCTAATACTTTGGTCTTCTGTTCTTTCCTAATACTTATAGTTCTTTTGATTCTAAAATTAACAAACCTTTTTTCTGTCAAGTATTCAGAAGTCCGAAGAGGAATCTATTACCCTGTTTACTTCTGAAATCGGCGTAAATTGAGGCAAACTTTCTGCATTAGGACATTATGAGTTTGAAGAGGTATCTGCTCACACTTTTTATACCAGAGGTACAGAAGTGTGGAACACGTACTTGCGTCCCTGTTTGGTTCTGAAATCTGTCTAACCCGACTGTAATAATCATCGAGCTGAAATTGTGTATTAGGACATCATAAGTTTGAAGAGGTATTTGTTTACCTAATACTTAGTTCTTCTGTTCTTTCCTATTTCTTATAGTTCATTTGATTCTAAAATTGATAAACCTTTTTTGTGTCAAGCATTCAGAAGTCCGGAAGAGGAATTTATGACCCTGTTTACTTCTGAAATCGGCGTAAATTGAGGCAAACTTTCTGTATTAGGACATTATGAGTTTGAAGAGGTATTTGCTCACCTTTTTTTGTAGCAGGGGTACAGAAGTGTGGAACACGTACTTGTGCTCCTGTTTGGTTACGAAATCTGTCTAACCCGACTGTCATCATCGAGGCTGAAATTGTGTATTAGGACATCATAAGTTTGAAGAGGTATTTGTTTACCTAATACTTGGTCTTCTGTTCTTTCCTAATTCTTATAGTCCTTTTGATTCTAAAATTAACAAACCTTTTTCTGTCAAGTATTCAGAAGTCCGGAAGAGGAATCTATGACCCTGTTTACTTCTGAAATCGGCGTAAATTGAGCAAACTTTCTGTATTAGGACATTATGAGTTTGAAGAGGTATCTGCTCACACTTTTATACCAGAGGTACAGAAGTGTGGAACACGTACTTGTGCCCCTGTTTGGTTGAAATCTGTCTAACCCGACTGTAATAATCATCGAGGCTGAAATTGTGTATTAGGACATCATAAGTTTGAAGAGGTATTTGTTTACCTAATACTTTGGTCTTCTGTTCTTTCCTAATTCTTATAGTTCTTTTGATTCTAAAATTAACAAACCTTTTTTGTGTCAAGTATTCAGAAGTCCGGAAGAGGAATCTATGACCCTGTTTACTTCTGAAATCGGCGTAAATTGAGGCAAACTTTCTGTATTAGGACATTATGAGTTTGAAGAGGTATTTGCTCACCTTTTTATACCAGGGGTACAGAAGTGTGGAACACGTACTTGTGCACCTGTTTGGTTCTGAAATCTGTCTAACTCGACTGTAATAATCATCGAGGCTGAAATTGTGTATTAGGACAGATGAGGTATTTGTTTACCTAATACTTTGGTCTTCTGTTCTTTCCTAATCTTATAGTTCTTTTGATTCTAAAATTAACAAACCTTTTTCTGTCAAGCATTCAGAAGTCCGGAAGATTAACCTACGACCCTGTTTGCTTCTGAAATCGGCGTTAATTGAGGCAAACATTCTGTATTAGGACATTATGAGTTTGAAGAGGTATCTGCTCACACTTTTTATACCAGAGGTACAGAAGTGTGGAACACGTATTTAGTTTTTTTGTTTTATTGAGTAATAGCGTTCTTAATATTTAGTATTTTATTTGATTTTTAGTTGAGCATTAATTCAGTTTAGAGTTCATTCTATAGATTTTTTTTGTTTAGTTTGGATTATTATTTAATGCCTTATTATTACACTGAGGTGTATTAACGTAACGTTATTGAGTGTTTATCACGCTTTTATTTGACAAGCGTGTAGTGTTTTTGAAGCCCTATTTCAGGTGGTTTGACTACCAAACATTCTGGCGCCCTTACCGAATTGATTTTGTCTTCATCCCCTATTTTGACTTACGTACGATTTATTATTCTGGATGTGCAAAATTTTCAACACCAAAAGACCAATTTTATCTGTAATCCGTTCTACCACCCGTTTATACCGTTACATGGTCTTCTGTCCTTTCCTAATTCTTGTAGTTCTTTTGACTTATAGTCCTTTTGATTCTAAAATTAACAAACGTTTTTCTGTCAAGCATTCAGAAGTCCGGAAGAGGAATCTATGACCCTGTTTGCTTCTAAAATCGGCGTAAATTGAGGCAAACTTTGTGTATTAGGACATCATGAGTTTGAAGAGGTATTTGCTCACCTTTTTATACCAGGGGTAGAAGTGTGGAACTTGTGATCCTGTTTGGTTCTGAAATCTGTCTCACCGGACTGTAATAATCATCGAGGCAAAATTGTGTATTAGGACATCATAGATATGAACAGGTATTTGTTTAATTAATACTTTGGTCTTCTGTCCTTTCTTAATTCTTATAGTTCTTTTGACTCTAAAATTAACAAACCTTTTTTGTGTCAAGTATTAAGAAGTCCGGAAGAGGAATCTATGACACTGTTTGCTTCTGAAATCAGCGTAAAATGAGGCAAACCTTCTGTTTTAGGACATCACGGGTTTGAAGAGGTATTTGCGCCCCATTTTTGTACCAGGGGTACATAAGTGTGAAACACGTACTTGTGCCCCTGTTTGGTTCTGAAATCTGTCTAACCCGCCTGTAACAATCATCGAGGCAAAAATTGTGTATTAGGATATCATAAGTTTGAAGAGGTATTTGTTTTCCTAATACTTTGGTCTTCTATTCTTTCCTAATAATCCTAATAATTGATTCTGAAATTACCAAACCTTTTTTGTGTCAAGCATTCAGAAGTCCGGAAGAGGTGTCTATGACCCTGTTTGCTTTTGAAATCGGCGTAAATTGAGGCAAACCTTCTGTTTTAGGACATCACGGCTTTAAAGAGGTATTTGCTCACCCTTTTTATAACAAGGGCACAGAAGTGTGGAACACGTACTTCGAGGCAAATATTTTGTATTAGGACATCATAAGTTTGAAGAGGTATTTGTTTACCTAATAATTTTGTCTTCTGTTTTTTCCTAATTCTTATAGATCTTTTGATTCTAAAATTAACAAATCTTTTTTGTGTCAAGCATTCAGAAGTCCGGAAGGGGAATCTATGACTCTGTATGCTTATGAAACAGGCGTAAATTGAGGAAAACGTTGTGCATAAGGACATCATGAGTTTGAAGAGGTATTTACTCATCTCTTTTATACCAGGGGTACGGGAGTGTGGAACACGTACGTGTGCCCCTGTTTGGTTCCGAAGTCTGCCTAACCCGACTGTGACAACCATCGAGGCAAAAATTGTGTATTAGGACATCATAAGTTTGAAAAGGTATTTGTTTACCTAATACCTTGGTCCTCTGTTCTTTCCCAATTCTTATAGTTCTTTTGATTCTAAAATTAACAAACCTTTTTTTGTGTCAAGCATTCAGAAGTCCGGAAGAGGAATCTATGACCCTGTTTACTTCTGAAATCGGCGTGATTGAGGCAAACTTTGTGTATTAGGGCATGAGCTTGAAGGTGTTTGCTCACTTTTTTATACCAGGGGTACAGAAGTGTGAAACACGTACGTGTGCCCCTGTTTGGTTCTGGAATCTGTCTAATCCGACTGTAATAATCAGAGTCAGGCAAATATACGCATATTATGCGTTTTCATATTTACACCTTTATTGAATTTTGCATATATTGAAACGTTTAAAAATAAAATGCTTATAATTTCTTTTCAAAACTAATTTTATTTCTATTTCAAATATCTTCCTACCTTATGATGTACAAATCAAAATTTTATCTTAATCTTCACCTGGAATGGTTAGAAGGTACAAGAAAGATTACCTCTAATTGTGTTTGGATTACAGGATTAAATAGATTCATTAAAATGTCATTTTATGTCGTTGCTTGCACTTAGGTACTTCAAAACGGGTAAACTACCAATGCAGGTAGTTCAGTTTATATTTGAACTTCAACAGTTTCCGTTGCAAAGTACAAAGTGTTATTCTTCAAAGTTTTATTATTAAGTGTTTTGTATCTATCAACAATGTCGAAAGAAGGCAATGTTTTGGGTGGATCAAACCGTATTCGGAGTTACACATAGATATGGAAATGTGTTTTGCTCTGCATGCAGTAAAATTGTAAATACCTAACCTACATAATTTAAAAAAAAACTAATTTTAAGGCCCTAGATAAAAAGACTTAAGATTTTTATATTTTTAAATATTTTGTAAATATTTGAAGTCATTTGACATATTTATTTGTAAGATTTTCTGTTAAATTTTAATGTGAAATATTATGGAACTTTCGAGTCTTTTAAACCCATCTTCTGACGTTAAGTAATTTTGTGATATGGGAATGTTTTCAATATTCCTGAATTAAAAAATACGGTAATTTTATATACTTAAAAGAATTGTTTTGCAGATAACATGTGATAAAAATTTCAAATAGTTCAGCATTGCAAAACTGCTTTACATGGCTAACAAAAATAAATTAAAATCGGGAGAGAAGAAACAAGAGTTCATATCCAAATGTTTTCAATCCACTCATCAAAAATCAAATGAACAAGCGATATTCAACCACGATTTATGTGAAGCATTCTTAAGCTCAAATATACCTTTATCGAAATTATCAAACGAAAATTTGCGAAAGTTTCTCGAAAAACATTGCAAATGGAACGTTCCCAGCGAAAGAAGTTTAAGAAGAACTGAAGTGGATTCTGTATATTCTGTAGTATTAAATAAAGTAAGGAAATAATTATTTTTATGCATGCGTAGACGAAACAATAGATTCTTCAGGTCGTTATATCGCGCATTTAATAATTGGGGCTCTAAAAAGTGAACAACATTCAAAATCCTACTTAATTGCCTGCAAGCAGCTAGGTAAAACAGATGCTTTAACAATATCAAGATTTTTGCAAGATAGTGTAACGAATTTTTTTCTCCCTTTAGCTGTTCCCAAAGAAAATTTTTTACTGTTTCTTTCAGATGCTGCACCCTATATGGTTAAAAGGTCAAAATTTGCAAATTTTTATCCAAATTTAATACATACAACTTGCCTAGTCCATGGTATTAATAGGGCCGCAGAACAAATTAGAAATAAATTTCCTAATGTTAATAATTTGATTTCAAATATGAAAAATATTCTTAAGGGACCTATAAGAATTCAACTTTATGAGCGTTTGCCAAACCTTCCTCTTTCACCACAACCTGTTATTACTAGATGGGGAACTTGGTTAGAGGCTGCAATGTTTTACGCAGAAAATTTTGCACAACTAAAACCGTTAACAATGGAATTAGTCGACGACTCATCTCAATCCCTTTCACAGGCAAAAGAATTGTTTAAAAATAACATTTTACAACAACAACTTGCGTACATGAAATCGAATTACAACTTTGTACGAAGTTCTATTCTTCTACTACAGAATCCCAAGTTATCCTTAATTGAAGCAATTAAAATAGTAAAAACTTTTGAAATATCTTGCAAAAATGTTGAGGGTCAAATTGGGGAAGACATTTTTAAGAAATTTAAATCAGTTATTGGTAAAAATGAAGGTTTCGTTTTTCTTTCAAGGTTGGAAATGTTTTAAATGGGGAGTTTGATGAAATCTTAAATTTAGATCCAGATATTTTGCATTATTTTAAATATGCCCCCATAACTTCAGTAGATGTAGAATGGAGTTTTTCCATTTATAAACATATGTATTCAGATAGGAGAAGAAACCTTTTTCAAAGAAAATTTTGAAAAACACTTAGTGACATATTGTTTTTACAACTAAAAATGTAGTTATGTACATATAAACATTTTAATAAAGCAATTATCTAAACGATTTGTTTTATTGCGTAAAAAAGTAATATTTTATAATATAATTAATTTATTCGAACGGTTTATGAAGTGCATATTTTGATAAATTTTGCTAAAATAAATGCATATTTAACACATTTGATATGCATATATATGTGCATATTTTGTACTTTTTGATCTGCATATTTGCCTGACTGGTTATAATCATAGAGGCAAAAATTGTGTATTAGGACATCATAAGTCTGAAGAGGTATTTGTTTACGTAATGCTTTGGTCTTCTGTTCTTTCCTAATACTTATAGTTATTTTCATTCTAAAATAAACAAACCTTTTTGTGTCAAGCATTCAGAAGTCCGGAAGAGGAATCTATGACCCTGTTTACTTCTGAAATCGGCGTAAATTGAGGCAAACTTTCTGTATTAGGACATTATGAGTTTGAAGAGGTATCTGCTCACACTTTTATACCAGAGGTACAGAAGTGTGGAACACGTACTTGCGCCCCTGTTTGGTTACGAAATCTGTCTAACCAGACTGTAATAATCATCGAGGCTGAAATTGTGTATTAGGACATCATAAGTCTGAAGAGGTATTTGTTTACGTAATACTTTGGTCTTCTGTTCTTTCCTAATACATACAGTCCTTTTGATTCTAAAATTAACAAACGTTTTTTCTGTCAAGCATTCAGAAGTCCGGAAGAGGAATCTATGACCCTGTTTACTTCTGAAGTCGGCGTAAATTGAGGCAAACTTTCTGTTTTAGGACATTATGAGTTTGAAGAGGTATCTGCTCACACTTTTTATACGAGAGGTACAGAAGTGTGGAACACGTACTTGCGCCCCTGTTTGGTTACGAAATCTGTCTAACCCGACTGTAATAATCATCGAGGCTGAAATTGTGTATTAGGACATCATAAGTCTGAAGAGGTATTTGTTTACGTAATACTTTTGTCTTATGTTATTTCATAATTCTTATAGTTCCTTTTGATTCTAAAATTAACAAACATTTTTCTGTCAAGCATTCAGAAGTCCGGAAGAGGAATCTATGACCCTGTTTACTTCTGAAATCGGCGTAAATTGAGGCAAACTTTCTGTTATTAGGACATTATGAGTTTGAAGAGGTATCTGCTCACTTTTTATACCAGAGGTACAGAAGTGTGGAACACGTACTTGTGCCCCTGTTTGGTTACGAAATCTGTCTAACCCGACTGTAATAATCATCGAGGCTGAAATTGTGTATTAGGACATCATAAGTTTGAAGAGGTATTTGTTTACCTAATACTTGGTCTTCTGTTCTTTCCTAATACTTATAGTTCTTTTGATTCTAAAATTAACAAACTTTTTCTGTCAATGCATTCAGAAGTCCGGAAGAGGAATCTATGACCCTGTCTACTTCTGAAATCGGCGTAAATTGACGCAAACTTTCTGTATTAGGACATTATGAGTTTGAAGAGGTATCTGCTCACACTTTTTATACCAGAGGTACAGAAGTGTGGAACACGTACGCCACTGTTTGGTTACGAAATCTGTCTAACCCGACTGTAATAATCATCGATGCTGAAATTGTGTATTAGGACATCATAAGTTTGAAGAGGTATTTGTTTACGTAATACTTTGGTCTTCTGTTCTTTCCTTATAGTTCCTTTTGATTCTAAAATTAACAAACTTTTTCTGTCAAGCATTCAGAAGTCCGGAAGAGGAATCTATGACCCTGTTTACTTCTGAAATCGGCGTAAATTGAGGCAAACTTTCTGTATTAGGACATTATGAGTTTGAAGAGGTATCTGCTCACACTTTTATACCAGAGATACAGAAGTGTGGAACACTTGCGCCCCTGTTTGGTTACGAAATCTGTCTAACTCGACTGTAATAATCATCGAGGCTGAAATTGTATATTAGGACAGATGAGGTATTTGTTTACTAATACTTGGTCTTCTATTCTTTCCTAATACTTATAGTCCTTTTGATTCTAAAATTAACAAACGTTTTTTCTGTCAAGCATTCAGAAGTCCGGAAGAGGAATCTATGACCCTGTTTACTTCTGAAGTCGGCGTAAATTGAGGCAAACTTTCTGTTTTAGGACATTATGAGTTTGAAGAGGTATCTGCTCACACTTTTTATACCAGAGGTACTGAAGTGTGGAACACGTACTTGCGCCCCTGTTTGGTTACGAAATCTGTCTAACCCGACTGTAATAATCATCGAGGCTGAAATTGTGTATTAGGACATCATAAGTCTGAAGAGGTATTTGTTTACGTAATACTTTGGTCTTCTGTTCTTTCCTAATTATTATAGTTCTTTTGATTCTAAAATTAACAAACTTTTTTCTGTCAAGCATTCAGAAGTCCGGAAGAGGAATCTATGACCCTGTTTACTTCTGAGGTCGGCGTAAATTGAGGCAAACCTTCTGTTTTAGGACATTATGAGTTTGAAGAGGTATCTGCTCACACTTTTTATACCAGAGGTACAGAAGTGTGGAACACGTACATGTGCCCCTGTTTGGTTACGAAATCTGTCTAACCCGACTGTAATAATCATCGAGGCTGAAATTGTGTATTAGGACATCATAAGTCTGAAGAGGTATTTGTTTACTACTTGGTCTTCTGTTCTTTCCTAATACTTATAGTCTTTTGATTCTAAAATTAACAAACCGTTTTTTGTCAAGCATTCAGAAGTCCGGAAGAGGAATCTATGACCCTGTTTACTTCTGAGGTCGGCGTAAATTGAGGCAAACCTTCTGTTTTAGGACATTATGAGTTTGAAGAGGTATCTGCTCACACTTTTTATACCAGAGGTACAGAAGTGTGGAACACGTACTTGTGCCCCTGTTTGGTTCGAAATCTGTCTAACCCGACTGTAATAATCATTGAGGCTGAAATTGTGTATTAGGACATCATAAGTTTGAAGAGGTATTTGTTTACCTAATACTTGGTCTTCTGTTCTTTCCTAATACTTATAGTCCTTTTGATTCTAAAATTAACAAACTTTTTCTGTCAAGTGCATTCAGAAGTCCGGAAGAGGAATCTATGACCCTGTCTACTTCTGAAATCGGCGTAAATTGAGGCAAACTTTCTGTATTAGGACATTATGAGTTTGAAGAGGCATCTGCTCACTTTTATACCAGAGGTACAGAAGTGTGGAACACGTGCGCCCTGTTTGGTTCTGAAATCTGTCTAACTCGACTGTAATAATCATCGAGGCTGAAATTGTATATTAGGACAGATGAGGTATTTGTTTACGTAATACTTTGGTCTTCTGTTCTTTCCTAATTATTATAGTTCTTTTGATTCTAAAATTAACAAATCTTTTTTCTGTCAAGCATTCAGAAGTCCGGAAGAGGAATCTATGACCCTGTTTACTTCTGAAGTCGGCGTAAATTGAGGCAAACTTTCTGTTTTAGGACATTATGAGTTTGAAGAGGTATCTGCTCACACTTTTTATACCAGAGGTACAGAAGTGTGGAACACGTACTTGCGCCCCTGTTTGGTTACGAAATCTGTCTAACCCGACTGTAATAATCATCGAGGCTGAAATTGTGTATTAGGACATCATAAGTCTGAAGAGGTATTTGTTTACGTAATACTTTAGCCTTCTGTTCTTTCCTAATACTTATAGTTCCTTCTAAAATTAACAAACATTTTCTCTGTCAAGAAATTAAGAAGTATCTGCTCACACTTTTTATACCAGAGGTACAGAAGTGTGGAACACGTATGTGCCCCTGTTTGGTTACGAAATCTGTCTCTGACTGTAATAATCATCGATGCTGAAATTGTGTATTAGGACATCATAAGTTTGAAGAGGTATTTGTTTACTAATACTTTGGTCTTCTGTTCTTTCCTAATACCCATAGTTCTTTTGATTCTAAAATTAACAAACCTTTTTTCTGTCAAGCATTCAGAAGTCCGGAAGAGGAATCTATGACCCTGTTTACTTCTGAAATCGGCGTAAATTGAGGCAAACTTTCTGTGTATTAGGACATTATGAGTTTGAAGAGGTATCTGCTCACACTTTTTATACCAGAGGTACAGAAGTGTGGAACACGTACTTGTCCCTGTTTGGTTACGAAATCTGTCTAACCCGACTGTAATAATCATCGAGGCTGAAATTGTGTATTAGGACATCATAAGTTTGAAGAGGTATTTGTTTACTAATACTTTGGTCTTCTGTTCTTTCCTAATACCCATAGTCCTTTGATTCTAAAATTAACAAACATTTTTCTGTCAAGCATTCAGAAGTCCGGAAGAGGAATCTATGACCCTGTTTACTTCTGAAATCGGCGTAAATTGAGGCAAACTTTCTGTTTTAGGACATTATGAGTTTGAAGAGGTATCTGCTCACACTTTTTATACAAGAGGTACAGAAGTGTGGAACACGTACTTGCGCCCCTGTTTGGTTCTGAAATCTGTCTAACCCGACTGTAATAATCATCGAGGCTGAAATTGTATATTAGGACATCATAAGTTTGAAGAGGTATTTGTTTACTAATACTTTGGTCTTCTGTTCTTTCCTAATACTTATAGTTCCTTTTGATTCTAAAATTAACAAACATTTTTTCTGTCAAGCATTCAGAAGTCCGGAAGAGGAATCTATGACCCTGTTTACTTCTGAAATCGGCGTAAATTGAGGCAAACTTTCTGTTTTAGGACATTATGAGTTTGAAGAGGTATCTGCTCACACTTTTATACAAGAGGTACAGAAGTGTGGAACACGTACTTGTGCCCCTGTTTGGTTCTGAAATCTGTCTAACCCGACTGTAATAATCATCGAGGCTGAAATTGTGTATTAGGACATCATAAGTTTGAAGAGGTATTTGTTTACCTAATACTTTGGTCTTCTGTTCTTTCCTAATACTTATAGTTCCTTTTGATTCTAAAATTAACAAACCTTTTTCTGTCAAGCATTCAGAAGTCCGGAAGAGGAATCTATGACCCTGTTTACTTCTGAAAGTCGGCGTAAATTGAGGCAAACTTTCTGTTTTAGGACATTATGAGTTTGAAGAGGTATCTGCTCACACTTTTTATACCAGAGGGAAGTGTGGAACACGTACTTGTGCCCCTGTTTGGTTCTGAAATCTGTCTAACCGACTGTAATAATCATCGAGGCTGAAATTGTGTATTAGGACATCATAAGTTTGAAGAGGTATTTGTTTACTAATACTTGGTCTTCTGTTCTTTCCTAATACTTATAGTTCTTTTGATTCTAAAATTAACAAACCTTTTTTCTGTCAAGTGCATTCAGAAGTCCGGAAGAGGAACCTATGACCCTGTTTGCTACTTCTGAAATCGGCGTAAATTGACGCAAACTTTCTGTATTAGGACATTATGAGTTTGAAGAGGTATTTGCTCACACTTTTTTATACCAGAGGTACAGAAGTGTGGAACACGTACTTGCGCCACTGTTTGGTTACGAAATCTGTCTAACCCGACTGTAATAATCATCGATGCTGAAATTGTGTATTAGGACATCATAAGTTTGAAGAGGTATTTGTTTACGTAATACTTGGTCTTCTGTTCTTTCCTAATACTTATAGTTCCTTTTGATTCTAAAATTAACAAACCTTTTCTGTCAAGCATTCAGAAGTCCGGAAGAGGAATCTATGACCCTGTTTACTTCTGAAATCGGCGTAAATTGAGGCAAACTTTCTGTATTAGGACATTATGAGTTTGAAGAGGTATTTGCTCACACTTTTTATACCAGATACAGAAGTGTGGAACACGTACTTGCGCCCTGTTTGGTTACGAAATCTGTCTAACTCGACTGTAATAATCATCGAGGCTGAAATTGTATATTAGGACAGATGAGGTATTTGTTTACCTAATACTTGGTCTTCTATTCTTTCCTAATACTTATAGTTCCTTTTGATTCTAAAATTAACAAACTTTTCTGTCAAGCATTCAGAAGTCCGGAAGAGGAATTTATGACCCTGTTTACTTCTGAAATCGGCGTAAATTGAGGCAAACTTTCTGTATTAGGACATTATGAGTTTGAAGAGGTATCTGCTCACACTTTTTATACCAGAGGTACTGAAGTGTGGAACACGTACTTGCGCCCCTGTTTGGTTCTGAAATCAGTCTAACCCGACTGTAATAATCATCGAGGCTGAAATTGTGTATTAGGACATCATAAGTTTGAAGAGGTATTTGTTTACGTAATACTTTGGTCTTCTTTCCTAATCTTATAGTTCCTTTTGATTCTAAAATTAACAAACCTTTTTGTGTCAAGCATTCAGAAGTCCGGAAGAGGAATCTATGACCCTGTTTACTTCTGAAATCGGCGTAAATTGAGGCAAACTTTCTGTATTAGGACATTAGGAGTTTGAAGAGGTATCTGCTCACACTTTTATACCAGAGAGAAGTGTGGAACACGTACTTGCGCCCTGTTTGGTTACGAAATCTGTCTAACTCGACTGTAATAATCATCGAGGCTGAAATTGTATATTAGGACAGATGAAGATTTGTTTACTAATACTTGGTCTTCTGTTCTTTCCTAATACTTATAGTCCTTTTGATTCTAAAATTAACAAACGTTTTTCTGTCATTCAGAAATCCGGAAGAGGAATCTATGACCCTGTTTACTTCTGAATCGGCGTAAATTGAGGCAAACTTTCTGTTTTAGGACATTATGAGTTTGAAGAGGTATCTGCTCACACTTTTTATACCAGAGGTACTGAAGTGTGGAACACGTACTTGTGCCCCTGTTTGGTTCTGAAATCTGTCTAACCGACTGTAATAATCATCGAGGCTGAAATTGTGTATTAGGACATCATAAGTCTGAAGAGGTATTTGTTTACGTAATACTTTAGCCTTCTGTCCTTTCCTAATACTTATAGTCCTTTTGATTCTAAAATTAACAAACATTTTCTCTGTCAAGCATTCAGAAGTCCGGAAGAGGAATCTATGACCCTGTTTACTTCTGAAGTCGGCGTAAATTGAGGCAAACTTTCTGTTTTAGGACATTATGAGTTTGAAGAGGTATCTGCTCACACTTTTTATACCAGAGGTACAGAAGTGTGGAACACGTACTTGCGCCCCTGTTTGGTTACGAAATCTGTCTAACTCGACTGTAATAATCATCGAGGCTGAAATTGTATATTAGGACAGATGAGGTATTTGTTTACGTAATACTTCGGTCTTCTATTCTTTCCTAATACTTATAGTCCTTTTGATTCTAAAATTAACAAACCTTTTTCTGTCAAGCATTCAGAAGTCCGGAAGAGGAATCTATGACCCTGTTTACTTCTGAAGTCGGCGTAAATTGAGGCAAACTTTCTGTTTTAGGACATTATGAGTTTGAAGAGGTATCTGCTCACACTTTTTATACCAGAGGTACTGAAGTGTGGAACACGTACTTGTGCCCCTGTTTGGTTCGAAATCAGTCTAACCCGACTGTAATAATCATCGAGGCAAAATTGTGTATTAGGACATCATAAGTTTGAAGAGGTATTTGTTTACTAATACTTTAGCCTTCTGTTCTTTCCTAATACTTATAGTCCTTTTGATTCTAAAATTAACAAACCTTTTTCTGTCAAGCATTCAGAAGTCCGGAAGAGGAATCTATGACCCTGTTTACTTCTGAATCGGCGTAAATTGAGGCAAACTTTCTGTATTAGGACATTATGAGTTTGAAGAGGTATCTGCTCACACTTTTTATACCAGAGGTACAGAAGTGTGGAACGTACTTGCGCCCCTGTTTGGTTCTGAAATCTGTCTAACTCGACTGTAATAATCATCGAGGCTGAAATTGTATATTAGGACAGATGAGGGATTTGTTTACGTAATACTTGGTCTTCTGTTCTTTCCTAATACTTATAGTTCTTTTGATTCTAAAATTAACAAACGTTTTTCTGTCAAGCATTCAGAAGTCCGGAAGAGGAATCTATGACCCTGTTTACTTCTGAAATCGGCGTAAATTGAGGCAAACTTTCTGTATTAGGACATTATGAGTTTGAAGAGGTATCTGCTCACACTTTTATACCAGAGGTACTGAAGTGTGGAACACGTACTTGACGCCCCTGTTTGGTTACGAAATCTGTCTAACCCGACTGTAATAATCATCGAGGCTGAGTGTATTAGGACATCATAAGTTTGAAGAGGTATTTGTTTACGTAATACTTTGGTCTTCTGTTCTTTCCTAATACTTATAGTCCTTTTGATTCTAAAATTAACAAACTTTTCTGTCAAGCATTCAGAAGTCCGGAAGAGGAATCTATGACCCTGTTTACTTCTGAAATCGGCGTAAATTGAGGCAAACTTTCTGTATTAGGACATTATGAGTTTGAAGAGGTATTTGCTCACACTTTTTATACCAGAGGTACAGAAGTGTGGAACACGTACTTGTGCCCCTGTTTGGTTCGAAATCTGTCTAACTCGACTGTAATAATCATCGAGGCTGAAATTGTGTATTAGGACATCATAAGAGGTATTTGTTTACGTAATACTTGGTCTTCTGTTCTTTCCTAATACTTATAGTTCTTTTGATTCTAAAATTAACAAACCTTTTCTGTCAAGCATTCAGAAGTCCGGAAGAGGAATCTATGACCCTGTTTGCTTCTGAAATCGGCGTAAATTGAGGCAAACTTTCTGTATTAGGACATTATGAGTTTGAAGAGGTATTTGCTCACTTTTATACCAGAGGTACAGAAGTGTGGAACACGTACTTGTGCCCTGTTTGGTTACGAAATCTGTCTAACCGACTGTAATAATCATCGAGGCTGAAATTGTGTATTAGGACATCATAAGTCTGAAGAGGTATTTGTTTACGTAATACTTTGGTCTTCTGTTCTTTCCTAATACTTATAGTCCTTTTGATTCTAAAATTAACAAACGTTTTTCTGTCAAGCATTCAGAAGTCCGGAAGAGGAATCTATGACCCTGTTTACTTCTGAAATCGGCGTAAATTGAGGCAAACCTTCTGTATTAGGACATTATGAGTTTGAAGAGGTATCTGCTCACACTTTTTATACCAGAGGTACAGAAGTGTGGAACACGTACTTGCGCCCCTGTTTGGTTACGAAATCTGTCTAACCCGACTGTAATAATCATCGAGGCTGAAATTGTGTATTAGGACATCATAAGTCTGAAGAGGTATTTGTTTACCTAATACTTGGTCTTCTGTTCTTTCCTAATACTTATAGTTCCTTTTGATTCTAAAATTAACAAACGTTTTTCTGTCAAGCATTCAGAAGTCCGGAAGAGGAATCTATGACCCTGTTTACTTCTGAAATCGGCGTAAATTGAGGCAAACTTCTGTATTAGGACATTATGAGTTTGAAGAGGTCTGCTCACACTTTTTATACCAGAGGTACAGAAGTGTGGAACACGTACTTGTGCCCTGTTTGGTTCTGAAATCTGTCTAACCCGACTGTAACAATCATTGAGGAAAAATTGTGTATTAGGAGATCATAAGTTTGAAGAGGTATTTGTTTACCTAATACTTTGGTCTTCTGTTCTTTCCTAATTCTTATAGTTCTTTTGATTCTAAAATTAACAAACCTTTTTTCTGTCAAGCATTCAGAAGTCCGGAAGAGGAATCTATGACCCTGTTTACTTCTGAAGTCGGCGTAAATTGAGGCAAACTTTCTGTTTTAGGACATTATGAGTTTGAAGAGGTATCTGCTCACACTTTTTATACCAGAGGTACAGAAGTGTGGAACACGTACTTGCGCCCCTGTTTGGTTACGAAATCTGTCTAACTCGACTGTAATAATCATCGAGGCTGAAATTGTATATTAGGACAGATGAGGTATTTGTTTACGTAATACTTTGGTCTTCTGTTCTTTCCTAATACTTATAGTCCTTTTGATTCTAAAATTAACAAACGTTTTTTCTGTCAAGCATTCAGAAGTCCGGAAGAGGAATCTATGACCCTGTTTACTTCTGAAGTCGGCGTAAATTGAGGCAAACTTTCTGTTTTAGGACATTATGAGTTTGAAGAGGTATCTGCTCACACTTTTTATACCAGAGGTACAGAAGTGTGGAACACGTACTTGCGCCCCTGTTTGGTTACGAAATCTGTCTAACCCGACTGTAATAATCATCGAGGCTGAAATTGTGTATTAGGACATCATAAGTCTGAAGAGGTATTTGTTTACGTAATACTTTGGTCTTCTGTTCTTTCCTAATTATTATAGTTCTTTTGATTCTAAAATTAACAAATCTTTTCTCTGTCAAGCATTCAGAAGTCCGGAAGAGGAATCTATGACCCTGTTTACTTCTGAAGTCGGCGTAAATTGAGGCAAACTTTCTGTTTTAGGACATTATGAGTTTGAAGAGGTATCTGCTCACACTTTTATACCAGAGGTACAGAAGTGTGGAACACGTACTTGTGCCCTGTTTGGTTACGAAATCTGTCTAACCGACTGTAATAATCATCGATGCTGAAATTGTGTATTAGGACATCATAAGTTTGAAGAGGTATTTGTTTACCTAATACTTGGTCTTCTGTTCTTTCCTAATACTTATAGTTCCTTATTCTAAAATTAACAAACCTTTTTCTGTCAAGTATTCAGAAGTCCGGAAGAGGAATCTATGACCCTGTTTACTTCTGAAATCGGCGTAAATTGAGGCAAACTTTCTGTATTAGGACATTATGAGTTTGAAGAGGTATCTGCTCACTTTTATACCAGAGGTACAGAAGTGTGGAACACGTACTTGTGCCCTGTTTGGTTACGAAATCTGTCTAACCGACTGTAATAATCATCGAGGCTGAAATTGTGTATTAGGACATCATAAGTTTGAAGAGGTATTTGTTTACCTAATACTTTGGTCTTCTGTTCTTTCCTAATACTTATAGTTCTTTTGATTCTAAAATTAACAAACCTTTTTTCTGTCAAGTATTCAGAAGTCCGAAGAGGAATCTATGACCCTGTTTACTTCTGAAAACGGCGTAAATTGAGGCAAACTTTCTGTATTAGGACATTATGAGTTTGAAGAGGTATCTGCTCACACTTTTTATACCAGAGGTACAGAAGTGTGGAACACGTACTTGCGTCCCTGTTTGGTTCTGAAATCTGTCTAACCCGACTGTAATAATCATCGAGCTGAAATTGTGTATTAGGACATCATAAGTTTGAAGAGGTATTTGTTTACCTAATACTTAGTTCTTCTGTTCTTTCCTATTTCTTATAGTTCATTTGATTCTAAAATTGATAAACCTTTTTTGTGTCAAGCATTCAGAAGTCCGGAAGAGGAATTTATGACCCTGTTTACTTCTGAAATCGGCGTAAATTGAGGCAAACTTTCTGTATTAGGACATTATGAGTTTGAAGAGGTATTTGCTCACCTTTTTTTGTAGCAGGGGTACAGAAGTGTGGAACACGTACTTGTGCTCCTGTTTGGTTCCGAAATCTGTCTAACCCGACTGTCATCATCGAGGCTGAAATTGTGTATTAGGACATCATAAGTTTGAAGAGGTATTTGTTTACCTAATACTTGGTCTTCTGTTCTTTCCTAATTCTTATAGTCCTTTTGATTCTAAAATTAACAAACCTTTTTCTGTCAAGTATTCAGAAGTCCGGAAGAGGAATCTATGACCCTGTTTACTTCTGAAATCGGCGTAAATTGAGCAAACTTTCTGTATTAGGACATTATGAGTTTGAAGAGGTATCTGCTCACACTTTTATACCAGAGGTACAGAAGTGTGGAACACGTACTTGTGCCCCTGTTTGGTTGAAATCTGTCTAACCCGACTGTAATAATCATCGAGGCTGAAATTGTGTATTAGGACATCATAAGTTTGAAGAGGTATTTGTTTACCTAATACTTTGGTCTTCTGTTCTTTCCTAATTCTTATAGTTCTTTTGATTCTAAAATTAACAAACCTTTTTTGTGTCAAGTATTCAGAAGTCCGGAAGAGGAATCTATGACCCTGTTTACTTCTGAAATCGGCGTAAATTGAGGAAAACTTTCTGTATTAGGACATTATGAGTTTGAAGAGGTATTTGCTCACCTTTTTACACCAGAGGTACAGAAGTGTGGAACACGTACTTGTGCTCCTGTTTGGTTCTGAAATCTGTCTAACTCGACTGTAATAATCATCGAGGCTGAAATTGTGTATTAGGACAGATGAGGTATTTGTTTACCTAATACTTTGGTCTTCTGTTCTTTCCTAATCTTATAGTTCTTTTGATTCTAAAATTAACAAACCTTTTTCTGTCAAGCATTCAGAAGTCCGGAAGAGGAATCTATGACCCTGTTTGCTTCTGAAATCGGCGTAAATTGAGGCAAACTTTCTGTATTAGGACATTATGAGTTTGAAGAGGTATCTGCTCACACTTTTTATACCAGAGGTACAGAAGTGTGGAGCCGCAAAATTAATAAAGATTCAAGGAAAGGTGGTATCATTAAGGAACCACTAGGCCGCAAAGGGTTAAACATCGTTATTCAGGTTATGAATACAAATACAATAAATACGTTCATGCAGTACCAAAGAACTATTTTTATAACTATTTAATTATCATTTATTGATATTACACAATGAATGCCAATCATGGGGATGTAAAACAACCAGTTTAAAAACTATCCTTAATTCTTAATTGGGGTTATCATTTTAAAACATTCAAAAAGAAAATATTAAAAACTGACATTAAAGATTTAGTCAACAGTTTCATTGAAAATTTAGAAATCCAGTTACCTTCTTGCTCCAGTTTGAAAACTAAGATTGTTAAACACTTTTTTCGTTGACCGTTGAATTATTTTGTTTAAAAAAGGATGTATTAATAGACGTCATTAATACACTCCTTTTCATTAAGTAACTGTTTTTGGGATTTTGACATTTTGATAATATTTTGATATAGACAACCAGTTATAGGGGAGGAGTGGTATGTAGGGGACACTTTTTTTATGCGCTAAGCAAAAATTAATTTTTTTAGTTTTACAAGAATTTTTTGTACGGGATTATTGTTAATAAATTTGAGCACAAGATAAAAAGCAATAGATCTCAAAAGATTTATTTATTCACAAAACACATTATTTAAGAAAATAGTGTAATATGTCCCATTCAAAACCCCATGGTGTTGAATGGGACACCATGGGGTTTTGAATGGGACATTGAATATTAAACAGAAGTTCAAGACTTAAACCATTGTTGTTTCAAAACGTATGGGAAAATAAATAATTTCTTGTGATCTTTTTGTTCCGTATTTGTTATTAGGTGGTTTCAGCTTTTTCTTTACACGTTCCCTTTCAACGTCACTAATATCTTCTTTTAGGGGACAATAGAACCTATTCGAATTACCGAATCTTCTTAAAAATTTGATTTGAAATTCTTGATTTTCCAATTTTGATTGAATGCGTCTAATGTATCATAGCTTATTTTTTTTTTGTGGAGCAGTCAACAAGAACGAAGCTTGCTCTCCTTCGGTACTGAAATCTGAGTTGCAATTTTCATCAATATCAAAATTTTCGGATATGTCATCGTCCGTATCTTCAAATTCGATGTGTTCATCCTCGGAGTCACTGTTGCTGGATTCTTCGAAAACTTTCCTCACTGGTTTATTACCTTTTTTCGTTATATTTTTCTTCCTTAGCTTTGAGTTGTGTGCTTCTTCAAGTAAATTTTTTTCACCTGTGTCGTTTAACACCCTTGTACTCCCATTTTTTCGTCCTCTTTTGTTCATATTTTTTCGTTCTGGGGCCTTTGGAAAAGGTCTTATGGTTTCGGGCGTAACCGTTGTTTGTATTTTACTGGTAGATGGTATTGCCTCAGGCTTATCGTAATCTCATGGTGTTTGTGAACGTGTTGTTGGATTGGCGTGATCTGTGACAGAAGAGCATAAGAAATCGGAGGCATCAAAAATATTGCGATTCAGAGGATAAATCCCCGTTGAGCTAAAGCCAGAAATAATGTTCTTTGGTGTGAAGGTATTCAGATAAGCTTTATTTGATAGAGATGCAATTTGATATATATCGTGTTTTACCCTGATTTGAGAATATCCACTCATTTTCGGCACATTTAAAATAGGTCTTAAATGATCCATAAGTGGCCACATCAAGTGGCTGCAGTCGGTGGCTGGTGTGTGGTGGGAATGTTAGTAAGACTTCCTGATTGTCGAGTAGCAGTAATACAGGAGCCTCTGGAGATGGTTTTGAATATGTAACGAAATGTTTGAAAGCTTCTAAAAAGTTTATTTCTGTCATCCATCCCGATTTATTTGCAACGCCTAGACTACCTGTTGGTGCCCCATTTAACATAAACTCTTTGAAATGGACTCTAGGAAAAACGAAAACAGGAGGTTTGTATTTCCGTTTGCACTTACAAAAGTCAACATTGTTATTAACGAGCCTCGTTCCGCTGATGTTGTTTGGCCGACCTGTTTGAGTCCTTTTTGTGAAAAAACCTGAGGTGGATCCGTAACAGTAGTAACACCCGTTTCGTCACAGTTATATATATATATATATATATATATATATATATATATATATATATATATATTGTCAGGCGTGAAGTGGAATTTGTTCATCACGCTCTCTAAGTTATTAAAAAAATTATTAACGGTTGTTCTATTAAAAGCAGTTGCCCGTGATAAGCTGGTTTTTTCAGGTTTTCTTAAAGAGACGGAATTTCTGTGACGCTTCTTAAAGCCCTTAAGCCAGTCGATGCTTGCTTTTAAATCCGTATCGCACTTTTCAGTGTAACGAACCGCAAGTCATTACTTCAAAATTTTTTTAATTAATTAATTATTTACTTAACAATCCGCCCTCGTAAAAGAAATGATGTAAGCGTTCTTAGTATTTAAAACACCTGCAAAACTTCAGCTAATATTTCTTAGTATTCCGTATTACTCAGTCACGTCCATATAGTGCATTATTTCGTTTGATTGCACAATAATAATTAATTTGTTCCCACTCCAACGTGGATTTCATAAAACATCGAAAGTTTTATACGTCAGAGTAATCTCCGCCAATTAAAAGTAGGATTCCCCCAAACAGAAGCTACCGCCGCCGACGGAGGATCCTCTATAAAAACCGCGACGCGCATATTATTTTGATGATTAATAGTAATATATCTATCTATCTATCGGTATTTAAACACGCGCCCGTAAACGCATCCCGCCGCCGAGAAGTATAGCCGTAACCGTGACCGACCAGCCGCCGTAGAAGAGTTCCGTCGCGCCACTTGAACGCATCCCGCCGCCGAGAAGTAGTTAGTTTCACCAGCTCCTGTATTAGTTAGTCCGGTTGACTAACTCCGATTCCAGAGAACCTGCACGTGACGGTTGTTTGGAAAGTAAATCGCCGCAAACCTAGTGATAGCCACCGCGAGTTTAGAGCACCGTAGGTGCGAACGTACGCCGCGACCCTTCCGTAAATAGCTCTTTGTGATTAACGACACGTAAGTCTGTGGAGTAATTAAAAGCACAAACATACATACCAGCACACACACACACAACCCCCAGGCCGCTACGGGCAAAAACCACGAGGTAGCCGGGAGTACAAGCACACACACACCCCCAGGCTGCTACGGGCAAAAACCACGAGGTAGCCGGGAGTACCAGCACACACACACAACCCCCAGGCCGCTACGGGCAAAAACCACGAGGTAGCCGGGAGTACCAGCACACACACAACCCCAGGCCGCTACGGGCAAAAACCACGAGGTAGCCGGGAGTACCAACACACACACAACCCCAGGCCGCTACGGGCAAAAACCACGAGGTAGCCGGGAGTAAAAGCACACACACACAACCCCCAGGCCGCTACGGGCAAACGCCACGAGGTAGCCGGGAGTGCTCACAAACCACGCTAACATATACCTGACGACGAGAGCTAAGTAGGACTGTATAGACCTGCAGCTTTCCTCATTTACGCTCAGTTACATTCTAAACACCTGAATTCACTAGCTCGCTGGAGAAAGACCGAAGTGCCTATAATCACAAACGCATTAAACGTAGAGTATCCGTCAAAGGCCTGTCATAGCCGAAAACCGTCCATCGCTGACCACGCGCTTAGTAAACGAATTTCAAGAAAGCAATCAATTAATTGTTTTCCACCAGCTTATCCCGCAAGTATAAAAACCGCCTTTAATAAATACGCGTTTTGTGTGCATACCATTAAGAAACGTCGATTCCATCTACGTGAGATTTCTTTCATTTGCATAAAAGAAATCACCACCATAAACTCACCGCCCAGTAGATAACGTTTGAATAATATTAATTATACAACCAAACGTGTATAATCCGCCTAGTCTAAATTTAATGCAAAGATAAACCTCTGAAGAAGTCATATTTTAAGCATAATACATCGCGAAGTAAAATTACTTCACGAAGCATACGCGCTTGTCCGTCTCCCAAAAATTACTAAAGGTAAAGAGCCGCACGCAGTTAGACCAGTACAACAGTCCTGCGTACCACACGTGAACTCGGGATATCGATTTTCACTAGTGACCTACATTCGCGCAACCCTCGTTTTGAATAACCAGTAGTTTGTTTATAAATTCTTTTCTTTTATAGACAGGGCCGTATCCAGTATAAATAATTAATTAAACATAACGTTATTATCATTTAAATATTACGGTCATCATTGAGTGTAACTAGGGAGTACTAAAATCTATTTTACAGAAGCGATTTCGACCGGAATAAGCAGTCGCATTGAGCGAGGGGAAGGAAGGACGCCGCCATCTCCAGTAGGACATCCAGTTATTTCAGTATTGTTACAGTTTAGGTTAGTTGTTGTTAGAATAAGTGTGAATATATTAGATGTGTAAATATAATAGGATAATATATTTTTAAACCGTTTTATTTTAATTATTTTATGTGGACAGTGTAGAGTTAAGATTAAAGATACCGACGAACCCACACCCCTCTTTAGTTTAACTACAAAGACCGATTGCAGTTTAGCCGCGGCAAATATAAAAATTGTAAGAAAGGACCTTACATCAGGATAAGATTTGCCCATGTCTTTTGCGTATTGAAAAGCTAGTTGCCTTAATGCTGTTTGTCCCAATCCATAACATTTTCGAAGCAGTTATAAGATATTCGACTAGGCATGTTTCTTCTTGAGCCGTAAAAACACATCTATTTCCAATATTAGGTGCATGATTGAGTCAGTAAGGTGAAGTACACATTTAGCTGCTCTTTGTAGACCTGACTTAGAGATATCATATGTTTTGCTTGCTTTTCGAATTGAAAATTTGTCTTTAATGACACTTTTAACTGCTCTCTCCATATTCTGAGAATCTACTCATACAAGTTTTTGCCCTTTACCAACCATTTTAATTCTGAAACAATAAGAAAACATGTTCAGATTTTGAGACAAGTTTTTTAGTTTCTACAAGATTGGAAGTGGAGTAGAGACTAAATACGAGTTGTATCAATTACTCGAAAAAACAAAAATATAAAAACACTAAGGAGAAAAAATGTACTGCCAGCTCGATATTTTTAAAATTTGTAAAACATATTTTTCTTAGCTTAGATAACATCTACAAATTTTCGTCGAAATCGGATTAATAATTTAGTCAATTGTATGTTTTTTTTTTTTTTTTGAAAAAATAATCGTCTCGTTATGGGTCTATCGAATTTAAGCGAAGTCAGTTAAATACTTTTCAAGATATTCAAACTCCAAATACAATGTCATGAATGGGACAGTGTCCCATCCATAGCCCATCTGACTGTCCCATTCATAAACTATTACATTTTAAAATTAAACAATTATAAAAAAATACCTTAGCTTTGTAGCATCCTAATAGTGTAGTAATTGTTCAGAAGTGGCCTCACTACCATTCACTATCAAGCTTGTACTTTTTCTTCTAAGATGTTTTCACTTATACTCGTTTATTCTGATTAATAATTTTAACTTCGTACCCGTGTGAACAAAAACATTAAACTGACGCGTTGAAAATTCGTTGTCTCAAGGCTAAACTATTTTTAATGCAGAATGGACATACAGCTCCATCTATCTGTAACAATACATAGTTACAGAAGTGATTTTACTGAAAGATATCTGTAATGTCCCATTCAAAACCTGTCCCATTCATGGCACTTCTCCTCTACTCATACAAATAAAAAAACAATGACGACTAACATCATACATTTTAATAATCCATAATTATTTCTGGTTATGTTGTGAACGTCAGGATTTATATTTAGGTTTAAATCATTTTTACGTGAAATTGAAAATGTATGGAGTTGATGTTATTCTCTTCTGATAGTCTTTGTGGAAAAGTGAATGGAAAGTGTTAAAAAGTTTAAAAATTGTCTACCTCGAGGACAAAAAAAAGGACGAAGTATTTTATAAGGTATCATCTTTATCGATGCAATGAAAAAGATGAAATTGGTTTTGATTTGTAATTAATTTCTAATTTTGTCACAAAAATATTACAACTATTAAAGGCACTCACTCGTTCGTGCTTTAAACAGTTTCGTTTATTAATCGCCTTCATTAACAAACTAGTTTATTAAATAATTATTTCAATGTATGTTCATTTTGTTTAAAGAGCTTTACAGAAACTTCAAGACTTTGAAAACATGTATTTGGAACAGGTTCTTCTAAGCGAGAACGGATTTAAATGTATGCGTATGAAACGATTTTAAATGCATAAACTATGAAAAAACAATGTACTTTATATGTATAAAAGCCATGATACTTTTACAATAAAAAATCAAGTTTTCATGAAAATTACTTTCTATCTTCCAACCTACATTATAGACGGTTATGCAATCTACTTTTTTTCATTTCTCATTTTACAACTTTTGACCAAGTAATTGGATATCCTGTATATTTTCAACTTATCGAATACACCTGTTTTAATACATAGGAGGCTTTAGATTGCACAAGGAATAGCTTCCATCCCTGTTCAGGGACTCTGGCAATTCTCTTCTCATGGTGGATCACTTAATTGTTCTGCTATGTCTCTCTCCATTAGATCTTTTTATATACTTTCGTTCCTTGGACAATCCTCCTCCACTCCGTCCTGTTCCATATCTTTTGTTTCCACCTGCTAATGTTCATAATTCTCAAACCCCCAAGTACTTGCTCTTGCCACCTTAACTTTGCTCTTCCCCTGGACCGGTCTTCTGGTGGAGCCCATTCTATTATCCGTCTGACGGTGTCAGTTTGATCCTTTCTGTAAATATGTCCAATCGGCAATATATCGCAACCTCTGCACTTTGTCGTCCTTGCTGGTTAGACACATTGCTTCTGCCATATCTTTCGGTTGGCCTAATGACCGTTTTGATTTTTACTAATTGACTTATTTTTTTATTTTATCACTAAAATAAGCTTCGTGCCCTGTTTGGATACGATGTGTGATTTCTTGGCTTCTGTCATTCTAGCTGTTTATTATTGTGGCTAAATATTTAAAACTATTTCAATCCTAAAGTTGAAATTTTCAAGTTCCTATAACATTTCATCAGCTTAGTTTTGTTAGTTTTACTTTCATTGATTGCTAATCCCCTCTCGCTTGCTATTCTATTAAATATGTTATTTAGTGCCCGCACATCTCTGGATACGACAATGATGTCATGCGCGTATGCCACCGTTTGTGTTAGTTTATTTATTATTGGCCCTATTACTTTGCGCATTATAGCTTCTAGGGATATATTTAATAGACTCGCCGACAGAGCGTCCTCTTGTCTAACTCCTTTAATAGTAGTAAATAAACTTGTTCCACTGTCATGTGTTTGCACTACCACTTTTAATTCTTCTAGTGTCATTCTTATCAATCTTCACAAATTCACGGTTATGTTTAGTGTTTCTAGGTCGTCATACAGTTTTGCCCGATTTATGGTATCACATGCATTTTTAAAATCAGTTAAAATCATCTGTATTTCGATGTTGAGCTCATAGTCATAGCATTTCTCCGTTATTTGACTTACTACACGCACTGCATCCACCGTCCATTTGCCTTTCATAAATCCGAATTGATATTCTCCTACTTCATCTTTTATGATACATTGAAAATATCTCAGAAATTAACGATTTTAGCTCTAGGGAGTGCTTAATAAAAATAAGAACATAAAGTGTATTCTCACTTTTTAAAATAAAATACAGAGTGATTCATTTGAAAAAATTGACAAAATCACGTGTTCAAGTTTTGGCTCGCTCTATATTCAATTGGTGCAATATAGAAATAGCACTTTCTCTTAACACTGTACCAATGTCAAAAAGTTATGCATGGAAAAAAATATTGTAAGATAGTTCTGTCTAGGGTATACAGGACGTTGAAATGAGAGTAATTTTCGTGTACAATTGACCATAACTTTTGAAATACCCTGTATAACGTAATGAAACTCTGTATAGGAAGTATGGGGGAGATGAGCTTAATTTAAATTTGAAATAATATATAGGATGCCCATTTAAAAAAAAAGTATGTTTGGTTCACCCTGGTAATATGTAATACCCTGTAAATACGAAAATAATTTTATAATGTGAAGCTTGAAGTTGCCTATAATTTTTGTAAATAACTTTTTTTGATATCTCCTTTAATAACGGATATGTCGTACTATGACGCACTAATGTCGCACCCTGTATTATATATACAGGGTGTCTCAGAAACATGTTGCCAAACTTTAGGGGGTTATAAAGGCCGATGAATTAAGTACTTTTGCCTTATAAACGTATGTCCGGAAATGAGTCGTTAAGGCACTAGACGAAGAAGTGTTAAAAAATTGCAGAATGTTCGCATTTACGACTTTTTCTATTTGTTAATATTTATTAAATAAGAAAAACAATAAAACATTATATTAGTTGTTCAAAATTGCGGCCATCGACTTGCTGACATGCGGTCGTACGTCGAACCATTGATTGCCGAACTCGATAAAGGATGTGCGGATCTTCCTGAACAACTTGACTCGCAGCCATTACCCTTCCAATCAATTCTTCTTCTGTAGTTACAGGTGTTTCATACACTAATGATTTGAGGTAACTCCAGAAGAAAAAATCGACAGGTGTCAGATCTGGGCTTCGGGCTGGCCAGTTAACAGGTCCACCTCGTCCAATCCACCTCTCAGGAAATTGTAAAGTTAGGTGGTCCCGCACGTTTCGAGTAAAATGCGCCGGAGCTCCGTCGTGCTGATACCACATTCTACGACGAATGTCCAATGGAACATTTTCAAGCAACTCAGGGAGAACTTCTTGTAGGAATGTTAGGTAGATTTGACCATTTAAACGTGGAGGTAGTAGGTACGGTCCAATAATATGATCTCCTACTATGCCAGCCCACACGTTAATAGAGAACTGATACTGGTTAGACTTCTGAAATGTTCCATGAGGATTTTGGTCGCTCCAAATGTGACTATTACGGCTATTGAAGTAACCTTCTCTAGTAAAGCAAGCTTCATAGCTAAATAGAATAACTGAGCTAAAATCGAACTGTCGAGCGCATTTTCCCAAATACCAGCGACAAAAGTTTACTCTTGGACCGTAATCCCGTTGGGTCAAACTGTGTACTTTTTGAAGATGATAAGGGTATAGCAATTGTTCATGAAGTACACGCCATACTGATGCCCTTGTATTTCCAGTTTGATTTGCTATTGCTCGCACACTAGTGGAGGGTTTTTCTTCCACTCGTCGCAATACTTCTTCTTCCATCTCCACCGAACGAGCCGTTCTTTGCTGACCCGTACCTCCATTTCGTTTAAAATTTCCTTTTTCTCTTAAACGAAGGTGTAATGAAACGAATAATCTGCGAGATGGATGGCGACGATTGGGAAACCGACCAGCGTAGATCCGTGCAGCTTCCCTGCTATTGCATCTTGCTTCTCCATAAATCAGATGCATATCAGCCATTTCCTCAAAACTAAAATGTTCCATAGTAAAAGAATTCTTCTTTACTCAAATTATCACTTTAAAATAACAACTATTTGAAATTTACAAAATCAAAGTGACATTCAAAACGTCATTCAAAATTTGAACAATTTTTGATAATTGAAGAAAAAGTTCTTTTGCTATGAAACATTTCAGTTTTGAGGAAATGGAAAAAGGAAATTTTAAACCAAATGTAGGTACAAGTCAGCAAAGAACGACTCGATCAGTGGAGATGGAAGAAAAAACAAAATTTAAAAAAGCTTATCAATGAAGCTTGTTTTACTAGAGACAGTTACTTCAAAGACCGCAATACTCATATTTGGAGCAACCAAAATCGTGTCGATGGCCGCAATTTTGAACAACTAATATAATGTTTTATTGTTTTTCTTATTTAATAAATATTAAAAAATACAAAAAGTCGTAAATGCGAACATTCTGCAATTTTTTAACACTTCTTCGTCTAGTGCCTTAACGACTCATTTCCGGACATACGTTTATAAGGCAAAAGTACTTAATTCATCGGCCTTTATAACCCCCTAAAGTTTGGCCACATGTTTCTGAGACACCCTGTATATATATATATATATATATATATATATATATATATATATATATATATATATATATACAGTGTGACCCATTTCAAATGGAAACCTCTCTGTAAAAAATGTATTTATAATCCTATGTTATTGCTTTTTTTTTAAATGATAAACCATCGAGAACTCCACTTTATGACAAAAGTTTAGAGATAAATTTCAATTTTCAAGGCTTTCTATGATTTATTTTCAATGTCGAAAATGGACAAATTTGATTAGCGATTTTTTTATTGAAATTTTAACTACACCACTGGATTCAGTAACCTCTCATATGGGTAAATCCCAAGTTCCATGAAAAAAATTTAAAAATGACAGACCTATGACAAAATTAATGTAGGCAGTTGTGCGACACATTTTGAATGGAAACACCCCTGTAAAAAATGTGTCTATTATCTGATTTTGACGGGACTTTTTTTAAAAGATACACCATCAAAGACTCCACTTTGTGACAAAAATTTAGAGATAAATTTCAATTTTCAAGGCTTTCTATGATTTATTTTCAATGTCGAAAATGGACAAATTTGATTAGCGATTTTTTTATTGAAATTTTAACTACACCACTGGATTCAGTAACCTCTCATATGAGTAAATCCCAAGTTTCATGAAAAAATATTAAAAAATTACAGATTTGTGACAAAATTAATGAAGGCTCATAGTAACTTTTGCTTGATTTTTTCTAAAAATTGAAGTAGCCCATAAAAAATAAACAAAAGAAGGATAAATTAAGTGAATAGTTCTAATAATTTGACGTTTTACTATAAAATTTGTTTTCCATGGCCCTCTATTATTATCTGCCATTACTCAATAGAAATGTAGATCAAGTAAAAGTTGCTATGAGCCTACATTAATTTTGTGACAAATCTGTCATTTTTCAATATTTTTTCATGAAATTTGGGATTTACCCATATGAGAGGTTACTGAATTCAGTGGTGTAGTTAAAATTTCAATTAAAAAATCGCTATTCGAATTTGTCCATTTTCGACATTGAAAATAAATCATAGAAAGCCTTGAAAATTTAAATTTATCTCTAAATTTTTGTCATAAAGTGGAGTTTTCGATGGTTTATCATTTAAAAAAAAAAGCGTTAACATAGGATTATAAATACATTTTTTACAGAGAGGTTTCCATTTGAAATGGGTCACACTGTATATATATATATATATATATATATATATATATATACCCTCTAACCGGAATATCGGTATTTTTTACCGCTGTAGTACACCAAACGCGCGCTAGGAGCGCTGCTAGTTAACCTGTGCGGCTGGGGCTCTGCGGCACTTTCAGTGGCTACTTGACAAGTGTAGTAGAATGGTGTCGCGTCGCAGACCATTGTCAAGATCGCCGTAATACATCGCAACCTTGTATGTCTGTGAAATTCACCGTTATTCCGTATTTGATAACATTTTTTATGCCCGTTATTTTTACCGATATTCCAACACTCCACCCGTATTTTTTACGGGTATTCCAACTCTGTAGCCGTAATTTTTACCGCTATTCCAACTGAATATTTCGTTTTGGAGAAAACCAATTCACGTTGTATTTTCTGTTTTCTACTGAAAATATTTCAAAAAAGATTAGTTATGATTCAAATTCTCTTATGTAGCCTCACTATTCATGTTCCAAATCTCACCATTTGTTTTTTATCAGACTTTGTTATGCAATTCTGCTTATGAGCTACTTTTCCGTTCTTTTGGATTGCCTGGTAGGTACTTGGAAAAACAAAACAGTAGGTTTTTTTTCTATTTCTTGTATTAGGTCTAAAGTACATAATACAGAAAAGCTAGTGCTGATTTTTTCCATGGTAGTATTTGCATTTTTTCTTTACTACCACTCCGGCACCTATATGTTTTTGTTCTTTGTTTCAGGTATATATAAAATGGAGGGCAAAAGGCCGCAGAATATTTCCGAACGAACTAAAATAATTATGAGTTTCGTAGCTAGAGCGGAGACTGACGACTCCGACTCGGAAGTCGGTTCAGAAGATTCTTATATCCCAGAAGAAGACGAAGGTTGGGACACCTCCGATCATGACACAGCTTCCATAATTTCTGATGGTGAAGGTGAGATTTCTATGTTAGAGGGCTCGGATGAGGACGACAAGGAACATCTACCAGATGTTCCTGGTACGCCAGGAAATGGATCACAGAGAGCTGTTCTTGACGCCGCAGAAGATGCTGTAGTAACAGACGACGTCTTAGTTACCGAACAAAACACGATAGAAGAATCACCTAAATATTTTGGGAAAAGGAACTGCTTCACTTGGGAATCGGTACCCCAGTGTGCCCCAACTAGTAGATTCGGTAGAAATACTATTCACGCAACAATCTCAAAGCTCAAGGGACCTGCTCTGGATCTGGGATATGCACCAACCCCAAATGAAATTTTTCATTTATTTTTCACAAACAACATGATTGAAGTTATCGTTCTGCATGCCAACCAAAAACTTGCTATGATGAGAGAAAACCTTGAAAACAAACAAGATTTATCATACAAAGATACTAATGGCACAGAAATGCACGCACTTCTTGGTATTCTGGTTTTTTGTTGCATTTTCACATCGAACAGAGAATCCTTGGCTTCACTCTTCAGCACAGATATGGGGAAGGTCAATATTTAGGGCAATCATGTCTCTGAAAAGATGTGAAATCCTGCTGCGAGCACTTACATTTGATGAGTCTGCAACCCGCAGTGAAAGGGTGAAGGAGAATAAAGCTGCCGCAATTTTGGATTTGTTTGAGTCATTCATCAATAATTGCAAGCAAAATTACTCAATTGGTGCGTATGCTTGCGTGGACGAAACGCTTGTGCCATTCAGAGGTAGATGCAGTTTCCTAATGTACATGCCGAAAAAATCAGCTAAATATGGAATCAAACTGCTTTGTATGACTGATGCGTTCAATGGATACCTTTTGGATTCCTACATATATTGTGGAAAAGGGAGTGATGATTACAAATTATCAGAAGCTGAACTCATGTATTCGAAGCCCACACAAGCTGTACTTAGACTTATAAAAGACATATCAGGTACCAACAGGAATGTGACCACGGATAATTGGTTCACGTCAATTGAACTCACGGAAGTACTCTGGGAAAGAAACCTGACACTCCTTGGAACTGTCAAAGCAAACAAGCCACAAATTCCTCCCGAGTTTTTGAAAAATGTAAGAAAACCAATTCGATCAAAATTATATGGCTACACTCAAAAATTTACATTGTTGTCCTACGTACCAAAGAGAAATCGGGCTATCATTGCACTTTCATCAATGCACCATAAGGCGTATGATAACCCTTTCAACGAAAAACCTGAGATGATTGCGTTGTATAACAAAACCAAAGGAGGAGTTGATCAACTTGATATGAAATCCAGTAACTACTGTGCTAATCAGAAGATGGCTGCTTGCAATCTTCTATCATATCGTTGCCGCTGGCTGTTCCAATGCTTTTATTTTATATCAACACTATAAGACGAACAAGATAAAACGTTTTGATTTCATGCTTCAGCATGGGATGTCATTGATCAATGCACAATTACTACAGAGATTGGGGATCCCAAACTTACGTATTGAGCTAAAAGAATTGATCCAAAAAGTATTATCTGAAACCCCAGAGCAAGAAGGAAATCGAACTAGATCTACCTCGACCAGTGCAGGGAAACCTACAGGAAAGAAAAAACAAAATACACAAACTTCAACCCAAAATTCAGACAAGTTGCAAAAACAAACCACGTGTCGCTACTGCAAATTGAAGAGGAAAACTTCAACCAAATACATCAAATGTGGAGCTGCCAGCTGTCGTAAGTGCTACAAGGCTGTTTGTAACAATTGTGTTGAAGAACAGAAATAATTTCATCATAAATTTATATTTTGAGAGTTGTACATGGGGATTCGGCAAGAAGAAACTCTTTATTTATTTGTTGTGAACCTACCTTAGTGTATGTAGACACACAAATGACCATTTGATCTTTCATTTTTAGAGTTTATAGACTTCAAAGAGTGTGTTATATACTTTGTCAACCTTACATGGTATTGGTTCCTATAATTACCCAAAAAAAAGTATTGTGTTTTGTATCAAATTATCATTTGTTCTTTTAGAAATGCCTTGAATAAAACGTTTTGTGATCTTATTTTGTGTTTAGAAGAAATCGGTGGGTGTAAAAAATACCGCTATTCCAACTCACTTGGGGTAAAAATTACCGATATTCCGATAGAGTGGGTAAAAATCACATTTCGGTCAAAGGGTTAATTTCCTATTTTCGTTATTTATCCCTGCACCTTACCACCCTTACACAACACGGCTGATACTGTTTATTATGCTGTTGTCTCTTTGTCGCACTTAATTTCTACAAGTTTTAAGTACGGCTTTGCACTTTGTTTACACTGAACCGTGCTTGTGAATTGTTTATCTGTACGGTGTTACAATGTGGCGACCTCGGCTTTCCCGCCCGACAGTTGCCTCTTATCAGTGATTATTGTGGTAATATTCTGTTTTACATACTTATTTATTAATCTTACCTTTATATTCCTGTTTAATTTAACACTATTTTAGCCCTTATCTTTATTTGACTTAATTTTCCGTATTTTAATATAAAACTTGGAACAAATCACATCTCCAACTTTCTCTAACTTTCCAGGACCCGACCGTCCTGTTTTAATGCCTATTGCAAATATTAATCCTGGGTATCTAAATTTTTTTTAATAACTAAAAATTCGAATTTATCTGAAAATATTCTCACTTTTATCAAGTTAACTTGAATTTAAGCACGTCATGGGCGTAGCCAGCGAAGGGCAGGGAGGGGCAACTGCCCCCCCCCCCCCATGGAAGAGCAAAAATAAATTAAATAATTTTTAAATTTTAATAAACAAAAAATTAAATCTAAAATATAAATATTTTTCTGTTCTGCATATTTTTTTTTGTTATCTGTTTTATATATTTTGTTTGTTGTTGTGGTCGTTTGGTTGCTTTTATGAACATTTTAAAATTAATTAATAAGCTCTAATAAATAAAATTATTCGCGTGTCCTTTGTCACTAAAATATATTTCATCAGCAAAAAACAAAGCTGTTTGAAAAACTGACAGTGCCAAATATATATTAATAGCGTTTTCGATCTATGCATTTAATGCATTGGTGCACACCAGAATTGTCCCACACCAGAATTGGATAAAAACGAGTGTTCGATTTACTCTCAGGATACGTCAATTTTTAGTGTTCGATTCAACCACTTCACAGTCGGACATTTTTGAGAAAAATGGTAAAAAAATTGTCACTTTTTTTTTGTTTTCATTTAACTACATTTTTAATCCTATTAATTAATTAAAATAAATTTACTCAATAAGTAGTTTTAGTGTGAAATATTTTGAAACATTCAATACACAATCCTACATCAGAATCCGAAATAAATACTCTTATAACGTACGTAAGACCTGCACCAACAAGTTTAAACAAGTTAAAACAAAAGTTGCCTGAACGAGACTCGGGATCGTCAGTGTACGAAAAAATGTCACGCCCGAGTGCAGTTCGTGCAAAACTATCAAGTGGTTAAAACACAACTTGCTCCAAATCCTAACATAGGACAATATTTTTTGCAACAACTATTGAGTTGGTGTGTAAGTGCTCTTGTCTAGCGACAGTGTCCTATTTAATAGTGTAACGAAACGCCACTGGTTTTCTTCGAGAAAAATCGAGATACAAGTGAGGAATATACGGGAACCGGCGATGCGAATGTTCTGGCAATTTCTAGGCTCAAAAAGGGTATATAAAATTGCCCATCCGGCGCGAAGACAGACAGTACATAGTGCAGGATACGAAGTTGCATACGGCGAATAGAAAGCGAGGCGCGAGATTTTCACATATTAAAGATCAAACAGCACTTTATACGTGCTATTAATTTCATTTTGTGTTTTTAATCTAGAGAAAAAATATTAACATCGGATATACTATATCCACATTATAAGCTATCATTACATGGTAGTTTTGTTTTATACTAATTTTTATACTAGGGACTAAGAACAAGAGGTTATTATTTTTAGGTCAAAAATCTCTAAAACGGAAAAAAGTTCATGATGACAGTAGTGGAAGTGGAAGCAATGATTGTGATGAAGATGAAAATAAAATGGTCGGAACATCAAAATCGGAATCTATTTTTGAAGGAGGCTCAAGTAGTTCTTCAAATCAACTTGAAGCTGTCTCTGGAACTGGGACCTCTAAACAAACTGAAGAACGCAATGGCTACCATGAAAATGACATTAGTCGTTATGTTAGTTGTGCCAATAACTTGCCTTCTGAAAGAAGAAGGAATTGTTGACAAACCCTTGGGTTCCATCATCCAATTACGATTTTGCTTCTGATGCCATTCACTTGAAAAGAAAATTTGACCATCGCTGGTTAGATCAATATACTTCATGGCTGGTGTACTCAAGTCGTTTGAAAGGTGCTGTATGTTTATATTGTGTTTTATTTCCGCCAAGAATTGCTACAGTTAAAGGAGTTTTGGGGTCATTTATGGTAAGGCCTTACATGAAGTTTAAGGATATACATGAAGATTGTAGAAAGCACGTTGGCAGCCATTACCACACATCTTCAACAGCTGCTGCAAAAGCATTTCTTGAAAATGCTCCTGTTGATGTCCAGTTGCAAATAGGGCACCATAAGACGATTGAACAAAATAAACAAATATTGTCAGCAATTATTTTATGCATATTTTGTGGAATTCTACCGCTTAGAGGAAAACAAGGAAATGAGGGAGTTTTCTTTGACCTTTTAAATATGAGGATTGACTCTGGTGATGAGAAGCTAAAGAGCCACTTGGATAAATGTCAAAAAAACGCAGTCTATACATCACCAACAATTCAAAATGAGATCATACAATTATGCGGTGAAGTTATCAAAGAAAAAATAATCGAAGACTGTAAACGGGTAAAAGCTTATGCTGTAATGGCTGATGAAACAGCAGATATCGCTGGAAAAGAGCAGCTTTCTATTGGATTAAGGTTCTATGATGAAAGCCAAGAAATAATCAGGTAGGAATTTGTAGGCTACATTGAGTTAAAATGTCAAGATGCTTCTACAATCGCTAGCGCAATTCAAAGTTTTTTAGAAGATAATAATTTTTCCGTCGATAATTGTGTGGGATTCGGATTTGACGGGTGTTCCACGATGGCCGGCAAAGAAGGTGGTGTACAAGCCATTCTTAAAAAAAAGTACGCTAAATCTTTATTTTTCCATTGATCCAGCCACAGACTAAATCTTGTGGTCAATGATACTAGCAAGCTACCAGAAATAAGAAACACAATTGCAACGGTTAAAGATACAATAACCTTCTTTCGTGAATCGCCAGCCCGTAGGAAATCGGTTCCAAATCTTTCAAGGCTCTATGAGACCAGATGGTCGAAAAAGTTTAAGAGCATAAAAAAATTTTCAGAAGGCTTCACTGACATTGTTAAAGCACTAGAACGTCTATCTGTCGAAGGAAACTATGCAACAAGAAAATCTGCCTACCAATTGCACTGTGCAGTTACTAAACCAATATTCATCTTAGGCTTAAACATAATTGCAAGATACTCTGCAATTTTGGAACCCGTTGTAAACGTTGTACAAGGTAAAAGTATGGATTTGGTTATGGTGAAGAAACATATTGATGATATTCTAGATGTAATCAAAGAAGATCGACAAGATGTCGTAAATGTTTCTTATGAATTATTTAAAAAATCACTTGATATCGCAGAGAAAGTAGGGGTTGAGTTGTCAGTACCACGAGTCACTCAAAAGCAAGTACACAGAAGTAATCCACCATCTGAGTCTGCAATTGAATACTGGAAGCCGTCAATAATCATCCCCTATCTTTGTAACATTAAAAGCGGCTGCCAAAGTGATGATGTAATAAACAATTTGTAATTGATCGAATGATCTTAATTAATATAACAAATTACCAAATAATAATCGCTACTGCCGTCGGCTCAATCGGAAGATGAAATAGGGAGAGTTCTAATTTAGAGTTTAATTAACATACCTGAAATACTGCATGCTTCTCATCTGCTTAATTATTTTCACTTAATTCAAAAAAAATGTTATCTAAAAATTATGAAAAAATGATACTATCTCGAGCGCCATGTTGTCTTTATATATATATATATATATATATATATATATATATATATATATATATATATATATATAGGAACAACAAAACCTAGTTAATGAATAATAATAAACAATTTATCAAAATTAAAATAAAATAACATGATATACTTAAGTTTATTTAATATCTGATTAAAAGAATAAAAATCAGAAGTCTTATACTATTCTAAAGTTATATAACAACATTACCTTTGAACGTTTCTGTCCATAAACTATAACTGGTAACTATGAAGCAGAATGGTGAACTTGGTGAGGTCAATGTCTTGCTTATTTATCCTTAATATATTGTGTCCATAAATTTATTGAATTTCTTTGAAGTTTAATACGCCAAATTTATTTATAAAAGTATGTAGAACTTGCGTTGTAAAATGTAATTCAAGTAAAAATTGCCATTTAAATTAGAAAATAGAATAGTAAATTACTGACATACGTGTCATTAAAAATAATTATTATAAAAATGCCATATAAAAGTATGTATTAAAAAATAGGAGTGCAAAATAAGTGCCATCAATGATGGCACCAAATATAAAAAAATTAGGTAAAAATCATGCTTACTGCTGTAACATTCAGCATTAAGTGAATTAAAAAAAGGCTTTCAGAATAACTCAAATGATTATTCCCCCTAAAAGTTTTTACGCGTTGCGCGGATACAATAATTTAAATCCAATTTTTTAAGAAAGGGAACTATAACTATTTATGTAATATTACACCCAAAAGATATGTTCTAGGAAATGCAAATTAAGTTGCCATTCTCAATTCTACATATTAATAATTAAAAACTTTTTTAATATTACCTCAAATAAATGAACGATTCTTAAATTAATGTACTTTTTAATACAACCACAAAAAAAGGTCGTTACATCTTGATTCTTTAACTTCGTCTTTGGATGCTAGATTCTCCAACGAAAATACAACTGCTTTTGCTTTAACTTATCTTCATCCTTCAAGCATGCTCAAAATGGCTTCAAAGGATTTCAAATATAATGCAGAATCTTTCATGGAATTTTATAAGTTGGGTGATGTCTCTGCAGAATTAGATTTGTGGTGCAATATGTAGAAGAAAAAGAATTTAGCAGAAAACAAATTAAAGGACATTGAAGTGGCTGCACTTTTGGAGGAAGCTAATGTTTTTTTCCCTGCAACAAGGCACGCACTGCTAATATTAAGTGCTTTCCCATCCACTACTGCTACCGTGGAAAGATCGTTCAGTACCCTGCGAAGGGTAAAAACCTGGCTCAGGAGTACAATGGGTAATAACAGACCCACTGGGTTGTGTTTGATGAGTGTGCATCGAAAATTTTTGAAGAAAAATCAGGACTGCATAGTGAAGAAAGTTTTGGATAAATTTAGTTTAAACCTAAGAAAAATGTTATTAGTTTAATTTAAGTATAATTAAAATCTCAAAGTTTTGTTTTCATTTGCCTTTTCTTTTTATCCTAAAATTTTACATTTTGAACGACCATGGACCATGGTTTGCCCCCCCCCCCCCGTTATAAATCCTGGCTACGCCCTTGAAACACGTTATACATTTCAAAAACGAAGTAAGCTGTGATAATTAGGAATGTTCACTCATAGTACTCTGAAAACCATCAAAAGATGAAACACATGGTAGACTATTCTTATAATCAACTTGGAGCATCTAATGGGGATTATTTACTGATCTGTAACGGGCATTATATAAGTTCAAATTCCCGTCAGTAATAAATAAGTACAAAAAACAATTTTATAATCAGCGCTCTCTATTGAGCACTATAAGAAATACACGGAAATAATTATGTAGGTTTTTTCAACGAGACTAATTTTGCTAGGTTTAGGTAAAACAGACTGAAGTTACTTTTTTTCCACTTTATTGCAAAAGTTAGTTTAATAATAATGATTTTTCCCACAGAGCTCTGTGATAATCTATTACTAAGATATAGCGGACCTTAATAGGAGACCAGTTAGATTGTATCATTATAAATCTAGCCAATACAAAATTCATCATTCATCATAAATGAAAAACGATAATTATACACACAAATACATAAAAGAGAATTTATTTAGCTTTTTACATTTTTTACATCTGATTTCCCTTTCGGTAATTTCACATAACGCCTGAAACACAATTTTTTATCATTAAGCAAAACTTGAATTACAATACGCACCCTTTATTTGATATCCTTTCTAGCTGATATGCAGGAGTTGTATTAATTGTATCACGCTGAGGAGCACTAGTCTTCAATTTTTTCAATTTCCGTTTTGAACGTTTCTGAATTGTGAGCATATATTCAGGTACTTCACATCCAGATTGTCGTATTACATGAGCAATACTAGAAATAATGTATAAAACACCTTTACTTAATAGTCTGCCGTACCTTCGCAAATTAATGGTATCGTCTAGAGTAAAAAAAGTTACAGCTGTCCCTGAACGTCCAGCACGTCCCGCACGTCCAACTCGATGTATATATGAAATAGCAGAAGTTGGAAAATCGAAATTTATAACTAAATTAACACCTTTAAAATCAATACCACGTGCCATCAATTCAGTACATATTAAAACCCATATTTTTCCTTCACGAAAACAACGTACCGTGTTATCCCTCTGAAAAAATTGTAATTACATACAAAGAAGATGGTGCAAACACTTACTTGTAACTGTGTTCTATCCGAATGAATAACATCGACATTAATACCATCAAAAATTAATTCAGAAAACAATTCACGCGCTCTCTCTTTACTTTGAACAAAAACTAAAACAGGCGGTTCTAGGCCTTTACTAACAATATCACGAAATGCTAATAACTTCCCTGCTTCATTACCAACAAATAATAATTTCTGATCTACTAAATCAGTTGCAGCGTTTCTACAAATATATTTGAGATTTAATTATGGTTTAAACTCTATTGACGATTTGGCCAACTTCAACTATTGAAAACGGTCAAAGTACTCACTTCTGTCCGACAGTCACTCTGACTAAATCCTTAACATTTTCTTTACACCATTCATCGACGAATGTTGTTAAAGTCGCACTAAACATAGCAATTTTACGATTTTTATTACGACATGCCTGTAAAATTTCCTCTAATTGATCACGAAATGAATTCAAACCAGTTTCGAAAAGCTTATCTGCTTCGTCAATAATTAACCATTCCACACTGAAATTAAATATTTCTTATAAATCCACTGTTTAAAATATGAAAGTATCTTATTTAGTCGATAATTTAATGGCATAAGCTCATAGAAAGGTTACTGAGTAAGAAAAGCCAACAACCTGTAGCACTAAAGATAATTAACGGAGAATGTGTTCCCAAAGAAAGACAACTAACTAAAATTATGGTAAATACATTACAGCATATACAACACTCGTTCTATCATTAGTGATAGAATTCAAATAATGCCAGTTCCGCATAAAAGAATCATGGTTTAAAAAGCGTGGCAACAAATTTTAAGACTTTTTAAATGGCACACCCTGTATATTATACTCATTTCCATACAGGGTGTTTCATAATTTAAGCTGAACTACATATTTCCAAACAAGCATAACTCAAATTTTTTTAAATGGAACGACCCAGTTTGTTTGCCGGAACTCGATTCGGATTCAAATTCACTATCAAAATGATAGAATGTTCGTGTATCATAAAATTAACTGCAAGCGAGTTATTATGAATAGTCAAAAAATCTGTAAGAACTTGTGTTAAAACAATGCAAATTATTATGATTCAGTAGGCTGTGTTAAGATTTTTAAATGGCACACCCTGTATATTATACTCATTTCCATACAGGGTGTTTCATAATTTAAGCTGAACTACATATTTCCAAACAAGCATAACTCAAATTTTTTTAAATGGAACGACCCAGTTTGTTTGCCGGAACTCGATTCGGATTCAAATTCACTATCAAAATGATAGAATGTTCGTGTATCATAAAATTAACTGCAAGCGAGTTATTATGAATAGTCAAAAAATCTGTAAGAACTTGTGTTAAAACAATGCAAATTATTATTGATTCAGTAGGCTGTGCTAAGATTTTTTAAATGGCACACCCTGTATATTTTACTCATTTCCATACAGGGTGTTTCATAGTTTAAGTTTAACTACATATTTCCAAACAGGCATAACTCAATTTTTTTTAATGGAATGACCCAGTTTGTTGGAACTCGATTCGGATTTAAATTCTCTATCAAAATGATATAATGTTTGTGTATCATAAAATTAACTGCAAGCGAGTTATTATGAATACTCAAAAAATCTGTAAGAACTTGTGTTAAAACAATGCAAATTATTATTGATTCAGTAGGCTGTGTTAAGATTTTTAAATGGCACACCCTGTATATTTTACTCATTTCCATACAGGGTGTTTCATAATTTAAGTTTAACTACATATTTCCAAACAGGCATAACTCAATTTTTTAATGGAACGACCCAGTTTGTCGGAACTCGATTCGATTTAAATTCTCAATCAAAATGATATAATGTTTGTGTATCATAAAATTAACTGCAAGCGAGTTATTATGAATACTCAAAAATCTGTAAGAACTTGTGTTAAAACAATGCAAATTATTATGATTCAGTAGGCTGTGTTAAGATTTTTAAATGGAACACCCTGTATATTATACTCATTTCCATACAGGGCGTTTCATAATTTAACATATATTTCCAAACAAGCATAACTCAAATTTTTTTAAATGGAACGACCCAGTTTGTTTGCCGGAACTCGATTCGGATTTAGATTCTCTATCAAAATGATACAATGTTTGTGTATCATAAAATTAACTGCAAGCGAGTTATTATGAATAGTCAAAAAATCTGTAAGAACTTGTGTTAAAACAATGCAAATTATTATTGATTCAGTAGGCTGTGAATAATGAATATTTAACATAAAATTATTAAATGTCTCCCATTTTGTAATAAATATTTTCTTATGCGATCACTGAACGACCTATATCACCTTGTAGCATTACAGGACTAATATTGAGAATTGAGAATTTAAATCCGAATCGAAATGTTAGTTCTGCAATGCTAAAAGGTGTTAGAAGGTCGTGCCGTGATCACATAAGAAAATGTTTATTACAAAATTACTTAATCAATAATAATTTGAATTGTTTTAACACAAGTTCCAACAGATTTTTCGACAATATTCAAAATAACTCACTTGTAGTTAATTTTACGATACACAAACTTTAATTTTGATAGTGAATTTAAATCCGAATCGAGTTCCGACAAAGAAATTGGGTCGTTCCATTTAATAAATTTGAGTTATGCTTGTTTGAAAATATGATAATTCGACTAAAATTGTGGAACATCCGTATGGTCTTGAGTTTTTTCAGTTAAAATTCTTTACTAAAGGCTATACTAAGAGTGCATATTCTAAAACCCTTATGAATAAGCCAATAAACCTAATATCAATGTAAAATACATTTATAGAAGAATCCAAAAATGTAATAATATACAGGCTGTCATATAAAAAAAATCTTACAATTTGTTGCCACGCTTTTTAGACCACCCTGTATATTTTCAAATAATTTTTTTAGCTACCCCAGTTAGTAGATATGTTATACAGATCCTGACTCACTTTTGTCGCTAGATTTGTCACCAGATTTGGAAAAAAAAGCCAGAAAAGCCACTAGATTTCAAGGTTGCTTTAAGGTCACCGCAGGCCACGTGGTAGGTTGGTAACCCTGCCTCTTCAAGGTCACCGCTTCAAGGCCACGTGGTAGGAAAGGTTTGGATCCCCGCTGAGCATCTTCAGGGTCATGCTCGCACGTTCCCTTCAAGGTCACATGCTCCGTGCATTATTCCTCAAGGTCAGTAACTAGATTTGAAAAAGTCACTAGATTGTTTTTCAAGGTCATTGAAGCAGATTGTCCATATCAATTGTAGGTTATCGTACACATAACCTGCATCTATTCCTCTACGTCTAAGTACGTGGTTTCCAAGGTCATCACATTGCCTGTCCATAAGGATTTCAAGGTTACGTGATCAACCTTCTCGTTTGTCAAAGTCACACACAATTGAGAGGAGGATGCACGATTCTAAATCAAATTTTGATTCTTTTCACGGTCACCCCCATCAATTCCAGGAAGTTCATTTACCTCTGTCTCAAGCCCTGAGGTATCATACAGATTGTTGCCTATGCATGTTTCAAGGTCATCAAGCAATGTTTACTATGGTCACGTCTCCCAGTAAAGCACCCTCAAGTGGTTCCGTTCCCCAAAACAGGTAGCCGTTTCCTAAAAACAGGTAGCCGTTTCCTAAAACAGGGGGTCCGTTTCCCAAAACAGACAGCTGTTTCGCAACACAGATAACCGTTTCCCCCCATTTCAAGGTCACACGAGAGAACAAAAGCGATTCATTATTCTGGTCGAGTCATAAAAATAGATTGTTATCCAGCTATACCAACCATTCCATGCTCAATTCTAGGAAATCAATTTTCAAGAACAAAGAGACCCATTGTTCAGGTCAACGCTTCAAAGTCTATGCTTACAATTTTCAAGGTCACACCTCTGATAAAAGAACAAAGACGATCCATTGTTCCCGTTATAATTTCTAAAAATAGATTTTTATCTAAATACACCTCGATTCTGAGAAATCAACTTTCAAGACCAAAGGCGATCCATTGTTCAAGCCGTCGCTTCAAGGTCTATGCTTATAATTTTCAAGGTCACACCTCTGATAAAAGAACAAAGGCGATTCATTGTTTTGGCTGAGTCATAGTTTCTGAAATTCTGAGAAATCAACTTTCAAGAACAAAGGCGATCCATTGTTCAGACTGATGCTTCAAGGTCATCTAACAAGTAAAATATTTTTATAAAACTTATAATTTATTAACTGCAATATTCATCTATATCTACAGATAAAAAACGATTTAAGTAAATGTACATATTATGGGAAGTTTGATGTACTTAACATTTTGTAATACCTTTGTTGGATCATATCTATTTTATTTATTATTTGTTTTTCACATTCAATTTTCTTCAACTGATTATCGTTTAATGTAGTCCACGTCACATCATCATCTTTCCTAATAGGTATTTTCATCGCTTCATTATGTTTACTAGCCATATCAGAATCTGAGATCCTTTTACTTTGAGACATAGTTCGAGACTTATTACAAACCTAAGCAAGCCCTGAGGTATCATTGTTCTCTATGAATGCTTCAAGGTCATCAAGCAATTCTTGGAAGTTTACTTTGGTCACGATTCTCCAGCAAAGTGCCCTCAAGTGGTTCCGTTCCCCAAATACAGATAGACGTTTCCCAAAACAGGTAGCCGTTTCCCAAAACAGGTAGCTGTTTCGCAACACAGGTAGCCGTTTCCCCCCAAGGTCACACCTCTGAGAAAAGGACAAAGGCGATTCATTGTTCCGATCGAGTTATAAAAATAGATTGTTATACCCCCCACCTCAATTCTGAGAAATCGATTTTCAAGAACAAAGGCGATCCATTGTTCAAGCCGACGCTTTAAAGTCTATGCTTATAATTTTCAAGGTCACACCTCTGATAAAAGAACAAAGGCGATCCATTGTTCTGGTCGAGTTATAATTTCTAAAAATAGATTGTTTGGTTAAACCAAAGCACCTATTGCAAACTCTATAAAAATGCATGTGACCTAGAGATATCGAAAAAATATAAAGTTATTAATGTCACAGTAATCAATACGAAGTATGGTGAACGTATAGTGTCAGAAACAGAGGAGTGTTGTGAATATGGTGTTCTTTTTCAAGTTAAAGAGACGTAGATTTCACTAGCTACCTCCACTATTTGCTTTAAACTTCAAGGTCACGCCATATTACAATTCAGAGAAATTATTTTCAAAGTCCCAATCCTGTCCGATCTTATCCATATTTTAATCCCGAATGCAACTGGTGCATCTATATAAGGAGAGTGCAACCATGATGAATAATTTTACGGTAAACCTAAAGTGCTGTGAAGAGCAATTAGATGTTAGTTAAAGTTATAAATAGATGTCTGACACTTGCATAAAAGGGAAAGTTATGCGTCGAATTGAGCGGTTTAATTAAACTATACCTAGTAACTTTTCTAGTGACTTTTTCAAATCTAATTATTTCCATGGCCTTGAGGAATAATGTACGGAGCGTGTGACCTTGAAGGAAACGTGCGAGTATGACCTTGAAGAGACTCAGCAGGGTTACCAACCTTTCCTACCACGTGACCTTGAATCGATGACCTTGAAGACTCAGCAGGGTTACCAACCTTTCCTACCACGTAGCCTTGAAGCGGTGACCTTGAAGAGACAGTGTTACCAACCTACCACGTGGCCTGCGGTGACCTTGAAGCAGGCAATGTTGCCAACCTTGAAATCTAGTGACTTTTTCCAAATCTGTGACAAATCTAGTGACAAAAGTGAGTTAGGATCGGTATAGCTACTCCAGTTTGAGTCATTAACGATTTGCTAAGTCATTTTTGTGACAATTTGACAACACTATAACAAAAGAACGGGGTGCTAAATGGACACCCTGTATAATTATTATTACCATCGTGAATGTATCCAACATAATAACAATTATGATTCGTCATTTGTTTATTATCTTTATCATTTATTATTATGGCTAGGATTGATTATCATCATTATTATTAATACCATTATAATTATTACCATTGTCAACGTTACAGTGATGATTACGAATCTGGTTAATTGTGATTAACCCTCTACTGCCTGATTTATTGTTGTGTGTGAAAAAATAAAATAAGAATGACTTTCGCTAATATAAATGTGCTTTAGTTAGTTAGGAAGCGATCAAGTTAGAGAATATTCAACCCTTTCGGTTTGTAGGGGTATGTTACTTGGAGGTAACATGGTAATTTATACAGGTAATGGAATACATTTCTTTACATTCGTTAATTTTTTGTGGGTGTGAAACACTGTGGTGCAAACCAGAACAGTTTGGGTTTTTGCATTCTACACATTTTTTTCTGTGTAGTTTGGCCAGTGTCTTCCTGGTGCCTTGGGTTAGCATTGCAGTTCCCTTTTTCTTTGCCAAACCTTGTTCTACACTACTTTGGCTTGGCCGATCCTGTTTTTTTCGAATCACGTTGCATAGTAGAGCATACAGTTAGCTTTAAATTTTACCAAATTCATAATCTTATTTTTTCTGATACCACACGATTCGTTATCACCTCTATAAAAGAGCCACGCGTTGACTACACAAAGGTCCGTGATATGGAAATAGATTTTTAGGTACCATTTCCTACTTCTGATTGATAATAATAAAGCTATCAATGAGTCCATGAGATCAACGCCGCCCATAAACTGATTATGTAATAAAATCACGCTAGGACAAGTCACATAAACCCTACTCTTTGATTTTGAATCCCATCATTTCATGTTCTTTACTGGATGTGCCCCTGCAAATATGCAAAGGATATTTGCCGCCTTATTATCAAGGTCGACTCCTTCTAATGTTTGCCTTTTCCCTTCAAAAGTTCCTCAGCCATTTTTACTCACCTCTTTATCCTTTGTAAAATTATATCCCTGAAGCCTATTAGGATGTACACTGTGTCCCATTTTAGGTGAGACTACAGGGTTTCTCGGCTATTAATAGGGGTTTTCGTGAACCGTTGCTACTTTTTTGTGAAACGTTTAATGCTACCAAAATATTTTTTGAAACTCTTTTGCATTCTAAGGTACAGGGCGATTTTGAAAATTTATACTATTTGGGGGTACCCTGTATTTCTACTATTGCAAAAGTTATCAAAAAGGTAAGAGCGTTAACTGATAAGATATTTTTGCGAACAATTCATTGGGGTACTCAAAAAATTTTTTAGGGTACCGTTTTCAAGATATAACCCAAACTTAGACTTTTTTAATGTAACATCCTGTATATTTATAGCCCGTTAAATTTATTATTTTTTTTCTCTTTAAAATGACATATACCTAACATTATATACTTATATTTATTATTAATCTCCGAAATCATTAAAAACTGTAAAATATAAATTTTTTATAGGTTGGCCATGATATTTGTCGTTCTCTTTAATATTTTTGCCTTAAAAATAAAAAAAAAGTAGTTCATTCTCTATTTCCATTTGTCGTGGTAAGTATCCAAAAGTTATAAAACTCTTTCTTATTAAAATAAGTCTAATTGTAATTTAAATTCATTATAATAATCATTTTAAAGAGAAAAAAATAACAAATTTAACGGGCTATAAATATACAGGTTGTTCCATTAAAAAAAAAGTATAAGTTTGAAAACGGTACCCTAAAAATTTTTTTTGAGCCACAATATCTAGCAGTTAACGTTCTTCCCTTTTTGATAACCTTTGCAATAATAGTGATACAAGGTACCCCCAAATAGTACAAATTTTCAAAATCGCCCTGTAACTTAGAATGCAAATAAGTTTCAAAAAATATTTTGATGGCACTAAACGTTTCACAAAAAAGTAGCAATGGTTCAAAAAACTGCAAGGCCCTATCTTTATTAATAGCCGAGAAACCCTGCAGTCTCACCCAAAATGGGACACTGTACTGTGCCAATAGTTTGTATTCCTCTTTTTTCAAGTGCAACTTACAAATGAAGATTATCGAACCACTTATCATAGTATATTCTATAAAACATGTTTTGCAGAATTATTTTTGCCAACTTCAACACTACATTGCGACTTGCACCGATGTGTGGGAGATCTGGATCTGGTTGTATGGCGCCAGTGAACGTTTTCAAATCACATATAGCAAAAGCTTTAAAGTCCCATTTTTTAGTTTTGAATTTGATACTGTTTCAAGTTTCAAACTATGCCAAACTTTTTTCAATCATGGGTATTTGATTACATTTTTGCATGACGCTGTTAAAAAAAAATCTTAGTTTTTTGTCCGCACCAACATTCAAGTTGCATTATTGTTAAGTGCACATTAGATTTTACTTGTTCCCATCTGTTCCTGGACATGGTTTGTGATACTCTGATTACTTCAGTTTCTTTCTGCCAATACATTCTGATATTGAGCAACTCATAAAGTGACATAAGAAAGCATATACCTATGAATCGATCTGTATTAGCTATGGTTACAGCAAGAGGCTTCTCTGGATTTTTGGTGGCATCGTACTTATTCGATTCTTTCTAAATCCTTATCTATTGTTTTTCTGAAATAAGCCAAGGATGTTAGAGGTTCTTCTGGCCAATTCGGCAAAGCAGCCTTCCAAGGTTGCATTGGTCAACATTGCTCTATCTTCTCTGCTTTCCAAACAATTTTTACCTTTCAACCTACATATACATGTGTAGCTATATATGGTGGCCCAATCGACTTTTTTTTAATTATCGCTAAATCGACTTATTAGCTCATTTTACAACGTTTCGCCAAGATCGGCCATGATGTCTGTGTGGGTGGATGTATGTTATAATACACAATAATTCCAAAACAAAAACATGTACATACTTAAAATTTTGTATTTAAGCTTGTTTTCCTGGAGCTGATTAAATTTTGGGAGAAATTCAACAGTGGAGGGGAGGTTATTAGTAGCTGTTTTTGATTTTTATCAAAACGGTTGCATATTTCAAAGAAATAAAAATACCAACATATCAGCCTTAAATATATCGATTAATTATGTTCTACGCAATTTTTTTATACGACACGTAATTTAGCAGCAAAAAATCCTAAGGTAGAATTTAGGTGTTTCATAACTTTTTTTTATAAAATTTCTTAACATAAAGTGAAATAAATGTACAAATTAAATAAATATAATTGAAAATGCTTAAAACTGTATTATCGATATTTTTATAGAAGTGAGTGGAATTTTTTTTAGATTATCCACTATGTGACATGAAGTTTTAAATGTCTGTTTGATATAGATTATTGTTTTTGTTTTTACAATGTTAGGCACTCTCACTTTTTAATAGCACACATACTTACTTTGTTAGTGATATTACGGGAGGTTCCTGCTTTAGTAAAAAACACAAACGATTGGGTGTAGTTACCAATATATCTACAAAACACCCTTATCAGTAAACATATTAACAACAACAAACAAAATTACCAAACTTTTGAGAACTTTTAGGTGCATATTGCGTGAGTGCTTTCTTGTGTATGATATGTATACGAAATCCACGTCCTACTGATAGACGAACACACTCTCTTTGCGTTTGCTTTGCTAACTCACGTGTTGGGCAAACGATAACTGCACGAAAACCTTTCCGTTGAGGCCCTTTTAGATGATGAATAATTGGAAGTAGGAATGCAGCCGTTTTACCCGAACCCGTAGGTGCACATGCCAGCATTTGTCTACCCTAACAACCGACTTGAAATTAAAAAAAAAATTGGATTGTAATCATACCTCAAGCATAACTGTCAGTGCTTGTTTCTGTATAGTCGTTGGCTCAGTATATCCGGAGCGCTTTAAATTTTCTATTAAATCACTATTTATTGATAACTCCTCGAATGACTTTATAGGTTCTGGAATATTTCTTCCGGTTACATTTAAACGTAACAGATTTCTAGTGCGATTCACTTCCTGTTCATGCATAATTCTTTGTTTTTCTTCCTCAGATAGTTTGCTGGGTTTTTTACGTTTTATACGTCGATTTTCTGAAGTTATGTTACCTAAAAGAGTCAAACTTTGGTCATTTCTAGTTTCAGTCACGCTGTTATCTGGCTTCGAAATAAAATCACGTTCAATGTACTCTTTCGTAATAGTTTCATCCTGAAATTATTCAGTATTAAGTGTTCGTAAATCAGTCAAATTTACAGTTTTTTTTGTGTTGTTTGTACAATTTCGTTTAAATCTTGCTCCTTGTGTTAATTTCTTAAAGATATCGTAAGAATCCATGGTTTTAAAAAAAGATAGGTTATATTACTTTACGGATTAGGTTAGGTTACGTGTGTGAAGATAGCGACGGCCATCTGAGCGACGGAGTGACGTCATCCACCAGTATGCGTATAACGAAACGTGCTATATAGAATTACATTGAATGTTTTTATTAATAATTTCAACGCTATGGAGGTAAAGTAATTGTAATAGCAACCATGTAATGTATATAGCACAGGACCTCTTATAATGAAGTATAAACCATTTTAATAAAGTAATATAAAAGTTATAGCTTGGGAAAAACCGTACTTACATCCCTAGCGGACCATCCACATACATGCCCCGTTTTTAGACAAACTATTGGTGCTTCTGCAATTAATTAAATTATATGACTTTCGCAAAAGTATGAAGTATTTTAATACGAAATTTCAATCGATTTCGTTCATAAATAAAACAGTTAGAGACCTGGCGACGATTCAAGGCGCGCTCATTATGCGCGGGCATCGACATCCGTTTCTCGTTTTTAGAAAACTATTGGTGCTTCTGCAATTAATTAAATTATATGACTTTCGCAAAAGTATGAAGTATCTTAATACGAAATTTCAATCGATTTCGTTCATAAGTAACACAGTTAGAGACCTGGCGACGATTCAAGGCGCGCTCATTATACGCGGCATCGACATCCGTTTCTCGTTTTAGAAAACTATTGGTGCTTCTGCAATTAATTAAATGATATGACTTTCGCAAAAGTATGAAGTATCTTAATACGAAATTTCAATCGATTTCGTTCATAAGTAACACAGTTAGAGACCTGGCGACGATTCAAGGCGCGCTCATTATACGCGGGCATCGACATCCGTTTCTCGTTTTTAGAAAAACTATTGGTGCTTCTGCAATTAATTAAATTATATGACTTTCGCAAAAGTATGAAGTATTTTAATACGAAATTTCAATCGATTTCGTTCATAAATAACACAGTTAGAGACCTGGCAACGCTTCAAGACGCGCTCATTCCGCGCGGGCAGCGACATCCGTCTCTCGTTTTTAGGAAAACTATTGGTGCTTCTGCAATTAATTAAATTATCAGACTTTCGCAAAAGTATTAAGTATCTTAATACGAAATTTCAATCGATTTCGTTCATAAGTAACACAGTTAGAGACCTGGCGACGATTCAAGGCGCGCTCATTATACGCGGGCATCGACATCCGTTTCTCGTTTTTAGAAAAACTATTGGTGCTTCTCCAATTAATTAAATTATATGACTTTCGCAAAAGTATGAAGTATTTTAATACGCAATTTCAATCGATTTCGTTCATAAATAACACAGTTAGAGACCGGCGACGGTTCAAGGCGCGCTCATTACATGCGGGCAGCGACATGCGTCTCTCGTTTTTAGGAAAACTATTGGTGCTTCTGCAATTAAATAAATTATCAGACTTTTGCAAAAGTCTGAAATATTTTAATCCAAAATTTCAATCGATTTCGTTCATAAATAACACAGTTAAAGACCTGGCAACGCTTCAAGACGCGCTCATTCGCGCGGCAGCGACATCCGTCTCTCGTTTTTAGGAAAACTATTGGTGCTTCTGCAATTAATTGAATTATATGACTTTCGCAAAAGTATGAAGTATCTTAATACGAAATTTCAATCGATTTCGTTCATCAATAACACAGTTAGAGACCGGCGACGGTTCAAGGCGCGCTCATTACATGCGGGCAGCGACATGCGTCTCTCGTTTTTAGGAAAACTATTGGTGCTTCTGCAATTAAATAAATTATCAGACTTTTGTAAAAGTCTGAAATATTTTAATCCAAAATTTCAATCGATTTCGTTCATAAATAACACAGTTAGAGACCTGGCGACGATTCAAGGCGCGCTCATTACATGCGGGCAGCGACATGGGTCTCTCGTTTTTAGGAAAACTATTGGTGCTTCTGCAATTAATTAAATTATATGACTTTCGCAAAAGTATGAAGTATCTTAATACGAAATTTCAATCGATTTCGTTCATAAATAACACAGTTACAGACCTGGCGACGATTCAAGGCGCGCTCATTATGCGCGGGCATCGACATCCGTTTCTCGTTTTTAGAAAAACTATTGGTGCTTCTGCAATTAATTAAATTATATGACTTTCGCAAAAGTATGAAGTATTTTAATACGAAATTTCAATCGATTTCGTTCATAAATAACACAGTTAGAGACCTGGCGACGATTCAAGGCGCGCTCATTACATGCGGGCAGCGACATGGGTCTCTCGTTTTTAGGAAAACTATTGGTGCTTCTGCAATTAATTAAATTATATGACTTTCGCAAAAGTATTAAGTATCTTAATACGAAATTTCAATCGATTTCGTTCATAAATAACACAGTTACAGACCTGGCGACGATTCAAGGCGCGCTCATTATGCGCGGGCATCGACATCCGTTTCTCGTTTTTAGAAAAACTATTGGTGCTTCTGCAATTAATTAAATTATATGACTTTCGCAAAAGTATGAAGTATCTTAATACGAAATTTCAATCGATTTCGTTCATCAATAACACAGTTAGAGACCTGGCGACGATTCAAGGCGCGCTCATTATACGCGGCATCGACATCCGTTTCTCGTTTTTAGAAAAACTATTGGTGCTTCTGCAATTAATTAAATTATATGACTTTCGCAAAAGTATGAAGTATTTTAATACGAAATTTCAATCGATTTCGTTCATGAATAACACAGTTAGAGACCGGCGACGGTTCAAGGCGCGCTCATTACATGCGGGCAGCGACATGCGTCTCTCGTTTTTAGGAAAACTATTGGTGCTTCTGCAATTAATAAATTATCAGACTTTTGAAAAGTCTGAAATATTTTAATCCAAAATTTCAATCGATTTCGTTCATAAATAACACAGTTAAGACCTGGCAACGCTTCAAGACGCGCTCATTCCGCGCGGGCAGCGACATCCGTCTCGTTTTTAGGAAAACTATTGGTGCTTCTGCAATTAATTAAATTATCAGACTTTCGCAAAAGTATTAAGTATCTTAATACGAAATTTCAATCGATTTCGTTCATAATAACACAGTTAGAGACCTGGCGACGATTCAAGGCGCGCTCATTATCGCGGGCATCGACATCCGTTTCTCGTTTTTAGAAAACTATTGGTGCTTCTGCAATTAATTAAATTATAGACTTTGCAAAAGTTGAATATTTTAATCCAAAATTTCAATCGATTTCGTTCATAAATAACACAGTTAGAGACCGGCGACGGTTCAAGGCGCGCTCATTCGCGGGCAGCGACATCGTCTCTCGTTTTAGGAAAACTATTGGTGCTTCTGCAATTAATAAATTATAGACTTTGCAAAAGTTAAATATTTAATCAAAATTTCAATCGATTTCGTTCATAAATAACACAGTTAAGACCTGGCAACGTTCAAGCGCGCTCATTCGCGCGGGCACGACATCCGTTCTCGTTTTAGGAAAACTATTGGTGCTTCTGCAATTAATTAAATTATATGACTTTCGCAAAAGTATTAAGTATCTTAATACGAAATTTCAATCGATTTCGTTCATCAATAACACAGTTAGAGACCTGGCGACGATTCAAGGCGCGCTCATTATGCGCGGGCATCGACATCCGTTTCTCGTTTTAGAAAACTATTGGTGCTTCTGCAATTAATTAAATTATCAGACTTTTGCAAAAGTATGAAATATTTTAATACGAAATTTCAATCGATTTCGTTCATAAATAACACAGTTAGAGACCTGGCGACGTTCAAGACGCGCTCATTCGCGGGCAGCGACATCCGTCTCTCGTTTTTAGGAAAACTATTGGTGCTTCTGCAATTAATTAAATTATATGACTTTCGCAAAAGTATTAAGTATCTTAATACGAAATTTCAATCGATTTCGTTCATAAATAACACATTTAGAGACCTGGCGACGATTCAAGGCGCGCTCATTATGCGCGGGCATCGACATCCGTTTCTCGTTTTAGAAAAACTATTGGTGCTTCTGCAATTAATTAAATTATCAGACTTTCGCAAAAGTATGAAGTATCTTAATACGAAATTTCAATCGATTTCGTTCATAAATAACACAGTTAGAGACCGGCGACGGTCCAAGGCGCGCTCATTACATGCGGGCAGCGACATCCGTTTCTCGTTTTAGAAAACTATTGGTGCTTCTACAATTAATTAAATTATATGACTTTCGCAAAAGTATGAAGTATTTTAATACGAAATTTCAATCGATTTGGTTCATAAATAACACAGTTAGAGACCGGCGACGGTTCAAGGCGCGCTCATTACATGCGGGCAGCGACATCCGTCTCTCGTTTTAGGAAAACTATTGGTGCTTCTGCAATTAAATAAATTATCAGACTTTCGCAAAAGTCTGAAGTATTTAATACAAAATTTCAATCGATTTCGTTCATAATAACACAGTTAGAGACCTGGCGACGATTCAAGGCGCGCTCATTATGCGCGGGCATCGACATCCGTTTCTCGTTTTTAGAAAAACTATTGGTGCTTCTGCAATTAATTAAATTATATGACTTTCGCAAAAGTATGAAGTATCTTAATACGAAATTTCAATCGATTTCGTTCATAAGTAACACAGTTAGAGACCTGGCGACGATTCAAGGCGCGCTCATTATACGCGGGCAGCGACATCCGTTTCTCGTTTTAGAAAACTATTGGTGCTTCTGCAATTAATTAAATTATATGACTTTCGCAAAAGTATGAAGTATTTTAATACGAAATTTCAATCGATTTCGTTCATAAATAACACAGTTAGAGACCGGCGACTGTTCAAGGCGCGCTCATTACATGCGGGCAGCGACATGCGTCTCTCGTTTTTAGGAAAACTATTGGTGCTTCTGCAATTAAATAAATTATCAGACTTTGCAAAAGTCTGAAATATTTTAATCAAAATTTCAATCGATTTCGTTCATCAATAACACAGTTAGAGACCTGGCGACGATTCAAGGCGCGCTCATTATGCGCGGGCATCGACATCCGTTTCTCGTTTTTAGAAAACTATTGGTGCTTCTGCAATTAATTAAATTATATGACTTTCGCAAAAGTATGAAGTATCTTAATACGAAATTTCAATCGATTTCGTTCATAATAACACAGTTAGAGACCTGGCGACGATTCAAGGCGCGCTCATTATACGCGGCATCGACATCCGTTTCTCGTTTTTAGAAAAACTATTGGTGCTTCTGCAATTAATTAAATTATATGACTTTCGCAAAAGTATGAAGTATTTTAATACGAAATTTCAATCGATTTCGTTCATAAATAACACAGTTAGAGACCGGCGACGGTTCAAGGCGCGCTCATTCCGCGCGGGCAGCGACATCCGTCTCTCGTTTTTAGGAAAACTATTGGTGCTTCTGCAATTAAATAAATTATCAGACTTTTGCAAAAGTCTGAAATATTTTAATCCAAAATTTCAATCGATTTCGTTCATAAATAACACAGTTAAAGACCTGGCAACGCTTCAAGACGCGCTCATTCCGCGCGGGCAGCGACATCCGTCTCTCGTTTTTAGGAAAACTATTGGTGCTTCTGCAATTAATTAAATTATATGACTTTCGCAAAAGTATTAAGTATCTTAATACGAAATTTCAATCGATTTCGTTCATCAATAACACAGTTAGAGACCTGGCGACGATTCAAGGCGCGCTCATTATGCGCGGGCATCGACATCCGTCTCTCGTTTTTAGGAAAACTATTGGTGCTTCTGCAATTAATTAAATTATATGACTTTCGCAAAAGTATTAAGTATCTTAATACGAAATTTCAATCAATTTCGTTCATAAATAACACAGTTAGAGACCTGGCGACGATTCAAGGCGCGCTCATTATGCGCGGGCATCGACATCCGTTTCTCGTTTTTAGAAAAACTATTGGTGCTTCTGCAATTAATTAAATTATATGACTTTCGCAAAAGTAAAGTATCTTAATACGAAATTTCAATCGATTTCGTTCATAAATAACAAGTTAGAGACCTGGCGACGATTCAAGGCCTCATTATGCGCGGGCATCGACATCCGTTTCTCGTTTTTGAAAACTATTGGTGCTTCTGCAATTAATTAAATTATATGACTTTCGCAAAAGTATGAAGTATCTTAATACGAAATTTCAATCGATTTCGTTCATAAATAACAAGTTAGAGACCGGCGACGGTTCAAGGCGCGCTCATTACATGCGGGCAGAGACATCCGTCTCTCGTTTTTAGGAAAACTATTGGTGCTTCTGCAATTAATTAAATTATCAGAATTATTTATGACCTCAATGTGATAGATAAGTCGCTTTATCGTCGCATACTTTAAAAAGTAACTCACGGATAATGTAATGTCTTGCTTTATTTCATGATGAGACTTTCCTGTTTAAATTATTTGCTGAAAATTACAGGGTAATTTCCAAGAAAATTGTGAAAAAAATGAACAATTATAGATTAAACAACATGCGTTGACGAATTGGATTATGGATGAGGTGTGGTTATGATCCTTGAGATAATTTTTCTGTTGAAAGTGAAAGCAATCAGAATTTTTGTATGAATAACTGCGCAAATAGCCTCAGTTGAAATATTGACACTATTACATCAAGCTTCCCCCTTTTTTTTCTTTAAAGCAGATGTTGCAATTCCATTATTATAGTCAAGTTAATGGCTATGTAAAATGAATGGAATTTTAATTATTTTGTAATCCTTGGCATTACCAGTATGCCGATCACTTTAACGTTGAAGGAAATAGGCGATTAGGGAAAATTTTATTTTATTAACAATAAATTAAAATTAAATTTTGCACTCTTTTATAAATTCGACATGCATAATTCGACGTTTGACGATTTTAAAATACTTACTAGGTCAACCAATTATCGTCTGTCCAGAAACGAAGCGGAGGAATATATTAAAATAGTTCATTCACTTTTCAAATAAGCGGTACACGATTTTGTATTAAGTTAAATAGATTTCTTAAACTTGTTTTAGGATATACCGCTTCCATACTATAGCGTTACAACGTAAGTGATTTATCACAGGTTGCTAATCCTTTAACAATGCAATGGGACGTACCTGTTGTTGAGTTGTAAACTAAAGATCATAGGCGTGATTGCAGACAAACAAATGACGATTGCAATGTTTTATTGAACACTTAAATAAAAGTGATCTTTCAGATATCATTGCATTATAAAAGTATTATATGTAGCTATAATTTGTGTGGGCAATTAGCGTTTTTCGCATATCCTCCCTAATTACCTCTTTACCATATCTTTACATTAAAATCTATTAAAAAAATAAAATGCAGTACATACTTTTTAGTTCTATTAGTAGTAATTAATTAGTTTAAAATTATTAATAATGTGGTCGATAATGGTATTAGCAATTTGTAATATATACGGAGTTGGCAATGCAAACAATCTATAATTACTTAATCAACCACGAAATTCTTTTAATATGAAAACATAAAAATTATATTACAAATAAATAATATCCTCGCTCCTTCCACACGTTTAATTAGTATTAATTAATTTCATTATGACATATCTAATCAATATTACTTGAGTTTTAGATTTTTTATTGTAAAACAACCCAACGCGCCGTTTCTTTAATTAAAATTATTGTAATGTGGAATCATTTTTGTATACAATTAACAAACGCGATGGCGTTGTTAGCAGGGGAGATTTGGCATTCTACACATCTGCTATTTACACTTTGTAAACTTTGTTGATTAGCGAATCTTTCAAAATCATTACTTGAACTTTGCCGACTTTCAAAACAACAGCAAAGGAAGGTAATGCCTTAAAAGCGGTCGCATTCGTCATTTCCGTTGATGGTTCACAAACGCCTACCTATATTTTTAGAGGAAAACAGAGTATATTCCAATGAAGTATTAATTTTATCATCTATTGCCTCAACAACAAAGATCTAATGATTGCAATTAGATTATTAATAGTTTATAATTGCTCCTAAGTAGTTAAAGGCTAATCGTTCAAAATTTCTGCAATATTTCCATATTCCTTATGTACTGTAGGATAACAAAAGCGTATTTGAGTCGTGTCCTCATACATGTACCTACTGGGTGTTAAAAAAGTAATCCTTCAGAAACAACATTGTTTGCTCCGACCGTAACTAGACTTACCGTGCTTTACACTCAATGCCATTACGCTTCATCAAATACAAACAAAAATAAGGTAGGTAAAGTTTTGTAGCAACTGCACAAGTAAAAAATAATGAATACAGCTAAGTATAATTTATTAATCAGACTGACAATTCTATGTATACTCTATTCCACTCCACCCTTGAGGTTGAGCATAAGGAGCGTTTTTTTACGTGGTATACCCTGTAGGTCTACTCCACTATAAATAGGTTTTTAAATTTTGAAAAGGAGGCGGTTTCCCTAAAAATGCAGACCCTCTCAGTGGGTGCGAGCCGAAGCCCGTGCATTTGTCCTAACAAATTTGGAAAAAAGCGCAGAGACGACGGTTACCCTAAAAATGCAGACCCTCTCAGTGGGTGCGAGCCGAAGCCCGTGCATTTGTCCTAACAAATTTGGAAAAAGCGCAAAGAGACGACGGTTTCCCTAAAAATGCAGACCCTCTCAGTGGGTGCGAGCCAAGCCCGTGCATTTGTCCTAACAAATTTGGAAAAAGCGCAAAGAGACGACGGTTTCCCTAAAATGCAGACCCTCTCAGTGGGTGCGAGCCGGGTGCATTTGTCCTAACAAATTTGGAAAAAGCGCAAAGAGACGACGGTTTCCCTAAAAATGCAGACCCTCTCAGTGGGTGCGAGCCGAAGCACGTGCATTTGTCCTAACAAATTTGGAAAAAGGTTCAAGCGGCAACACATAAGGAGTGAGAATCATAAATTTGGAATGCTGGTACAAATCCTACAACGGTATGGTTTGTTTTTACACTCATCTGGGTTTACATTTGTGTTCTCTAAACAATTAAAGTGAATCCATCCTTTGCAGATCCCACACTGGATCCAACTAGTTTCGCTCCTGTGCCTACCATTACAACATAATATTTTATCTTGTTTGAGTTCGCGTGTTTCCAATGCTTGCACGCATCACATTGAAACCAAACCGATGTATGGCTATGAATCGCGGCACGTGAACAATTCATACAGTAACTGTTCATTGGCATTGACTTCTCCAATAAATAATTTTGGACGTAATTACGGTATTGATCTGGTTTAAAATTATTATCGTAGTGAAATGTGCCGTCATTGAACACTATATTTTGAACGTAGTACATTACGAAGATACCGCAGTTATAACCATCTGTTTGTTTGGGGTGTTTCATGTCAACCAAACTCCATCCAGTTGTGTCTACACCTACAGATCGTAGTAAATCTTTAAATAGAACAAAGTAACGATTTGCTGATGTTTGATTAAAACTACTTAAACTGTTAAACACGTGAAATTGTTTATTTTTTCCATTCGCAACAAATAAGAACCAATGGTGGTTTTCAATCATGGGTATACAAACAATGTGCCCAGTTTCTACGAAATACATTTGGTTTAATGAGGTGTTGTTCTCTAACTTAAATTGATTGACTTGCGTACTATTTAACGCGATAAAATCTTTTAGACCTAACCATTAATTGAAGAAACAAATCAATTATAAAAGATGCTACCCATTCGTTTCCATTTAGCGTGTAATAATCGTAAAAATCTAAATCATTATAATAAAATTCCGGTAAGTCATATTTCGCAATGAAGGAATGAATATTTGGTAATGAATGGATATATTTAAACAAATTGTTATACTTAAATACTCCATTTTCGAAAAAGTCACTTTCACCAGCGCGTTTATTGAGCATCACTTGGCTCAAACGTTTGACAGATGTGCCACTACGAAGATGGGTATATTTACGTTTAGGGGTTCTATTCCACGACTCCTCAACTGTATTTAATTGGCGAGCTAATTTTTTCTGCCGCGGTTTCTTATTTAACAAGTTAAATTTTAATTCCTTTTCTTTGCACTCTAAATACTCCCAAGTTTTGTATAAATCTACTACATTTCAAATTTCTGTGTTTGTCTAATATAAAGTTTTTACTATGTTGAACCATCCCTCAACTATGGAGTTTGACAAAACGTCTTTATTACTTTTTTTACCAACAAACCCGACCAAAAGGCAAATATGGAAAATATTTATCCCACAAGTTTGCAGAAAATCGGGGCAATAAAATGGATTTGAATCTAATTTTTCATCATGTAATGGATCTATAGAACGTAAAATAATCAAAAATCAACATAAAATGGGCTTTTTTACAAACTTTTAAATTAATGTTTTCGTTCGCATCATAAAAGTTAACGGATTTTGAAATGTCCTCACTTGTATCATAAACCATTGTATTTGCCAATCTATGTAATGCAATATGCACCTCGCTGAATAAATATTTATTTGCCAAAACGGTAACGAAATCGACAAATAGTAATTTACACTCATTATAATTGGTTGCTAACATAAACTTTACTACACCTCCGATCAAAAGGATTTCAAACTTTTATCTTTTCTTGCCGCTTTTTAGCATCGCTTACTACCATAAAATGAGCACAACAAATATGAATGGCAAAATTTGAAATTTCTAAATCGTTGACTAAAGCTTTATGTGTTTCTTGAAGGTACTCTAAAACGCTCATGTTACAAAAACATACGCAACCGAATTGATTAGCGCCCAGCTGAAATCAGTAACTACGCTATGAAAGGGCAATTCTCTACCTAGGACAAAATCTTGCAGCCATTTTGTAATTGTGGCTGAGGTATGAGAATTAGAAATCATTTCACACACTGGTAAAGTGATATTTTGCCTTCAACTGGATAGTGAATGACCCCGGCGTAATAAAATACTCTCTTACTATTTTCATTAAATTTCCTAACAACGGTACCGGTGCAATCCAGGGGTAACATTCCGGGTTTTTAAAAATCTAAACATAAATTGTAACACCATTCCAATCGCAAATAAACTACAATATGAGACGTATGATGAAAATGATTTATATATGGCCATTTTGATTATGATACATCAATGTCACTGCTTCATAATCATCGCGGGCTAAATCTTTTTCGCAATTGGCTTCCGATTTGATTTTTCTGGCGGTACCGCCAGTAGGAATGTTATGAATAGTTTTAGAACTCAGTAAGTCTATGTCTGCCTCCAACGTTTTGTTTTGGACATATTTAAACGCGGTGATAGTTTGAAGATCATTTTTTGCTAAAGTACGCTCATATCCTCTTATTTGTTTCCGTTTGACAACATTACCGTCTGCATGATTAAAATCACCTTTAATTATAAAAACTCCATGAATAAAACCATCTTGACTAATCGAATCGTAAACTAATTTACATACAAAGGTACGACATTCACGATACACGCACGACATATAAATAATAGCCGTCCTACTGAGCGAATTATTTCTTTTAGATTTAATGCATAAGGCGCAGTTTGGATAAATTTCCCTAATAGTTTTACGAATAAAATACGCGTATAATTTTTTAAATTGAAAATTAGTATCAAAAATTGATTCTGCCAGAATTCTAAAGTCGACATTTTCCGGAGGTTTATCTTTTTCACTACCAATATGCAATATATCGGTGATTTGATGAGAAATGCAATTACTGAATATAACATCATGCTCTAGCGCAACTTCTAGATCGTTTTTACTATCTACTAAATGATCGTATTTAAATGTTTTAAATGTTTCTACAGTTTTCGAGAGAGGTGCGACAGTCTTGGTTGAGGCAATGCTTTGATTAAAATCGACATTAATGCACTGAGATATATCTATGGTGTCTTTAATAGTTCCCGCAGATTGCTTTTTTGAAATTAAGAAATCTTTTAACATACCTTTAATGTTACCCTATTCCTCAACCAATAGTTATATAATCGCCGCCGTTTTTCTAGTAAATTCGTGCCAAAATTTTAATACTCGCCTCACAAACTAAAGAATCGTGACCGAATCCGATATTTTCCATATCTTCGATATTCGCAATCTTTTCCGCGAGAAACAGTGCGAACTTCTCAATTATCTCAATGAAATCATTTTTTCTTGACGCCATGATTACACAGGTAAAATTCTTACTTGCAAGTTTGACAACCGTAAGTAAAAGATCTTATGCAAAAAAAGTAGTAAGTGTTAACCCCCAACAATATGAGATATGCGCCACCTTCCCCTCACAGCGGTTTGTGGGTGGGGTGTAAAACAAAAGGATTTAACGTAACCAAATTCAAGGGTTTATTATGATTTTCATCTTAATTTCAAGTTGTTAAGTACCGTCTATACGGGTGTCAGGTATAGCTAGAAAAAATAAAGTTTTTTTATTTCGGCTTAGCGGTTTATTACACTGAGAACTAAGAAGCACGCATTACTTTTCTTGGTTTTAGGTAATAGTTTTTTAAATGTAATCAAAGATGCTAGTAATAAAGGATGTAAGTAGCCCTTAAATAAATTATATAGTTTACTTATAATGACTGTTCCATTTCAGAAAGAAATTACATTCTTAGGGCTTCTAATATGCGTCGTCTTCTAACAACAGTTTTGAAAAAACCGACGGATATTATGACCACGGTAAATGCACATAATAAAAAAATATATGTGCAATTGGCCATAGGTGGGCAAACCATAGGTCAATTACAAAAACGTGTAGCACGTTGCAAATCGCGAAATTATTGCAACGTGCTTGCACGAAATATATTGTTAATGATTGGAAGCAATGACGTTTTGAGAGTAAGTACGCATAGTTATATCGTTTGTGTTTGTTAATTTTTTTTATCTTTTAGAACACGAAATATGAATCATTGCGAAAATCTTTCATAAGATTAATAGCAACAATAAAAGCCCAGGGGGTTGACCGCATAAACCTATGCACTGTACTGCCCATCCCCCGGGCCTCAAAGCAACAAGCGATGGTGTTGGAGAAATTCAACGCCTTCCTTAGGAACTATAAAGACCGTGAGTAACGTACTTTTTTTAATTAAAAACCTTGATGTATTAATGTATATCTTTTTTCCAAACAGGTAGAGTCGTTTTAATAGACGTGAATAGTTTCTTTCATAATGACGTCTATTTTGAAAGGTATACCAGATATTTGCAAACATTACAACCAATTGACAACGTCATTTGTTTTTCAGAGACGGAATACACTTAAATAGGGAGGGGTTAGAAAGGCTCGGGGGCGTATTATTTCAGCAATAGTTTTAAGTGGGCCTTTTTTATAATTAATGTAGATAGGTTATTCGGTGGTGGATTGTATTTTTATAGCCTTTTTCATACCTACTTCAAATAAATCTTTTCTAATTTTATTGGTGGTGGGTCTGTTAGAATTAAATAATATTTTATTACTAATTAATTAAAGTGTATGTAGTATGTACAGTTATAACTAACATGATTGACAAAACTGCGAAGTTGTTGCAGTGGCTTTTAAGCTATTTTTATGATTTGCTGTTGTTTCGAAATTTGGCAAAGAATAAATAATGGTTTAGAAGAGCTAGCCGATCAACAAATCACAAACGACTCAAACAAATGAAAAATATATATGATATGATTGTACATTGAATTCTGTAAGTGTTTATACAGTACAAATGATTCCACATTACAATAATTTTAATTAAAGAAACGAAGCAACATGTTTCGCAGATTCCAGGGCGCGTTGGGTTGTTTTACAATAAAAATCTAAAACTCAAGTAATATTGATTAGATATGTCATAATGAAATTAATTAATACTAATTAAACGTGTGGAAGGAGCGAGGATATTATTTATTTGTAATATAATTTTTATGTTTTCATATTAAAGAATTTCGTGGTTGATTAAGTAATTATAGATTGTTTGCATTGCCAACTCCGTATATATTACAAATTGCTAATACCATTATCGACCACATTATTAATAATTTTAAACTAATTAATTACTACTAATAGAACTAAAAAGTATGTACTGCATTTTATTTTACTTCAATAGATTTTAATGTAAAGATATGGTAAAGAGGTAATTAGGGGAGGATATGCGAAAAACGCTAATTGCCCACACAAATTATAGCTACATATAATACTTTTATAATGCAATGATATCTGAAAGATCACTTTTATTTAAGTGTTCAATAAAACATTGCAATCGTCATTTGTTTGTCTGCAATCACGCCTATGATCTTTAGTTTACAACTCAACAACAGGTACGTTCCTTTGCATTGTTAAAGGATTAGCAACCTGTGATAAATCACTTACGTTGTAACGCTATAGTATGGAAGCGGTATATCCTAAAACAAGTTTAAGAAATCTATTTAACTTAATACAAAATCGTGTACCGCTTATTTGAAAAGTGAATGAACTATTTTAATATATTCCTCCGCTTCGTTTCTGGACAGACGATAATTGGTTGACCTAGTAAGTATTTTAAAATCGTCAAACGTCGAATTATGCATGTCGAATTTATAAAAGAGTGCAAAATTTAATTTTTAATTTATTGTTAATAAAATAAAATTTTCCCTAATCGCCTATTTCCTTCAACGTTAAAGTGATCGGCATACTGGTAATGCCAAGGGATTACAAAAATAATTAAAATTCCATTCATTTTACATAGCCATTAACTTGACTATAATAATGGAATTGCAACATCTGCTTTAAAGAAAAAAAAAGGGGCGGAAGCTTGATGTAATAGTGTCAATATTTCAACTGAGGCTATTTGCGCAGTTATTCATACAAAAAATTCTGATTGCTTTCACTTTCAACAGAAAAATTATCTCAAGGATCATAACCACACCCTCATCCATAATCCAATTCGTCAACGCATGTTGTTTAATCTATAATTGTTCATTTTTCTTTCACAATTTTCTTGGAAATTACCCCTGTAATTTTCAGCAAATAATTTAAACAGGAAAGTTTCATCATGAAATAAAGCAAGACATTACATTATCCGTGAGTTACTTTTTAAAGTATGCGACGATAAAGCGACTTATCTATCACATTGAGGTCATAAATAATTCTGATAATTTAATTAATTGCAGAAGCACCAATAGTTTTCCTAAAAACGAGAGACGGATGTCTCTGCCCGCATGTAATGAGCGCGCCTTGAACCGTCGCCAGGTCTCTAACTGTGTTATTTATGAACGAAATTGATTGAAATTTCGTATTAAGGTACTTAATACTTTTGCGAAAGTCATATAATTTAATTAATTGCAGAAGCACCAATAGTTTTCCTAAAAACGAGAGACGGATGTCGCTGCCCGCGCGGAATGAGCGCGTCTTGAAGCGTTGCCAGGTCTTTAACTTTGTTATTTATGAACGAAATCGATTGAAATTTTGGATTAAAATATTTCAGACTTTTGCAAAAGTCTGATAATTTATTTAATTGCAGAAGCACCAATAGTTTTCCTAAAAACGAGAGACGGATGTCGCTGCTCGCGCGGAATGAGCGCGCCTTGAACCGTCGCCGGTCTCTAACTGTGTTATTTATGAACGAAATCGATTGAAATTTCGTATTAAAATACTTCATACTTTTGCGAAAGTCATATAATTTAATTAATTGCAGAAGCACCAATAGTTTTCTAAAACGAGAAACGGATGTCGATGCCGCGTATAATGAGCGCGCCTTGAATCGTCGCCAGGTCTCTAACTGTGTTACTTATGAACGAAATCGATTGAAATTTCGTATTAAGATACTTCATACTTTTGCGAAAGTCATATAATTTAATTAATTGCAGAAGCACCAATAGTTTTTCTAAAAACGAGAAACGGATGTCGATGCCCGCGCATAATGAGCGCGCCTTGAATCGTCGCCAGGTCTCTAACTGTTTTATTTATGAACGAAATCGATTGAAATTTCGTATTAAAATACTTCATACTTTTGCGAAAGTCATATAATTTAATTAATTGCAGAAGCACCAATAGTTTTTCTAAAAACGAGAAACGGATGTCGATGCCCGCGTATAATGAGCGCGCCTTGAATCGTCGCCAGGTCTCTAACTGTGTTACTTATGAACGAAATCGATTGAAATTTCGTATTAAGATACTTCATACTTTTGCGAAAGTCATATAATTTAATTAATTGCAGAAGCACCAATAGTTTTCTAAAACGAGAAACGGATGTCGATGCCCGCGCATAATGAGCGCGCCTTGAATCGTCGCCAGGTCTGTAACTGTGTTATTTATGAACGAAATCGATTGAAATTTCGTATTAAGATACTTAATACTTTTGCGAAAGTCATATAATTTAATTAATTGCAGAAGCACCAATAGTTTTCCTAAAAACGAGAGACCCATGTCGCTGCCCGCATGTAATGAGCGCGCCTTGAATCGCCGCCAGGTCTCTAACTGTGTTATTTATGAACGAAATCGATTGAAATTTCGTATTAAGATACTTAATACTTTTGCGAAAGTCATATAATTTAATTAATTGCAGAAGCACCAATAGTTTTTCTAAAAACGAGAAACGGATGTCGATGCCCGCGCATAATGAGCGCGCCTTGAATCGTCGCCAGGTCTCTAACTGTGTTACTTATGAACGAAATCGATTGAAATTTCGTATTAAGATACTTCATACTTTTGCGAAAGTCATATAATTTAATTAATTGCAGAAGCACCAATAGTTTTTCTAAAACGAGAAACGGATGTCGATGCCCGCGCATAATGAGCGCGCCTTGAATCGTCGCCAGGTCTCTAACTGTGTTATTATGAACGAAATCGATTGAAATTTCGTATTAAGATACATCATACTTTTGCGAAAGTCATATAATTTAATTAATTGCAGAAGCACCAATAGTTTTCTAAAACGAGAAACGGATGTCGATGCCCGCGTATAATGAGCGCGCCTTGAATCGTCGCCAGGTCTCTAACTGTGTTACTTATGAACGAAATCGATTGAAATTTCGTATTAAGATACATCATACTTTTGCGAAAGTCATATAATTTAATTAATTGCAGAAGCACCAATAGTTTTTCTAAAACGAGAAACGGATGTCGATGCCCGCGCATAATGAGCGCGCCTTGAATCGTCGCCAGGTCTGTAACTGTGTTATTTATGAACGAAATCGATTGAAATTTCGTATTAAGATACTTAATACTTTTGCGAAAGTCATATAATTTAATTAATTGCAGAAGCACCAATAGTTTTCCTAAAACGAGAGACCCATGTCGCTGCCCGCATGTAATGAGCGCGCCTTGAATCGTCGCCAGGTCTCTAACTGTGTTATTTATGAACGAAATCGATTGAAATTTCGTATTAAGATACTTAATACTTTTGCGAAAGTCATATAATTTAATTAATTGCAGAAGCACCAATAGTTTTTCTAAAAACGAGAAACGGATGTCGATGCCCGCGCATAATGAGCGCGCCTTGAATCGTCGCCAGGTCTCTAACTGTGTTACTTATGAACGAAATCGATTGAAATTTCGTATTAAGATACTTCATACTTTTGCGAAAGTCATATAATTTAATTAATTGCAGAAGCACCAATAGTTTTTCTAAAAACGAGAAACGGATGTCGATGCCCGCGCATAATGAGCGCGCCTTGAATCGTCGCCAGGTCTCTAACTGTGTTACTTATGAACGAAATCGATTGAAATTTCGTATTAAGATACATCATACTTTTGCGAAAGTCATATAATTTAATTAATTGCAGAAGCACCAATAGTTTTTCTAAAAACGAGAAACGGATGTCGATGCCCGCGTATAATGAGCGCGCCTTGAATCGTCGCCAGGTCTCTAACTGTGTTACTTATGAACGAAATCGATTGAAATTTCGTATTAAGATACTTCATACTTTTGCGAAAGTCATATAATTTAATTAATTGCAGAAGCACCAATAGTTTTCTAAAACGAGAAACGGATGTCGATGCCCGCGCATAATGAGCGCGCCTTGAATCGTCGCCAGGTCTGTAACTGTGTTATTTATGAACGAAATCGATTGAAATTTCGTATTAAGATACTTAATACTTTTGCGAAAGTCATATAATTTAATTAATTGCAGAAGCACCAATAGTTTTCCTAAAAACGAGAGACCCATGTCGCTGCCCGCATGTAATGAGCGCGCCTTGAATCGTCGCCAGGTCTCTAACTGTGTTATTTATGAACGAAATCGATTGAAATTTCGTATTAAAATACTTCATACTTTTGCGAAAGTCATATAATTTAATTAATTGCAGAAGCACCAATAGTTTTTCTAAAAACGAGAAACGGATGTCGATGCCCGCGTATAATGAGCGCGCCTTGAATCGTCGCCAGGTCTCTAACTGTGTTACTTATGAACGAAATCGATTGAAATTTCGTATTAAGATACTTCATACTTTTGCGAAAGTCATATAATTTAATTAATTGCAGAAGCACCAATAGTTTTCTAAAACGAGAAACGGATGTCGATGCCCGCGCATAATGAGCGCGCCTTGAATCGTCGCCAGGTCTGTAACTGTGTTATTTATGAACGAAATCGATTGAAATTTCGTATTAAGATACTTAATACTTTTGCGAAAGTCATATAATTTAATTAATTGCAGAAGCACCAATAGTTTTCCTAAAAACGAGAGACGCATGTCGCTGCCCGCATGTAATGAGCGCGCCTTGAATCGTCGCCAGGTCTCTAACTGTGTTATTTATGAACGAAATCGATTGAAATTTCGTATTAAGATACTTCATACTTTTGCGAAAGTCTGATAATTTAATTAATTGCAGAAGCACCAATAGTTTTCCTAAAAACGAGAGACGGATGTCGCTGCCCGCGCGGAATGAGCGCGTCTTGAAGCGTTGCCAGGTCTCTAACTGTGTTATTTATGAACGAAATCGATTGAAATTTTGGATTAAAATATTTCAGACTTTTACAAAAGTCTGATAATTTATTTAATTGCAGAAGCACCAATAGTTTTCCTAAAAACGAGAGACGCATGTCGCTGCCCGCATGTAATGAGCGCGCCTTGAACCGTCGCCGGTCTCTAACTGTGTTATTTATGAACGAAATCGATTGAAATTTCGTATTAAAATACTTCATACTTTTGCGAAAGTCATATAATTTAATTAATTGCAGAAGCACCAATAGTTTTTCTAAAAACGAGAAACGGATGTCGATGCCCGCGTATAATGAGCGCGCCTTGAACCGTCGCCGGTCTCTAACTGTGTTATTTATGAACGAAATCGATTGAAATTTCGTATTAAAATACTTCATACTTTTGCGAAAGTCATATAATTTAATTAATTGCAGAAGCACCAATAGTTTTCTAAAACGAGAAACGGATGTCGATGCCCGCGCATAATGAGCGCGCCTTGAATCGTCGCCAGGTCTCTAACTGTTTTATTTATGAACGAAATCGATTGAAATTTCGTATTAAAATACTTCATACTTTTGCGAAAGTCATATAATTTAATTAATTGCAGAAGCACCAATAGTTTGTCTAAAAACGGGGCATGTATGTGGATGGTCCGCTAGGGATGTAAGTACGGTTTTTCCCAAGCTATAACTTTTATATTACTTTATTAAAATGGTTTATACTTCATTATAAGAGGTCCTGTGCTATATACATTACATGGTTGCTATTACAATTACTTTACCTCCATAGCGTTGAAATTATTAATAAAAACATTCAATGTAATTCTATATAGCACGTTTCGTTATACGCATACTGGTGGATGACGTCACTCCGTCGCTCAGATGGCCGTCGCTATCTTCACACACGTGGTTAGGTTCACGTTGTACAACCGATTAAAAGAACACCAATACCAACGTTGCCAAATCACACATTAATAAAACTGATTTATTCAATCGAGACATATGATCGATCCTTATTTCACGAACCCTTCGCATTTCAAACGATTGTACAATTTGAGGGAACGTAGTCGTTTTAAAACAATATCGGGTAGCTCCATTAAACCTCTTCGAGGATCATTTTTTTCCATTCGACATCCTTCAAAAAGTTGATCGTTTTTTTATTTCTCCCATAAAATTTGTACGGTAATATGTTCGATTACAAAACAAAAATTGATTGGCTACAATGTCAATAAATTTATACCCACTTACGATTCTCATACATTCTGTAAATCAAACTTCGAATCGCGGCAGAAGTTTTCAACATTGCTGATGGGTTTCGGGTGCACACGAGATCTAGCGGCTGGTTGAACTACTTGATGTTTTTAAGAGACCGCGATATTCCACTAACAGTAGCAATATTGACGTTTGAAGCTACAGCTACCTTCTACAACAAGACTACGATTAGATTAACTATACACATTATAAAACAATACATTACCTCTCTTACAGAAGTCAATGGAATAAAAGAGTCCCGTGCATCCTGTTGTTCTTCAAAGAAATCTATTAACGAACCAACCAGTTCTCTTCCACGAGTACCTAAATGTTTGGGACACATATTAGGCGAGGTCACACAATGGAAAATAACACAAATTTGTTCTGAAAAGAACAGTTTCATAAAAGCGAAATGGAATAAAATACGAAATAGAACTAACAAAGACAATAATAAACGACAATAAATGACAGATGTCTTGGTTGCAACATTGTAATTTTATTTATGATGCTGCCAACTTGTAGAATTATTTTACCCTAGAATATTACCTTTAATGACAATCATAAGTATTAGTATTACATTGGTGCTGCTTTTACGTCATATGTCGCATGCAACGCTTTTAGGATTGCCAGGACCTTATACACACAACACTACCATGAAGGCTGATTTTACAAAATCGATGAGACCCATTTGCCTAAAATTTTTGCTAGTTAGCAATTGATGTATTTTTGTAAAAATATGTAAATTCTAAGTGCTTAATTGGCGTAGTTTTATTACTGTTGAATTTTATTTACAAAAAGGTACCATAAATGGTATCATTTTTCAACACGCTCGACTTTAAACCTTCATAAATATTTTATTTTGCAATGCAAATAAATAAAATTCGAGAATTAGGTAGTTCGATTCTTTCTGAACCTACTACCAAAAGGAAATTGTAACAAATTTTTATTTACTTGTAAATAGCTCAAACAGGCAAATATGACCAATTCTCAGTATGTGAAGTAAGTAAACATTTTTTTGTCATAACATTAAGGAACTTCCTAAATAACAAATATAAAAATATTTACTTAAAATATACTCGTGACTATACGATTATGCGGTTTTCAAAAATGTGCTGTTATTGAAAAAGGATGCCAAACCGCAACCGTTTTTAATTTAGGAGAGGCGACACACATCTACTATAGTGCGTGATGAAAAGTTTGTACTTTCAATTTAAGTCAATATATTATTACTGAGCCAAACTATTATGCTAAGTGAGGACATATAACGGTTCGAACCCAGAGCGGTATTACTGTAGTGTTCAAGACACTTATAGATATTCTCATTTAAAAACCCCACATAGATATAAACATAATTAAGAGTAGGTATAGCGGCACTTGATCGTGGGAAAGTTTTGAAAGGCGTGGGAAAATTTTGCGGATCGTAGGAACTATATTTTGGCAATTGGCCCGGGCTGCACCCCTTAATGCCGACAATATTTTGGCCAAATCCTTTGATATTTGCCGCCAAAGTCAAAGTTCATTGACCGGTTATATTTTGGCAATTTAATATAAAAACTACCCTCTATCAGTACATTGACCTATAAAAAATACCCACTAAAGTAGGCGATTTAAGCGGATTATCCAGCTTTTTCTATAATATAAAAACTAGTCCTATCAGTACCTTGATCTACTTTCAGATTTCTAAGAATTGTACTAGGATACCAACAAAAGTTGACCTTGACTCAATTTAGTCAACACAAGAACCACTTAACCTCAACCTACTGTTTAGCATAAACAACAATAGCCTTCATATTTCCACAAACTGATGCTATGTTCAGATTTCTATGAATATGACGTTCTTCTAAGCAATAACTTTAAGCATGTATTTGATAGAAATATAATACGATGCCCCTCACGAGCTGATTCTATGTTTAGATTTCTAAGATAAAGTTTGAACGTGGATTTCTAAGAAATGATTGTGACGGTTACCTACGTTGGGTAACAGATCCCTATTTTGGGAAACGGCTTCCCTGTTTTGGGAAACGGCTATTTGTCTTTGGGAACCGGATCCGGTTCTCGGGGACAGTATCTCATCTTGGCGGTTAGGACAGTAGTATGAACTCACATAAGCATAATCTTTTTATTATTACAAACAGCAATTTAGTCAATACAAGAACCTTGGTATTAGCATAGACAACAATCCCATCATTCTTCTTATTTCCACGAACTGATTCTATTAGAATTGAGCAATAGGAACACTTATTTGCTATTTCCAAGAATTTAACCTCCAAGGAATGCTAAAATTTGACTTGATTCCTTAACATTATTTCTCTAGATGGATAGGGTGGGTATAACCATAGGAATAGTTTGCATCAGAGGATGTAACTTTTCACGAAATAAAACACTTAAAAGAATATATAATTGCATTTTATTGTAAATATTACAAACTTTCCCCTTTTACTTGTAACCCCTATCAGCACATAATTTCATAAACCTTTTACTGCTATTGTCTTACAATTACAAGTGGTCGAAAAGTAGAATCCTCGCACCTTGAAAAGTCTATATGAATACCCCATGTAGGCGATTTCTAGGAATTATAACCCTGACCCGACCAGAATTGCTTGAACAATGGATCGCCTTTGTCTTTGAAAATTGATTTCTCAGAGGTGTGACCTTGACGAATATGTAGGGAAACTGTACGTGACCCTTGACCTAATGTACTTGCGAGTTTTACTTAACAAATTAATAAGTGGATCAATATAGGTGACCTTGAAGAATATATGCAGGCAATTTGTGTACGCAATATCCTTGAAAACGAGAAAGTGGATCCTATAGTATACGTGACCTTGAAGAACATCCTCCTGTATACCTTTACCGGCCATGCATTGGGATACCCCTGCAGGTTGATTTTTAGGACTTATAACCTTGAAAATTGATACCAATACATTTTAGCCAATGACCTAGATAGCAATCTATTTGATAATCCTAGATGTATTTTCTAGGAATTATGACCCTGACTCAGCCAAGAATTACTTGAACAATGGAGCGCCTTTGTTCCTGAAAATTGATTTCTTAGAGGTGTGACCTTGAAATAGGGGGGAAACGGCTACCTGTATTTGGGAAACGCTTATCAGTATTTGGGAAACGGATCCGGTTCTTAGGAAAACTACCTCTTCGTGGTGGTTTAGGACAGTAGTATTATGAATCCACATATTGTAAGCATAATCTTTTTATTACAACTTAGCCAAACAAGAACTTTGAATCACCTTTCACCTTCAAAATAAAGCTTGTGAAATGTCCTACGCAAAGCCAGAAGCTTATTTTTGACCTGAACCACTTGACTGCACAGAAGTCAATGAACTTTTCTGGGGACGTGACCTTAAAACCGTTGACCTTGAAAAGGTTAATGAACTTTGATCTACTAGTATAGGCAACAATCTGTAATACGATACCCCTGCAGGTGACCTTGAGAACATTTGTAATAACTAAATTAACAACTTGACTCAGCCAAGAATTGCCTGAAATACCTAGCTGTTTCCCTAAACAGACGCTGTTTACATTAAAAAGGTAGCTGTATCCCTGAACAGATAGCTGTTTCCTTGAACAGGTAGCTCCGATCTTATCCGATACTATCGTGACCTTGAAAAGCATCCTCCTCCTCCTTTATATCAATTGTTAACTGAGAACGATCGTGGCCTTGAAAAGCATCTAAGAATCCATCGCTCCTACAATAAGCTTAAAAAATCTATTTAATACCCATGACCTTGAGAATTGTAATAAATTAATTAACACCTCGACTCGGTCAAGAGTTGCTTGGTGACCTTGAGACCTGCTCACCTTTGGCCTGCGTAAAGCCCAGACACATGAGTCATGCAATTTGAGGGGCCTACTTCAGAGGTCAATGAACTAATTGCATGACCTTAACATTTCCTGCTACGTGGCCTTGAAATTTTCCGCCAAATTAACACATGACTTGGTGCCCTTGAACATTTCCTGTCACACATGACCTTCATTCGGCCAAATTCCGAGAATTTCTTGGGGACTTTGAACATTTCCTGTCACGTGGTCTTGAAGACTTTGATGCAGGGAACATGTACCTGACCTTAAAAACCCTTGACTTTGATATAGGGAATGTGAGTCCCCATACCTTGAAAAATATACGTAGGCAGGGTATACAGTGGGCCCTTTGAAAACCTTGACATAGGTGATGTGTTTGGACGCAGATGTGTACGATGACCTTGAAGGATAGGTAGGCAATGTGATCGTTTGATCTTGGCGAAAATTGTCAAAATTCTCACGAGGTCAATGAACTTTGACCTTGGCGGTAAATATCAAAGGATGTGACGCCGGACTACTGTTGAAAATTGCCAAACTATAATCGGTCAATGAACTTTCACTTTGACGGTAAGTATCAAAGGATTTGGCCCGGGCCAATTGCCAAAAATTGCCAAAATATTGTCGGCATAAAGGGGTGTAACCTGGGCCAATTGCCAAAATATAGTTCCCACGATCCGCAAAATTTTCCCACGCCTTTCAAAACTTTCCCACGGTCGAGTGCCGCTATACTTACTATTAAGTTAATTGAACATTGCATTTCCTCTACATATTATACTTTTAGAAATAAGCTCTACAAACAGGCTCTAGGAGAACCTATGGGTTCACCTCTTTCACTTGCTATCGCAAATATCTTCATGGAAGACTTTGAAGTAAGTGCTCTGAATTCTGCTGTTCTTAAACCTAAACGTTGGTATAGATATGTCGATGATACCTCGTTGTTTGGCCTCATGTTTTAAATGCATTAGATGGTTCCTTCAATATTTAAACAATATCCATCAAAACATTAAGTGGAAACACAAGGTATTTAGAAAAACAACACATTATAATCGATACCTTAAGGCAGAATTCCATCAACCTTCGAGCCAACTTCATGGTGTAATTAAGTCTCTAACCATCAGATCTATTCCTTACAAATTATAAATAAAACCATAAAAGATCAGTTATATTACCATATGTTAAAGGTGTTACAGATCACATTGGAAATAAATTTTCTAAAAGCATTTCGAATTGCTTTTAAACCATGTTGTACTATCCAAAAATTATTACGTAACCCTAGAGATAAAGTACATGGTGAAAGTCAAGGCGTGTACGAGATTACCTGTTCTAAATGCAACAGCTCTTACATTGGACAAAATGAATTTTATTACAAATATATATATATATATATATATATATATATATATATATATATATGGTCTTGTTTGAAAAATTCTATAATCAAAACTCCAAAAGCCATGGTTCCTATCTAATGACTCTTATCCATCTAGGACATATAAAGAGATGTAGACAAGGTACTTATGAGGATCCAGTTAGCAGCAAACATCAAGTAGCAATAGGCTACACCACTCCAACAGAAAGTGGAAATAATCTTGTTTCAGTTTGTAAGGCAACTGTTATAAATACCAACAATACAAGAAAAAAGGTGGCTGTTTTTGTTGCTAAAAAGATAGCGGGCGAAAAGTTTTACTCTGATAAAAGAACATGTTATGAAAGCTCAAAAATTTTTGAGAATGATAGAGACGCCATAAAGTCCCATATAAATTTAATACCAACAGGCGTTGGTCATTGTACAAGAACAAAATAGAAATAATAGCGTGCCGCAAAAATCAATCACTGATTTGATCAAAAACTAATTCTATTGTTACGTTACGTTACTCAATAAATCTGATCTTCAATGAAATTTCACTCCAACAGAAAAACTTTCTCTTTAATTCACTTTACAACCAGCCGTAATTAACTCAATCCATCCGTTAAAAATATACTAAAATTCAAGAAAATCATTCAATGCATTAATTCATCAACGTTTAAAAGTTACGTTAAAATTCAATAAACATTGATATATTTCGAATGTAATTACTTCACTTCAAATAAACACAAACATAATCCACGTAAGTATGGTTTGTACAACAAACTGGTTCACAACTGGAATCACATTAAAAAAACAACAGTTCGGTAACCTAAAGATTTGTATATTATAAAATCACCACCTTTGAAATAGTCACACAGTTGTTACATTGATATTTCTTCCAAATTAAATCATTTTATTTATCCTATTAAGCGGTGATACTAGCTAGTGTCATCGTCGGCTCTTAATAAAATTACTGTGATATGATTCTAATGCCAGCACAAGAAATGGTTATTACAAATAAATGGCGTTCTCCCTGTAACGCATTTGACACATATACAATTTCGATGTAAACTCGTCAGTATAATCATTAAAAGACACTCAAATAAATTTGGGTTATGATACGAACGAATACGCTTGCATTAAAATTTAATCGATACAAAAAATTAAACGTGAATTGCAAAAGAACAGCGTATTTAACCGTTTGTACATACATAAAAAAAAGATCAAACAGGGATTTACTACACTTCATAAACCACAGCAAAGAAAAATGCACAAACATGGTTACCTAGACTTCCTATAGTCCTTTTGTTGTACAGACACCTTGTGTACCTAGAGATGACCTCGACGACGACAATATGCTTGATGTAACTACGCTCGGAAGTGAAGGTTTCCTTTCCAACTGCGCCTGGATTAGGATTACGATGAGTTGCTCGGTACACTAAATTAACTTTACTCGTTGCTCTTTAACTTTACTCTATTTAATTTCTAGCAATGAACGGTACCTCAATGTTCAAACAAAAGCTTAAGTATTTATACGTTACTTGTTTACTTTACTTTAATTATATACACAGGTTTGGAATAACACTTAATATTTTTAAAATAACGAAAAGATTTTTTATTCACAGCCAGTTATTTGTTAACGGCGAACTGTGAACTTAATGTCTTGAGATAGGAACGAACGCTTGTTTTTATTTTTCCGCAAAAAGCGATAACTTCTCAAAAAAAAACACTGACACCTTCCTGGATTTTCGACAAAGTCCCTATGGACAAACTGCACTTAATGATAAATCTATCTCGTGATGGGCGAACGACTATATGATCCCTTTAAAGGGTTATTCGGGGATGAAGCCCTCACTACGAAAGTTCTTTCAACACGGATAATGAATAACGCCGTTCCGCACTACCTCACTCATCGCTGTAACGAAACTTCTGAACTCCTGTGCGTCTAAACTAGGTCTGACCCCGTGAAATATTCATTTATCGCCACATTGGTTTTTTATCCCTACTATGCTAATTTAGCCAATTATAAAAAGAATTATTTAAATTTTTTAAAAGCGCGTAAATACGAAACAACAACCAAATCGGAAAAAATTACATCACCAAAAACATTTCTCAACGTGCGAGCATTATCTGTGTAACCAATATCTTGTAATTAAAGATTTCCTAGCGGCTCTAAACGTTAATACCCCGTACATAGAGCTAAATTCTTTGTTGGAAACCAAAACTTATCGAAATATTCCGACAAATCGTCGCCTATAACATCTAACTAAAATGCGAATTATGTTTTTCTACTCTACATTTAAATACAATTTTATACTCAATTTAATTTTATAAAACGTATTTTCCTTTCAACAAACGAAAATTCTTGAAACTTACAATGACAATAACTATTATTTACAAAGAAACGAATTAATTTTCAACCACCTATCTTAATTTACGCTTGCATCTCAACTTAATAAACAACAAAACCGTTGTTTTCGTTTTTAGAAAAAAAAAAAAAATTCTACGTACGATTATTATTTGTAAAAATTTCTAATTCTTTTAAATACGTGAAAGACAAAATAAAAATGTTATAATCAACCAGCTTTCCAACGAATTTATGCATTATCAATCTCAAGGGCATGAACTTATACTCCATTTCAAATAATTTATAATTTCGAACTAAACGGCAAGTATGTCATAAAATCACGGCCACGTGACAAACCATTTAGCAATACTCTTTTCGTAAATTATATTATGTATCTCTCTAATAAAGCTTAAAATAGTGGAAACAAGAAAGTGACGGAAATCGTAAAAAAGATTTACCTCCACATTGCATTCAATAAATCATCTAAATGAACTTGTGATTATCAAGGAATAATTGTAATTATATGAAGAGGGAGCGAGCAGATCAATCTCCATTGTAAACATAGCAGTTTTTAAAATTCGGTCTTAAACACCATAAGAAATCAATTAATAACTAAGTCCAAGAATCAAGACATTTGTTAAACCTAACCAAAAACCATTCAGGGGAGTACCACAAGATCTGTTTTGGGGACCAATTTTATTAATCGTGATTTACAACAATACACATTATAACGGGAACCATGGAAAATTCAAAATTTCGCGCTAAATTATACGAGATTAAATAGTTATAGATTATTTTTCTAGATAAAGGCATGGTTATTGGTTATTTGTATTTAAATGTAATTATTTCAATAAGTTATCTATATATTTAATTTGAAAATATTTAAAGTACGCGACAGTTGCAAGCGCATTGATGTGTTGGAAGGGATGAGACGCTGTCAAAGTAACTGGCAGTTTTATATATGAGTGAGTTGTTCTTCGTCAATTGACGCCGCAGCACGAGTGACCATTATATTGTCACGCGGCCCTGTAAATTATGAAATTATAAATCAAATCTAATTAGCAGTGCAATAGGGAAGAAGTAGAAAAATACCTTCCTTATTAAAATAAAAGGCTACAGTAAATAATAAAACTTAGTGATCATAAAAAGGATTGCACCATAATTTAAAATTCGCATTAAAAGTGACGTAATAAGTGAAGATAACGCGTTTTGTATGTATCAGAGCATCAATCAATTGTATTTAAATAGTGAACAATAAATGTAAAGGACAGTCATCGATCCAGCTGGTACATCAAGGTATAAAGGACAATAACTCGAATTTATTGATGTACAAAAGGCAGCGTTCGCGGTTGGTAGTTAAAATCGCTGTTCGTCGCGCAAACTGTTTGTGTTTAAAATTAAACAATTAAAGTAATAATTGACAATTGTAAATATATCAAACAATTATTTACAAAAATCGTTAAATTATTGGAATGAAAATTGATGTCATCCACAACAAAGGTATTAAAAAGACATCATGTGAGAACAAAGGAAACGGTTCCAGTTTGGCGGCATAGTGACATCATCGGAGGAGCAGCCCAATAACCTATATGAGGCCTCTTCGTCGGTCCAAGAAACGCAGGGTTTCGTCATCAGCTTTCAACGAAAGTAACAAGTAATAACCTTTTGATTGTGTGAATAAATAAAACGTTTATGTGTTTTAATTTCTCTGAACTTTGAATTTGAACATCACCATTAAACAGAAGACAAATCGCACCATTCTGATAAAGATTTTATTGTTACATGTTACTTTTAAGAATGTTATTTTAAATTATAGGTTTGATTTTTATATATGTATTGTAAACAACGCATTGATGCATTTTTGTTCGCATTTTGGATTTACTTAAATCAGTATAACGTTTGATTTACTTTTATAACTAAAGATTATTAATATTGAAAACTTATATGAATATTGAATATGTAAATGCAGAAAGAAGTAAACTCAATAGGAATCCAGATAAATAAGCAAGTCGTATAAAGTAAATGATAACCGTAATCATTCCTTTATACTCACTTTGAGCTAGACCAATTAAGAAAAAAATTGCAAATGTAAATATTAAAAGTAAACTGAAATTAAATAGCAAGAGAATTAAAATTAACTGGTGGATGATATCTTTGTAAATTGAACCCATTCCGGGTAAATAAAACGGTAATCATTTACAGCCTCACAGAAACAATAGAACATTTTTATTCAATAATTGTGACATATCATAAAAAATGGTAAAAGAACTCAAACATTATTTTTTGTAGTGGGGTGAAAATAACGCGAGTAATAACCAAGGGTATTACACCCGTTGCAACATAATTTAAAAGTGTCAAAAAACTAAAGAGGCAATGATGAATTCAGAATTCAATTATATGACTGGTGTACTAGGAGGATATAGTTTAGGACCAACTCTGTGGATGATTGTTTTTAAATGGTGTCTTCAAGAAAAACATTTATAAAAAAATTATTTCATTAAAATATGGATATTGAACTGAGGATAAAGCATTACATGAGTATGGCGGTAGGCAATGATGTAGGTTAGCAAATAATAGAAACGTTGGATGCGTGAGTGTGGCAGATCACCTTAGGAATTACCTAAGTTGGTACTGCATTGGATTGGAGAAAAAAGAAGTGTTGCATATGAGTGAAGGAAGAAAGAGGAACTGATCGTGTTACGTTTTGAGAACGAATTATTTGTTGAGGGCGTAATAGAAAGAGTCATTAGCAAGAATCGCAATTAATGCCTTCTATGAATATTTGTTACCAGATATATTCGTAAATCATAAATGACTGTGATCAGTGTTGGTTGCCTGTTAACTAAATACCCCTACCAAAATCGGAACCTATCTTAACGTGATGATTTATCCAAAGTAAAATATTCATTTTCCGAATGAAATTGCCAAATTAATCGTTGTAGTTCTTTCCGAAAGGTGAAATTGCAAAACTCTAATTTTCCGCATTTACCACAATATGTCGACTTTAAATGTTGAGGTCTTACCATTATGATATCTTGGATAGTTAGCTGTGGAACCTAAAACCAAATACATACTTAATGTGCGTACGAAAAGGTGATTTAAGTTCTTACGTACTTGACATATATCCAACACCATTACTTCGTACTCTTTGCGATGACTTTAGGCATTTTCTCAACAAATTATTATTAATTCAATAATGAGACTTGATCATATATGCGTTACTTAAGTAGGCAACACAGCATGATTACTTTTTACAGAACGGCGTCAAATTGACTGGTTGTCATTTTGACAAAGGAGAGTAGGTACCACTACAGAAAAAAATATCATGAGCTGCTCGAATGCAAAATAAGTTGGTACGGAGTATATCAACTTAAAATAAACGTTTACAATATTTATCATATTTAAAAAATATATCATAAATCAAATTCCATGAGTATATAACTATCTGAAATTTGATAAAATCCAATGAATTTATAAATTCTTTTCTATAATTTTGTGATTACAATCTGGCAACAGTGGATTTAATGTCTGGTATTTTATTTAATCTAATTTCTTATTGGCATAGTTTTATTTATATTTTATTTTCTAATTTATTTAATATTTAATAATAAATTTTATAAAATAATGGCTTCATTAAGTGCGAGTGATATTAGTAAATCACCACTATCAAAAACGGCAACGATTCCAAGTCCATTAATAACAAGAAGAACACGAACACCTTCAATGTCTCTTAACCCTAATTGGATTTAATTACATTATTAATTTTTTTATTTTTTAAGGAGTGAAAGAGCATTGGAATCTCCGGAATTATCAGGCATTATAAAGAGTTTCTGTCGCGAAAAAGGTCATGGCTTTGTAACACCATCCACAGGTGGTGAAGATATATTTGTGCATGTGTCAGAGTATGGAGTATGCATTGTTAACAAATCATTTAATTCTTTACTTTTAGTGTCGAAGGAGAATACATTCCATTACCAGGTGATGTGGTTAAATATAGGCTATGTCCGATTCCTCCTAAATTTGAAAAATATCAAGCCGTTCATGTTCACATTACTAATTTGACACCAGAAATACATAAGAGATGGGAATTTTGCTAAATATACACAATTATATTTTTATTACTATTAGATTGTACTTTATAATTATACTTAGTGTATGACACTCAGGTGGTGGATAAATGTATTTTTGTTATGTGAATGTTTATAAAAATGCAACTTTTGTATGGTGCCATAATAGCTTGTTATATGTACGGTATAGTTTATTAGTGTTAATAAATAGCACATTAGGCATGCATATTTTGGTTTTATACTTATTTGATTTTTTCAAAATTGTAAATAACCTTATGCTGGTAGCACTTATTTTTAGAAGTAGTAATTGGTATACATTTTTGAGTAAGGTGACCATTTGTGTAAAATGAAATATGAAACATGGATGCATCACCCAAAGAGTCTGAGTAGTACTAAATACTCCTCGGTAAGGAGAGAGAAGTTTCTTTTAAATTAGATACAAAATTATATCTAGTCTAAGTCACAAATGTAGTGGTTGTTTATGGTAAGTTTTTTGGTGTCGCATGTTATAAGGAAACAGTGTCAAAAAAAATCTGTTTTACTTCGGTTTTTAGTATATTTTTCCATTGAATGCACCATTTGTAAAATATTTGGGCGATCTTGAAGATACTTAAAGAATTCAAGGCAACTCATTTCAAAATTGTGTTTTATCATTAGAAATCCTTTCAAAGTCCTTACAGTAACACTAGTTTTTTCGCTGGTCCAAATTTTATTCATATCAGAAAAAATCATTTGCGAGGCGGCGTTGGATCCTCGTAAACACATTTCAACAATTTTTAATATGTTGTGTGATATATCTTCACTCTTGAAGTGGTTATAAAAGCTTGACCTATTGTCAATAGAAACAGAAACTTCTTTCCGCTCTTTTGAGCTTTCCAAGTTCCTTCACGAACAATCATGGATTCCCAGCATTACGCATATATATATATATATATATATATATATATATATATATATATATATATATATATATATATATATATATATATATATATATATATATATATATATGCATGGTGGAATTAAGGATGGGTGTGATCAGGATAGGAGCAGAAGGAACGGAATTAGGGTTCTGAGCGGTAAAATACTACCCCAGCATTCGCTTAAGTAGCCGCACATGGTGTGCATATACGCAGTGACCATGCCGCTACATGCGTATGAGGAAAACCCCTGAAAGAACCTCATACAAGGTAGACGGTAACGGAATCGAACCCATTACCTCCCGAATGCTAAGCAGGCGTTGTCACCACTACTCTACTAGCTCGGTAGAAAACATAACACATATTAATATAAATCAAATAAACGTTATTAGTTGTGTTAGGTAAGTTGCTCATATTCAAAGGTGCATATCTGATGTGTAAGATTTAATAAATAAGACATTCTAACTAATATAAGGAGTGTTTTGTAATGTGGTTTGTTATACGTTAAAATCATAATCACTTTCTTTTCAATTTCTTAAACAATTGTGTTGTTTAATGTCAGTGGGAAATCGTTTAATGAGAATTGGAAACTAATGACAAACTGAAATTGTTTTGTGCAAATATGAAATTTTTAGTGTTAATTTGAAATGGTTTAGTGCCAATTTCAAATTATTTAATTCAAATTCAAAATTAATGCCCATTTGAAATTGTTTAATACCATTTTGAAGTTGTATAGTGCCTATTTGACTTTGCTATAAAAATTTTTGTTCACTCTTGCAACATTTGTTAAAGTTTCGCCACGTTCGTGCGTGTGAGTGTGGGTGGGTGAGTGTGCGTGCGTGCGAGCGGGCTTGCGTGGACTGAAAATGCTTAAATTGTATTATCGGTGTTTGATAGTAGCGGGCGGTTTTGGAATTTTGTTAAATTAGCATCTATTCTATTACCGTCTATCTGACATGAAGTTTTAAACGTTCATCTGACGTAGATTATTGTTTTTGTTCTTACAGTATTGCCTATTTTCCTTATGAACGCATTAAAAATGACATGCATAATTATCCTAAAAATGTTCATTAAAATTACTTCATTCCTTTTAATTTTCACTTTGCAGAATTAAAAATATTTAGTGCTTAAACTTGAAAAATAATTAATTATAAACAATTACTTTTCCACCAAATTGATTGCAAAACTTATTTATCTTACCTTAGATAGAAGCTTTTAAGTAATCAATTCGAACTAATAACTAAGTAATCAAATGATTAAAAGAACACAAAATTTACTAGGTAAATTAATAACACTATTAAAATTATTTCTTCTTATCAAACGGTATGATAATATAATAAATATAAAACAAATCTATCAAGCAAACTCTTATGCAGGTGGTTGGAATACAAGTCACAAAATGCAAGTTACAACACGAATAATAGTATACTCGTTAAAATACAAGTTGAAACGCAACACGACAAATGACTAAGCCTTTATTACGAATAAAGAATGATTTACCTATGTTTATTATTTTTTTTTTTGAACAAAATAAAACCCTGAAATCGCACGCAGAAAACTAATTATTGTAAAATAATAAATAATTACTACTATTTTCGTTTTCAAATGACTGGAACACAATTTTATTTTTTTGTATTGTTGAAAATGTATACATTGAAAGGCATCGACAGGTACCTTTGCATCCAATTATCTTGCCATGATTTTCTCATCTGACCTTTGCTGAAAATCCACGTCTCGTCCAAAACCTTTAGTGTATACAAGTTAATGTTTCTTTCTACGGAATGTTTTCTAGGAAACTCTAACCTCTTGGATCGTATTGTAGCAAACTCCATTAAAAATTTCCTATTAGTTTTTTTTAAATCGAAAACCAACTTTATGTATCCAGTTAACAATGGTTGTTTTGCAACATCGTACATCAGGCACTTCTTCTCGGAATCTCTCAGAAATTGTCTGCCGATACTTTTTTTTCGCAGTACATTTTATGCGCCACTTGTCATAAACTACTTAGAATAAGAAGTATATATATATATATATATATATATATATATATATATATATATATATATATATATGTATTATTTTATAATATATATCGTAGATCTGTGGTGTAGATATTTTGACGAATGTAAGTAGACTTCTGTGTAGGTAACATATAAATAAACCTGTATTATGTGGTTTCCTATTAGTAGAGTTCATCGGCCTATTTCCACAGTTTTTGCTTTTGAGCGCGACGTTTCGGAAGCTTCCGTCATCAGGCTTAGTCCTGACAAGGACTTTTCGCACTTGAGTCGAATTCATATGTTATATATAATTCTTTCCCAAGCACTTGACTACTCTCAGATTCTGGGACCTTTCACTTACTAGTCTGACACCTTTACCGCTGAGCCACTGAGTACTCCAATATAAATTTTTTAGAATTTATATATATATATATATATATATATATATATATATATATATATATATATATATATATATATATATATATTAATCGTATTTTATTTAAAATTAATTTTTAAAGTACATACAGTAAACGATTAACTCGAGTGGGACTTGAACCCACGACCTCCACTTTGCTAGAGTGGGGCTCTTCCATCTGAGCTATCGAGGAGGCAAGTCACAATCGATTCAAGCTTGAACTGTATGTACTTCCCTAGTTACGATGTATTATAATTTTTATACACAGAGTGAAGGATCACAGTCAACTTTTTGTGAATATCATGTGACTTGCCTCCTCGATAGCTCAGATGGAAGAGCCCACAATGATTATTAAATTGAACTTCTGTGCATTCACCAAACCAATTTCTATAGTTAATTATATATATATATATATATATATATATATATATATATATATATATATAAGTTTTCGTGGTTGCGCAGAAGTTTATTGCGCATGTTGCGCCGTAACTTCTTGCGCAGGTGTATTGCGCATAAGCTCTACGCGCATTATTGGAATCCATATGGGTTTCATTTCTACACTAGCTTGGCTTATTGGATTTTCTGCTAGTGCGATGTATGTGGCTTCTTTGAGTTTCCGACGAGTTGTGTTCGGAGGACCCACACACCTACATCGAGCACATGCGCGATTCTTTGAAAGTGAATGTGTTTTGTGCTATCACGTACAACAAAGTGTACGCGCCTTTTTTGTTGGACAAACAATAAATGGAATAATTTTCTTGTACATGATGACGGAATGGCTTCTACCGCAATTAGAACAAGAATACCCAAATTTCATTCTGCAATTAGACGGCGCACGTCCACATTACTAGTTCGATGTTAGGAATGAACTTCGAAATCGGTGGGCTGACAGATGGATCGGTCGCGCTGGTCCAAATGATGGTGCACTCTTGAACTGGCCTCCAAGATCGCCGTACATCACCTTCTGTGGTTTGTTCTTGTAGGGATACATCAAAGATAGATACCATTACCAGAAAACATACCTGAGACAACAACGAATTACCAGAGCCAACGAAACAATCGACCAAGACACTCTTAACAAAGTATGGCAAGAGTTTGAATACAGCCTTGACATCTGTTGTATCATAAGTGGTTCCCATATCGAACCTTTTTAATCCTTGACACCTGGGATGAAACTTTTTGAGTTTTTCTTGAAATGTAACCATTTTATTTTTTATGTGATAAATAAAACCAGATTTATGTACGCTTGAAATCATGAACATCATTTGTAATAACCCTGCATATATATATATATATATATATATATATATATATATATATATATATATATATATATATATATATATATATTAATAATATACCTATATTGGATTACTCAGTGGCTCAGCGGTGGTGTCAGACCAGCAAGTGAAAGGTATCAAGTTCGAATCTGAGAGTAGTCAAGTGCTTGGGAAAAATTATGTATAACATATGAATTCGACTCAAGTGCGAAAACAGTGCTTCTCAGGACTAAGTCTGATGACGTAAGCAGAGTCCGCTTCCGAAACGTCACTCTCAAAAAGCAAAAACTGTGGAAATAGGCCGGTGAACTCCACTAATTAATAAACCTCATTATTATTTATTGATAAAAGTGTTCTGAAGTGACAGACACCTTTGTTTTATTAACGTAAAAGATTCTGATAATAATTACTGCTTTGATTACACTGAACAACAAATTCTAACTTTTGGAATATTTCTGAGATAAAAATGCTTGGTTGCTATTTAAAGCAATATATTAAACATGAAAATAATTATAAAATAATTTTTTTGGCTGTAATTAAGAAGAAAAATTATGATGTTTTGGCACTTCACTAGACGCACATATGTGGTATTACTCTCTCGTTGAAGATTCCACCAATAATCGGCCAACATGACAAAATACACTTTTCACAGTATTCCATTTCAACGATGTCTTGATGAAAGCGTTCGCCATGTTCATGGTCACAGTTTTCGAGAAAGAAATTCAAGTGAAAATTTTCAATGACATATCATATCCCATTTCTATACGCATATTGCAATCTTCTGCTTTATTTTTACCTAAGAAATCAGTATCTACCCTTTGAAATATCTGCCACCGCTGTGTCCGTGAAGTCAGCAGAATATAAACGGCACTATTGTCCAAACTGTTCACAAACGTTGGTACTTCAATACATTTTTTGGCAAAACCAAAAACCTAAATATTACCATTTTGGGATGTTCTGCCAACTTTATACCTTGTTGCAGGCACAAATGTTGAAACTGGGTATATAGGTCAGTGACTCGTTTGTGCTCGTTAGTGCTGCAATAAACTGTTAAAAAATCGAAATACTTTTAAAATAGAAACATTTTGAGGTGTTCCGTTACGTTCACAACTTGAAGACACCGACGTCGAAACTGGGTGTATCGGTTAGTGCTTCGTTTATGCTTGTTAATGCTTCCACCAACTTCAATAAACTATGTTTGCGTTGAGGGAGAATTGATAAACCAAACTTGCGTTAGTTCTATATTCTCCTATATTTATTTAACACAAGAATTAAAATAATGTATAGTTAACAAAGTAGTTAAACCTTTAATAAACTGAATTATTATATTATATTATATTATATTATATTATATATATATATATATATATATATATATATATATATATATATATATATATATATATATAAACCAGATGTTAATAGAATGTTACTTTATTCGATTTTGTTAGATTACTTTAACATACTTTATTATTCTTTATACATGTATATTCTAATATTGGCAGATCCTGACAGCGTTTTTAGTGTACCTGTTGTTGGTCAAAATTGTTTATCTCATAAACCCATTCTTTCTCCACTTTGAAATTTGGCACACCTTGAGCCAGTACATGTTAAAATAACACATAATTTTTAAATAAAAATCAAAAGGGGTGTTTTTTTTAAAGTGAAAAAAGAATTTTTAGTTTGTTTTTTTTTTGAAAAATATTGTATTTTTAGAATATGGTCGTCTTGTATATCAAAAGATGGCACCAGTTCCAGCTTGTTTTTGAGATGTATTCAAAAAACTATTTCAAACACACTTAGTTTTTCGGCTGTTTTAGAACTTTAAAAACTTATAACTCAAAAACCGTAAGTCCGAAAAATCTAAAATTTTATATACACTTATCTGTACATTAAAGCACGCGATAAATAACCAAATAATTATCTAACTCCAAGACCTACTGGCTTAGGCCCCTAGTTGATTTGATACGGAATGACCCACTGTTCATAGTTGAGATCAAGTAACAGATTCATTTGTTGATAGCTCTTCTTCGTATCTGGCGAATATCCAACGGGAATTGATGGCACGAGGTTACCATTATGGAGAAGTACAGCTTTTAAATTTGTTTTAGATGAATCGATAATTCGTTTGGAATATGATTTATGTTGTTAACACACCAAACAGCCCATCAATATTTTACAGGTTACTAAAGTATCTCGCTGATCAAAAAAAGGTAGGTACTAATTGTTTTTGGCGAGTTCTAAATGTTGTTATTTTGCCATTTTCTTTAAGGAGATTCCATTGCCTTAACCTGGAACCTATCATTTGTTCTGCCTTGGCCTTTGGCAATTCTAAATCCTTAACAATATTGTTGAGGTCTTCTTCCTCTTGTTCTCTATCTTCTTCTTAGGATTATTCCAAAACATATTCTAATGGAGGTGCAATTAATTTCTTCTTTTTCTGTGTAATGCCATTTTTTCAAAACCGTCTCTAGTGTTGGTATAGAGCAAAAATTAACATTCGATGGGATGACGTAAGGATTCTTGCCAAATCATTGGAAGACTAAATGGCAATGTTCTTTTTTCACCTTTTATCCAACTTCTTAAACATACTATACAGTTAGCATAGGCAATTTCTGGTGCCCAGGTTTTCCCTAGATCTCACATTTTAAAAATATTTTTTATACCCTTTTGTAATTGTAGTTGTTATTTTGCTCTTTTAGTGGTTTACTGTAATTTCACCACAAATATAACAAAAAATATTAGGGCTATTCATACACACATGGCAGACATTATTCAAAAGCTAACACTAATTGATGCGACATTTTGTTGGAATATCGTTGCCATGGTTACAAACAATAAAAGAAGCTACCCAACTAAAAAATCTGGTTATTCTTCTTTAATAAAAGAACGAATATTTCTTGGGAACAAGAGCCAGAAATAACATTTTACCACCATATTGGAGATTGATAGTGTATTATCATTATCAATTAACTATTTTTAATTCAGAATCATTTCACTGATGTACAGTGATTATTATATTTTAAACTGTATTAACACAAATAATAATTTGTCTTGTTTGAATCTGTTTTTCTAATTGAAATGCAAATTAACCATTGGTTTGTTACACATGATCCTATTATATAGAAATTTAGTTGTAATCAGCCTTAGCCTATGCTATAATCTGCATATATTAATTGGCATAGAGCAAATTAACAAAAAAATTTAATTCTTTATTATAGCACAATAAATATATATCATCACAATAATGGCACCCATAAATTCTTAGTCTAACATTGATTACAAAGTTTCGCTAGCACAGTTATTATGTATTAAAATATTTTGTTACAAACCGTTGCCAGATTATTAAAATATGTTTTGTGCTTAGGCGATCCTTGTTTAAAAATAAAATTATCAACAAGTTACGTTCAACATTTCATCACAATACACTGCACGTTACTCTTAATATAATTAACGTAAATACCATTAAAATCATAAAGGTTCAACATGTGCAGTATCAATATCACTGATACTTCTCACTCGTCTATGCTTATTACGGTGTAAACTTCCTGCAATAATATTCGATTTATTAGCTCTTGAATTATTTGATATGCAAAAATCGGGTTGAATCTTAAATTCATTAATATTTTGTAATTTTGTGTTAAAGTGATATGAGTTCGCATGGGGATAATGAAATGGTACAGCGTAATCAGGTGATTCACCGCCAGAATTTGATGATCGGCATGGTATTGGAGGTGGGCTAATTTGACTAATAACAGAAGAACTACCCGAACTTGATGTTGGTGATAATTTTTCTTGTTCACGTTCTGTTTTAGTTTTTGCTAAACCCAAAGCACGGCTTAACGATCCCTGCAGAGAGAAATCGAAACTGTACTTTCATAACTTTAGGATGTGAAAGTAGTGTTGTTTTACTTACCCTTAAACTTTGTCTACGTGCTTCCATTGTATTTTGATCAGTGGATGATGTAATAAGGCCAGCACATGAACGTGAAAATGATCGTCCTAATGATCCTCCTGGAATCCGAGATTTTGTCTTGACACGTACATAGTGTTCTAATGTAGATCTAGCATAACAGTGCAAAATGAAAATTGTGTAAACAGGCAGTGCAGGAAACATTTATTACACGAGCATTCTATGCACTAAATTTTCTTTCGTTTAAAAAAAAATTCATGCGAAACTTTATATTTACAAGGTTTTGATATTTTAGATTGTGAGGTTAACATATATGCATGCCTATGTAAACAACTAACATTTATGTAACTGCAGTAATCGCTCTAACAATGAAGCAGAGCAGTGCAAAAGCAAAGCGGCAAATTAACATAGAATGTTGTGTTAAGTGTTTCCGGCAATAGATATATCAACACATTTATTTTATACACAGATTTATTTGTACCTAATTTTTATAAATCCAAATAAAACTGATATGTAAGACTAAATTAAATATTGTAAATGTAAATCTTGTTCTCTGAAAATAAGAAGTAGCCGAAACTTACCACTAACTTGGCTTTTCACAATACTACTTATTTTATTTTTATATATAATCTCGCATTATCACAACCCTTAGTTTATACATATAGACATAATGACTATTTATTATAAATGCTACTACCTATACAATATTTCTTTTAAAAATCTGTCGTCTTTATTAAAGGCAGCGTTAGGTAGTTCATCATTAAATTATTTATATGTTGCATTTTGTACATAAATATTTTAACTCTAAACTAGCATTTACAATTTTCGATTTGTTTATAAAGCTTTATACCACACAATAATGACCAAGCGATGCTGTCGTTTGTATACAATTTCCATAAAAAAGAATTGGTCAAAAAATGTTTGGTCCTCTTGTTCTTCGTTCTTTTCTCGAATTAGTCGATATTTTGATGAACCTTTAAATCCTGCAATAAGTGATAATATTTTTACATTAGAACAAAATTAAACTAATATCTTATAATCTATCCAGCATCAATACTTTTTCATGGAATTTACATACATTCAGCATTGTAACGGATGTGGCAGTTACAAACATGTAGAATTACACACATTAATAAAAATGGTACAATTCGGGTAATTTTGAATTATCTATGCTTTGATAAAACTCGAGCAGCTTCTGCTTGTAGTTCTTCCATTTGACAGAAAATGACGTACCTCGCAGGTAGAACGAGTGCCTCCAACTCAGCTGTTAAATGTCGTCTTATTATATTTTTGCTTGCTGGTATTCCTAGTGCAGTTGCCATTGTATCACCATTAAATGACGGTTCCAGTACTACCAACCCACCGTGAACCCCACTATCCTTCAGGTTATCTGCGTACTCTCCTAGATCAATGTTACGAGCCCAACGAATAAACCTCTGGTTGGTCCAAACTAAAGGATCTGCATCGACGTTCTCACACTGATGTCGACGAACTGCTAAAACCTATAACAAATGTTTCAAAGCACACAAATTGCTATAAATTCATCATCTAACCTGTCGATCATATTTCATAATACGTAAAAGGTGAATTCCGTGTACAATTGATGCTTGATGAAATTTACGTGTAACTCCTAAGAATTTTTCTAGCTCTTTCTTACTCAAGTGTTCCAACATTCTTGCATCAACAAGATTAGTGGCGAAATTCTCAGAATACTGTAATGTAAAGAGTAATTAGTGAGTAACTTTGATTGTGGATGCAAACCTGTGATAGACCGAGATCAGGTAACCACTCACTTGAAACCCAAGTATGTCCTAGTTGTGCTATACAGGGATACCTCACTAAAGCAGGATGTCGATGTTCTTCGATTGCTAGCCTTAGTTTTTTTCTATGCATCGGATGTGTGATTCCCAATCCACATTCCAACTCAATGTCATTGAGCTCTAGTAGCACCTGGCCATGTAAATCACCAATCTATAAGATTCATTCGTAATCACTCCTAAAAATTTTGAACAGACAACAACAACCATCAAGTCCATTTAAACTATCACACGCACAGTGCTTGTACATAATATAATTTGTTAATATGTGCCGTCTATCAATATTTAAATCTAATACCTTCCCACTTTTTATATTTTCGGCACAACGTGCACCATATTGAGGCATACCAAGTGCAACTTCTAACCACGCTAATACAGTTGGTGCTCGCCACCTTTCCATCGGAACTGAAGATGCTTCTCTCAGCAGTCTTAATTTTTCTGCGTATCCTTCTTCAGTTAAAGGAGACCAACTTCGATAGGGATCGTAATTATTGTCACCTACAATGTAAAAGTGTCGTACATTATAGAACTATGTCAGTTACCAGTATAAGGATTTGATCCAGTATTATTTCATCAAGCACACGAATTTGAGCCTTAATTATTATAATTATTATTACAAGTTTATAACTTTTATTGGCATTTTGTGCAAGGGTCTTAGTGTATACATTCTTTAATGTTCACAACTGTATACCAGAGTAGGTTCTCCTACATTGAGTTTCAAATGTACTAAAAAACATGGTACCGATTACACAAATAATAAATAGTCCCAAATTAGAGACATGTATTATTTATTTATTCAAGCTGATTTCGAACAGTAAATTGTTTTTTGTACTTTCGTTTTGTAACATTGATATCTGAATGTGAACATTCTCAAGTTTCATTATTATCATTACTATTCTATGACTGCTTACATGTGAGATCTTCACTCTCATTGTTATTTGTTCAAATAAAGATTACATTTCTTATGAATGTTATATGCACATTTGATCATATTCGTCACTCTACTTTTGATACTGTTATTGCCTTATCATAACCGGTTTTTAAAATTTGCAATTTCCTTGTCATAATGGCTTTTTTTATTTACCGCACCTACTTAGACAGATTGAATTTATGACTAATTCACAAATAGTAAAGCAAGAGAATTTGCAAATGTTAGATTGTGCGTAATAAGTCACATATTGAGTTAATTAAGGGTAAACACCGAATTAAAGCGCTACATTACAAAAATGAAATTTTCATTGTTATTAATTAATGTTTCAAATAAATCTTGGTGTACAAAGGTGTAACTATAAAAGATTTAAAAAAAAATTCTTTTGTTACCTAAATGGCTTTTTAGATAAACGCATTATTAATGTTAGTTTTACACAAACAGGCAATTTTATGTCCAATCCTGATATGGGTACAATATAAAAGTGTCGCACATTATAGAACACATCAGCTACCAGAATAAGGATTTGATGGTTTTGAAAAGAGCGGTTACTTCGAACCTTATAACTATTATTTATTAAATACACCAATTTAAGCCTCAATTATCATATCATAATGTTGAACTTAAAAACAATGGAGTTTGACTTCCATTGTTATTGTTACGAATTTATAACTTTTATAGACGTTTTGCTCAAAGGTCTTAGTGTTAAAAACACATTCTTTAATGTTCACAACCGTATACCCAAACAGGTCCTCTTACATTGAAAGGAATTGTAGCATAAGTAGTGGAGGCAATTAAATATGGCCCACCTTAATATAATTTGTGGTTTTAATTAAACCTGAATATTTTAAGGCACATTTTTTCCCAAAACAGTTGATGAGTATGTGGCTGACATACCTATATAATTTAGCTGGGTTTATATGTAAGAATTATTGGCATTTCACATGGGCCATATTAGCAATATGATCGGACCAACTGTAAACAAGCTTTAAGCTCAGAAAGATTGATGTGGTTTAATTTATTTTATCCTGTACTGTAAGTGTTTTGTAACTGTGGTTTCATATTGTTGAGTTGATGGGCCTATTTCCTATTTATGGGTATGTCACCTATTAGCACACTATCTGGTAGGCATCATCACACACTTATCGGGAAAAACCGAGTCCATGGTCAAAATACGCAGCACTTCGTGGAAACCATCAGAAACTTCCAACCAAACCACGAAGAAATACTGGTAAGCTTCGACATTATGAGCCTTTTCACAAATGTGCCCTGCCCACTGATAAGGCACTGACTATCATAAGGGACAAGCTGGAAAAGGATGAAACGTTAGACGAACCCACGTAATTCTCGGTAAACACAATAATAGAATATATATATATATATATATATATATATATATATATATATATATATATATATATATATATATATATAAGTCCGATATCCGAATTCCAGAAAAACCAAGAATGTGGCTTAGATACGTGGACGATACTTTCGTAGTTTCGTAACACGGCAAGCATAAGCTAGATGAATTCCTAGATCATCTAAATAGCCGCGCACCCTGTATAAAATTCACAATGTAATTGGAGACGGAACAAAAACTACCATTCCTGGATGTGCTTGTACACAGGAATGACAACACTTTCACGACAAATGTGTACAGGAAACCTACCCACACGGGGAGGTATTTACACTACAACTCCTATCACCACAAAAACGTGAAGTTAGGCGTGGGAAAATGCTTGTACGGTAGAGCGAAAACAATATGCTCAGAACAAAAGGACCTGAACAAATAATAAGAAAATATCGTTAAAACACTCCAAGAAAATGGCTACCCAGATCTAACACCTAACCTAAACAGGGAAAGGGTAACCGAAAAAGAAGAACCTACATATACAGCGATAATACCATATATACAAGGTATCTCAGACAAAACACGAAGGATAGGCAATAAATACAAAAAACGGACTGCCTTCAAATCGACCAGAACGCTCAGGGCAATACTAAGCAGAACCAAACCACACAATGAAGATCAGAATTCCAAGAATTGTATATACAGCCTACCATGCGAATGAGGAAGAGCATATATAGGAGAAAGCAGTAGACCACTCAAAGTGAGAACACAGGAACATAAGAACAACGTCCGCAAGGACGAAACGAAGACGACCATATCCAATAGGATAACATACAGATAGTGGCAAAGGACGAGAACACAACTCGTCGAAAACTCAAGGAAACCACATACATCGCACTAGCAGAAAATCCAATAAGCCAAGCTAGTGTGGAAATGAAACTCATATGGATTCCAATAATGCACGAAGAGCTTAAGCGCAATACACCTGCGCTATAAGTTACGGCGCAACATGCGCAATACACTTCTGCGCAACCACCAAAAAGTTTAATACGTCTAAATACTTGACACAAAAACGGTTTGTTAATTTTAGAATCAAAAACTATAAGAATTAGAAAAGAACAGAAGACCAAAGTATTAGATAAACAAATACCTCTTCAAACTTATGATGTCCTAATACACAGTTTTGCCTCGATGGTTGTCACAGTCGGGTTAGACAGATTTTAGAATCGAACAGGGGAACAAGTACGTGTTCTACACATCTGTACCCTGGTATAAAAAGGTGAGCAAATACCTCTTCAAACTCATGATGTCCTAATACAGAAAGTTTGCCTCAATTTACGCCGATTTCAGAAGGAAACAGGGCCATAGATACCTCTTCCGGCCTTCTGAATACTTGACACAAAAAGGTTTGTTAATTTTAGAATCAAGACAACTATAAGAATTAGGAAAGAACAGAAGACCAAACTATTAGGTAAACAAATACCTTTTCAAACTTATAATGCCCTAATACACCATTTTGCCTCGATGATTGTTACAGTCGGGTTAGGCAGATTTCAGAACCAAATAGGGACACAAGTACGTGTTCCACACTTCTGTACCCCTGGGATAAAAAGGTGAGCAAATACCTCTTCAAACTCATAAGTCCTAAAAACAAAGTTTGCCTCAATTTACGCCGATTTCAGAAACAAACAGGGTCATAGATTCCTCTTCCGGACTTCTGAATGCTTGACACAAAAAGGTTTGTTAATTTTAGTATCAAAAGACTATAAGGATTAGGAAAGAACAGAAGACCAAAGTATTAGGTAAACAAATACCTCTTCAAACTTATGATGTCATAATACACAATTTTGCCTCGATGATTGTTACAGTAGGGTTAGACAGATTTCAGAACCAAACAGGGGCACAAGTACGTGTTCCACACTTCTGTACCCTTGGTATAAAAAGGTGAGCAAATACCTCTTCAAACTCATGATGTCCTAAAACACAAAGTTTGCCTCAATTTACGCCGATTTTAGAAGCAAACAGGGTCATGGATTCCTCTTCTGCACTTCTGAATACTTGACACAAAAAAAGGTTTGTTAATTTTACAATGAAAAGAGCTATTAGAATTAGGAAAGAACAGAAGACCAAGGTATTAGGTAAACAAATACCTCTTCAAACTTATGATGCCCTAATACACAATTTTTGCCTCGATGATTATTACAGTCGGGTTAGACAGATTTTAGAACCAAACAGGGGTACACGTACGTGTTCCACACTTCTGTACCCTGGTATAAAAAAGTGAGTAAATACTCTTCAAACTCATAATGTCCTAAAATATCAAAGTTTGCCTCAATTTACGCCTATTTAGAAGCAAACAAGGTCATAGTTCCTCTTCCGGACTTCTGAATACTTGACACAAAAACGTTTGTTAATTCTTAGAATCAAAAGAGCTATAAGAATTAAGAAAGAACAGAAGACTAAAGTATTAGGTAAACGAATACCTCTTCAAACTTATGAGTCCTAATACACAATTTTGCCTCGATGATTGATACAGTCGGGTTAGACAGATTTCAGAACCAAACAGGGCACAAGTACGTGTTCCACCACACTGCTGAACGTGTATATATATATATATATATATATATATATATATATATATATATATATATATATATATATATATATATATATATATATATATGTTATTATAAGCTTCCACAAGTAGTATTATTCAATAAAGACATTATTCGGAACAACTTGTGTTTATTAACGTGAAAATATATGATATTCAACGTTTCGGGGACTTACTATGTCCCCTTTGTCAAGAATGATATTTAGTATATGAAATATGAAACAAGCTAACTAATGAATTATAATAATTTTGATGAACGAGTTCTGCTTCGATTTGCAGATCCAAGATATGACGTTGAATTTGGAATTGTATTAGATGCCGGAATGTTAACAGAATCTTGAGTATCAGGATTTAGAGGTGATGTAGATGTAATATTGGCCGAGATGCTGGGAAGATTTTGAGTTATTGGTAATTTTGAATTTTGTTTAATAAGGTTCTTCCAAATATGCGGTATACTAGAACTATCATCACGTTGGTTAAGAGCATTAGGCCTCTTCTCAATTTCAATGGCTTCTCTAGTAATCCGCTGGTGTAAATTATATAAAGGAGCAAGTAATCGAATATTATTTGTGTTAATTTCGTGTCCAGTATCTAAATAATGATTAGCCAAAGATGACGAAGGATTTTGTTGTTTGATGGCCAGTTTGTGTTCATTAGCTCTCAAATATAATTTCCGATTTGTTTGTCCAATATAACTTCTTGTGCAGCCGTTGCAAGGTATCTCGTACACTCCTTGATTTTCATTACAAATTTTGTCTTTCGGATTCTTCAAAAGTTGGCGTAAGGTAAGGTAAGGTTTAAAACGGATCTAAATTTATGTTTGGGAAATTTTTTCGCGATTTTATCAGTGATTCCTTTTATATATGGTAAAACTACTGGAATTTTATGTTTGGTATCTAATGAGTTGGAATGGCTTTTAGGTTTTCTGATTTTATTGACAATTTTGATTATTTCGTTCTGGCTGTAATTATTTTGAATTAAAATATTATGAATAGTATTCATTTCGTCATTTCTAGAATTTTGATCTGATAGATGATAAGAATGGAATATTAAATCAACAGCACACAAAATCATGATCAGGCTTGAGGCCAACGCATGCCTCATGGAACCAAGTAGAACATTTTACGCACATTCTCTTGTCAAGTTGGTCCTCTGTTCCACAAGTTTCACATAACCAAGACTCCTGTGTAGTTTGTTCAGTAGACCGAGGGATAACACGTCGCTGTTTGGAAGTTGATGGAACTGGAAGTTTTGGAGTTGAAGATCTCTTGGGTGATTGGTCTTGTCTCTCAAAGGAAAGGTCTTTTTTTATTTACTGAACTTTGTAATTCAAAGCTCTACGCCTATTGCTTCCACTGCTTTAGTCTTTCCATCGGTAGCAATTCCTGAAAAGACTTATTCATTGTAACTGGAGAAGATTGTTGAGGAAATAGCATTAATCTTTCTAGCTGCTAATTAAACGTTAACGTCTGAAGAAATGTCACCATCTGACGTTGGAAGATTTTCGTTTGTCCTTTCGATGTCCCCATTATGCTCTCTTATTATTTCATCAGGCATGGCTCGCTCCGTTAGTAAAGAAGGTGCAAAAACTGCATCGGGTATTGCATCATAATTTAGCGGGAACAATCCTGTACTTCTAAATACGCTGATAATATTTTCTGGTGTCGTGAACTTGGTCAAATCACGGGATAAAATTATATTGAATCTGGTCTTGTTTAGGCTTCGTGAAGGGTAAGTATTCCAATATCTTAAAAGCTCCTGGTCCCAGTTTGCTTTAAAAGAGCGAAATGCAGCCTTATCAAGAGTCTGGAGCTCATGCGTTGTGTTTGGTGGCTAGAAGCTCCATCAAACACAAGAACTGTAGATCCTGCCGGTTTATACTGAGAAAAATGTCTTAGAAAGTCACTTTGTTATGTTGTCATAGACCCTTTAGGAGCCATTCTTACAAGGGAACCATGAGGTAATTGTCGCAAAATTCTGGCTTTAAACGTTTTCCTCGAAACAATATTAGGCGAAATAGAGTTGCCCATAGCATTGTAACAAGCCACAACCATAGCATTCGCCGCATGCTCAGTGAGCATGTGTATTCTGCATAGTGAGGGGTCAGCCTTTGTCGTCCATATTAAAAATATTTTGAAGTTTATCTGTAATGTCCAATCATTGCCTTCTTGAGGTTTTGAGCGCATGCAGGGTTCATAGGATGCACCTTTCGCACATATAAATCCGCAGGAACAAAGAGAGCCAGTCCTTTCTAGCAAGCTGTTTGTCGACGTTAAAATTATTGGGAATGTCGTTTATATCACAATATCGAAACATTTAATGGCGGGTAAGTATCGCTTAATCCGCATGTACAAAGTATCTCCTGCTGGTGATTCAATGTACTTGAACGACCCAATTTCTTTACGGACAAGCCCTGATCCAAATATCGACGTAAAGTGCTCCTAGGTACTTGAAATCTGGTACAAACGTTTCTTAGAGATTATCCACTTGTGACACCTGCTATGATCTCTTCAAGTTGGGCTGGAGACCACCGTTAGCGCAAATTTTTCCATACTTTGCCCATCTCAAACTTGAAACCAAGAAAGAACATTTTTAGTGGGGATGTGTCCAGTGGGTAAATACTTAGAATTCAAGACTTTTGGAATCAAGGATAGTGGATTCGTATCCCAGCCGATCTGAGAATTTTTCAATAAAAAATAGGAAAATGATCAAGACGCAAAACAAAACAAAACAGAACAGAACAGAACAGAACAGAACAGAACAGAACAGATCAGATCAGAACAGAACAGAACAGAACAGAACAGAACAGAACAGAACAGAACAGAACAGAACAGAACAGAACAGAACAGAACAGAACAGAACAGAACAGAACAGAACAGAACAGAACAGAACAGAACAGAACAGAACAGAACAGAACAGAACAGAACAGAACAGACAGAACAGAACAGAACAGAACAGAACAGAACAGAACAGAACAGAACAGAACAGAACAGAACAGAACAGAACAGAACAGAACAGAACAGAACAGAACAGAACAGAACAGAACAGAACAGAACAGAACAGAACAGAACAGAACAGAACAGAACAGAAAGAACAGAACAGAACAGAACAGAACAGAACAGAACAGAACAGAACAGAACAGAACAGAACAGTACAGAACAGAACAGAACAGAACCGAACAGAACAGAACAGAACAGAACAGAACAGAACAGAACAGAACAGAACAGAACAGAACAGAACAGAACAGAACAGAACAGAACAGAACAGAACAGAACAGAACAGAACAGAACAGAACAGAACAGAACAGAACAGAACAGAACAGAACAGAACAGAACAGAACAGAACAGAACAGAACAGAAGAACAGAACAGAACAGAACAGAACAGAACAGAACAGAACAGAACAGAACAGAACAGAACAAGAACAGAACAGAACAGAACAGAACAGAACAGAACAGAACAGAACAGAACAGAAGAACAGAACAGAACAGACAGAACAGAACAGAACAGAACAGAACAGAACAGAACAGAACAGAACAGAACAGAACAGAACAGAACAGAACAGAACAGAACAGAACAGAACAGAACAGAACAGAACAGAACAGAACAGAACAGAACAGAACAGAACAGAACAGAACAGAACAGAACAGAACAGAACAGAACAGAACAGAACAGAACAGAACAGAACAGAACAGAACAGAACAGAACAGAACAGACAGAACAGAACAGAACAGAACAGAACAGAACAGAACAGAACAGAACAGAACAGAACAGAACAGAACAGAACAGAACAGAACAGAACAGAACAGAACAGAACAGAACAGAACAGAACAGAACAGAACAGAACAGAACAGAACAGAACAGAACAGAACAGAACAGAACAGAACAGAACAGAACAGAACAGAACAGAACAGAACAGAACAGAACAGAACAGAACAGAACAGAACAGAACAGAACAGAACAGAACAGAACAGAACAGAACAGAACAGAACAGAACAGAACAGAACAGAACAGAACAGAACAGAACAGAACAGAACAGAACAGAACAGAACAGAACAGAACAGAACAGAACAGAACAGAACAGAACAGAACAGAACAGAACAGAACAGAACAGAACAGAACAGAACAGAACAGAACAGAACAGAACAGAACAGAACAGAACAGAACAGAACAGAACAGAACAGAACAGAACAGAACAGAACAGAACAGAACAGAACAGAACAGAACAGAACAGAACAGAACAGAACAGAACAGAACAGAACAGAACAGAACAGAACAGAACAGAAAGAACAGAAAAACAAACAGAACAGAACAGAACAGAACAGAACAGAACAGACAGAACACAGAACAGAACAGAACAGAACAGAACAGAACAGAACAGAACAGAACAGAACAGAACAGAACAGAACAGAACAGAACAGAACAGAACAGAACAGAACAGAACAGAACAGAACGAACAGAACAGAACAGAACAGAACAGAACAGAACAGAACAGAACAGAACAGAACAGAACAGAACAGAACAGAACAGAACAGAACAGAACAGAACAGAACAGAACAGAACAAACAGAACAAACAGAACAGAACAGAACAGAACAGAACAGAACAGAACAGAACAGAACAGAACAGAACAGAACAGAACAGAACAGAACAGAACAGAACAGAACAGAACAGAACAGAACAGAACAGAACAGAACAGAACAGAACAAGAACAGAACAGAAGAAGAACAGAACAGAACAGAACAGAACAGAACAGAACAGAACAGAACAGAACAGAACAGAACAGAACAGAACAGAACAGAACAGAACAGAACAGAACAGAAAGAACAGAAAGAACAGAACAGAACAGAACAGAACAGAACAGAACAACAGAACAGAACAGAACAGAACAGAACAGAACAGAACAGAACAGAACAGAACAGAACAGAACAGAACAGAACAGAACAGAACAGAACAGAACAGAACAGAACAGAACAGAACAGAACAGAACAGAACAGAACAGACAGAACAGAACAGAACAGAACAGAAAGAACAGAACAGAACAGAACAGAACAGAACAGAACAGAACAGAACAGAACAGAACAGAACAGAACAGAACAGAACAGAACAGAACAGAACAGAACAGAACAGAACAGAACAGAACAGAACAGAACAGAACAGAACAGAACAGAACAGAACAGAACAGAACAGAACAGAACAGAACAGAACAAAACAGAACAGAACATAACAGAACAGAAAAACAGAACAGAACATAACAGAGCAGAGCAGAGCAGAGCAGAGCAGAGCAGAGCAGAGCTGAGCAGAACAGAACATAACATAACAGAACAGAACAGAACAGAATAGTGCAGAATAGAACAGAAAAGAACAGAGCAGAACAGAACAGAACAGAACAGAACAGAACAGAACAGAACAGAACAGAACAGAACAGAACAGAACAGAACAGAACAGAACAGAACAGAACAGAACAGAACAGAACAGAACAGAACAGAACAGAACAGAACAAACAGAACAGAACAGAACAGAACAGAACAGAACAGAACAGAACAGAACAGAACAGAACAGAACAGAACAGAACAGAACAGAACAGAACAGAACAGAACAGAACAGAACAGAACAGAACAGAACAGAACAGAACAGAACAGAACAGAACAGAACAGAACAGAACAGAACAGAACAGAACAGAACAGAACAGAACAGAACAGAACGAACAGACAGAACAGAACAGAACAGAACAGAACAGAACAGAACAGAACAGAACAGAACAGAACAGAACAGAACAGAACAGAACAGAACAGAACAGAACAGAACAGAACAGAACAGAACAGAACAGAACAGAACAGAACAGAACAGAACAGAACAGAACAGAACAGAACAGAACAGAACAGAACAGAACAGAACAGAACAGAACAAAAAAAAAAAAAAAACGAACAGAACAGAACAGAACAGAACAGAACAGAACAGAACAGAACAGAACAGAACAGAACGAACAGAACAGAACAGAACAGAACAGAACAGAACAGAACAGAACAGAACAGAACAGAACAGAACAGAACAGAACAGAACAGAACAGAACAGAACAGAACAGAACAGAACAGAACAGAACAGAACAGAACAGAACAGAACAGAACAGAACAGAACAGAACAGAACAGAACAGAACAGAACAGAACAGAACAGAACAGAACAGAACAGAACAGAACAGAACAGAACAGAACAGAACAGAACAGAACAGAACAGAACAGAACAGAACAGAACAGAACAGAACAGAACAGAACAGAACAGAACAGAACAGAACAGAACAGAACAGAACAGAACAGAACAGAACAGAACAGAACAGAACAGAACAGAACAGAACAGAACAGAACAGAACAGAACAGAACAGAACAGAAAGAACAGAACAGAACAGAACAGAACAGAACAGAACAGAACAGAACAGAACAGAACAGAACAGAACAGAACAGAACAGAACAGAACAGAACAGAACAGAAAGAACAGAACAGAACAGAACAGAACAGAACAGAACAGAACAGAACAGAACAGAACAGAACAGAACAGAACAGAACAGAACAGAACAGAACAGAACAGAACAGAACAGAACAGAACAGAACAGAACAGAACAGAACAGAACAGAACAGAACAGAACAGAACAGAACAGAACAGAACAGAACAGAACAGAACAGAACAGAACAGAACAGAACAGAACAGAACAGAACAGAACAGAACAGAACAGAACAGAACAGAACAGAACAGAACAGAACAGAACAGAACAGAACAGAACAGAACAGAACAGAACAGAACAGAACAGAACAGAACAGAACAGAACAGAACAGAACAGAACAGAACAGAACAGAACAGAACAGAACAGAACAGAACAGAACAGAACAGAACAGAACAGAACAGAACAGAACAGAACAGAACAGAACAGAACAGAACAGAACAGAACAGAACAGAACAGAACAGAACAGAACAGAACAGAACAGAACAGAACAGAACAGAACAGAACAGAACAGAACAGAACAGAACAGAACAGAACAGAACAGACAGAACAGAACAGAACAGAACAGAACAGAACAGAACAGAACAGAACAGAACAGAACAGAACAGAACAGAACAGAACAGAACAGAACAGAACAGAACAGAACAGAACAGAACAGAACAGAACAGAACAGAACAGAACAGAACAGAACAGAACAGAACAGAACAGAACAGAACAGAACAGAACAGAACAGAACAGAACAGAACAGAACAGAACAGAACAGAACAGAACAGAACAGAACAGAACAGAACAGAACAGAACAGAACAGAACAGAACAGAACAGAACAGAACAGAACAGAACAGAACAGAACAGAACAGAACAGAACAGAACAGAACAGAACAGAACAGAACAGAACAGAACAGAACAGAACAGAACAGAACAGAACAGAACAGAACAGAACAGAACAGAACAGAACAGAACAGAACAGAACAGAACAGAACAGAACAGAACAGAACAGAACAGAACAGAACAGAACAGAACAGAACAGAACAGAACAGAACAGAACAGAACAGAACAGAACAGAACAGAACAGAACAGAACAGAACAGAACAGAACAGAACAGAACAGAACAGAACAGAACAGAACAGAACAGAACAGAACAGAACAGAACAGAACAGAACAGAACAGAACAGAACAGAACAAAGAACAGAACAGAACAGAACAGAACAGAACAGAACAGAACAGAACAGAACAGAACAGAACAGAACAGAACAGAACAGAACAGAACAGAACAGAACAGAACAGAACAGAACAGAACAGAACAGAACAGAACAGAACAGAACAGAACAGAACAGAACAGAACAGAACAGAACAGAACAGAACAGAACAGAACAGAACAGAACAGAACAGAACAGAACAGAACAGAACAGAACAGAACAGAACAGAACAGAACAGAACAGAACAGAACAGAACAGAACAGAACAGAACAGAACAGAACAGAACAGAACAGAACAGAACAGAACAGAACAGAACAGAACAGAACAGAACAGAACAGAACAGAACAGAACAGAACAGAACAGAACAGAACAGAACAGAACAGAACAGAACAGAACAGAACAGAACAGAACAGAACAGAACAGAACAGAACAGAACAGAACAGAACAGAACAGAACAGAACAGAACAGAACAGAACAGAACAGAACAGAACAGAACAGAACAGAACAGAACAGAACAGAACAGAACAGAACAGAACAGAACAGAAAGAACAGAACAGAACAGAACAGAACAGAACAGAACAGAACAGAACAGAACAGAACAGAACAGAACAGAACAGAACAGAACAGAACAGAACAGAACAGAACAGAACAGAACAGAACAGAACAGAACAGAACAGAACAGAACAGAACAGAACAGAACAGAACAGAACAGAACAGAACAGAACAGAACAGAACAGAACAGAACAGAACAGAACAGAACAGAACAGAACAGAACAGAACAGAACAGAACAGAACAGAACAGAACAGAACAGAACAGAACAGAACAGAACAGAACAGAACAGAACAGAACAGAACAGAACAGAACAGAACAGAACAGAACAGAACAGAACAGAACAGAACAGAACAGAACAGAACAGAACAGAACAGAACAGAACAGAACAGAACAGAACAGAACAGAACAGAACAGAACAGAACAGAACAGAACAGAACAGAACAGAACAGAACAGAACAGAACAGAACAGAACAGAACAGAACAGAACAGAACAGAACAGAACAGAACAGAACAGAACAGAACAGAACAGAACAGAACAGAACAGAACAGAACAGAACAGAACAGAACAGAACAGAACAGAACAGAACAGAACAGAACAGAACAGAACAGAACAGAACAGAACAGAACAGAACAGAACAGAACAGAACAGAACAAAACAAAACAAACTAAAATAAAATATTTTAAATGTCTTATATGGTTATATTGCCCGGGCCATATAGCCCACTACTTTATTGGGCTATATTAACCGAAATGACACCTTAACAACATAATAGGTAAAAACGATATTAGAGAATCAATATTCCGAGCAAATATATTTAGCCACATACACTTACCTCTCTTAATTGTGCACACCGTTCAGTATTTTAAGAAGTCTTTAATAGTAAAAAAGGGAGGGATATTTTTTTAAAGTCACTTTATTTTCTAAATGTACTGTATTAAGCATAAGATAGCATAAAATACATAACCCAAAAATGAAGTGTTCGAAAGCACGTAGTCGAATCCCTCAAAACTCACACTCACTGTACCAATGCATACTTACAACCTCGTCCTACCACAATTTCCTGGCGGTAAATTCGAATTTTAAATTTTTACGACCACAGTATAAAAACGTGGTCAACAAAGTAACCGAACAATTATACTGCAGCGAGCAAAAGCGTGATGGCAGACGCCCGTTCACACTATTATTGGTCGTTACCTATACCAGCAAGTATTCGACGTTGTCAGATCGCTGATTAATACTTTAGTTTCTCCGTTAGCGATTGTGGGCCATATTACCCGTTTGGCCATATTTGCTTCCACTACCTTTTTATTTGTTTCAAATGTACTGACAAATATGATCCGAATTACACAAATACTAAATAGTTCTAAGTTAGAGGGACAGGTTATACAATAAACTATTTTTTGTATTTCTGTTTTGTAACATTAGTATCTGAATGTGAGAGTTCTCTAGTTTCATTATTATTATTCTACGACTTACTTGTGAGGTCTTTCACTGTCATGGTTCATATAAATATTACATTTTTTTATGGATGTTACCTGCACATTTCTTCATATTCGCCACTATACCTAGTGTTCTAGTATAAATCATAACTGGCTCTTCAGATTTGGTATTTCCTTGCCATAATGAAATTTTATTTTACCGTACTTACAGCGATCAAATTTTTAACCGATTCACAAATAGTAAAGCAAGAGAATTTGCAAATGTAAAATTTTGCATGAAAATCACATAATGTAATTTTTATTGAATTAGGAACAATTAAACGCCGAATTAAAGCGGTGCATTATAGAAAATGAAATTTTTATTATTATTATTATTATTATTATTATGCTTTGTTATGAACGAGTAAGTTCAAAAGTAAATATGTAATTAAAAAGTATTATTAATTTTATTAAATAAGTAAATAAGAACTTTATCTCAAGTGGGATTTGAACCTACGACATGTACTTTGCTTAGAGTACCGCTCCAACCAACTGAGCTATCGAGATACAAGCCCCAATCATTGTAAATTTTTTGTCTTTAACATAAATTGATGTAAAATTTTTGTCTTTATCCACAAAGAAAAAAATTAGATCGATTGGGGCTTGTATCTGGATACCTCAGTTGGTTAGAGCCGTACTCTAGCAAAGTACACGTCGTAGGTACAAATCCTACTCGAGGTAAACTTTTTATTTATGTATTTAATAAAATTAATAATAATTTTTTATTATTATCAATCAATGTTTCAAATGAATCTTGGTGTATAACAGAATAATTACAAATAATAAAAAAAAACAAAATTATTTTGTTACCTAAATGGCTTTTTAGATAAAAGTATTAATTATGTAAAATAGTTTTAGAAAAACAGACCGTGATGTGAGCAAGGTAAAAACAACTGTGCATCACTATTTAATCAAAGTACCAAAATTTAATCTTTGTACTAACTTTCTTGCAATGAGCTTGTTTTGTTTCGATGTCGTGATCTAGCGAACACTCTTGAAATACTACCCCAAGTGCCTCCACGTCCCCCAGGCCTATTTTGCGTATTTTTCGAACGGCGTCCAATTGTAGGTGCTTCTGCTTCAACAGGTGAATTCAGTTGCTCTACAGATCTACAAAATAAATGAATACACTCCAAATAAAGAGTGACTAAACCCACCTCGATAATACTCCAGTATCGATAGATCGTGAGAATGAATTTGCATTTAAGGGTGAAAGCGTCGGGCTGCAGTCTTTCGGCGTTGATACTGCTATCAATATTTACATTAGTAATAGAACACGAACCCTAATTCACTTCAATACTTAACGTTAAGTAGATACCATTTACCTTGACATATAAGCCAATAACCTTAAGGTTAACTAGAGGTTTTAAATGGCTTAAAAGTGTATTAGGATCGGTGCTATTTCATTGCCAGACATAAACCTCACGTTAATTTAACTTACATTGATACATGTGCGGAGGTGGTATTGACGAAACAATTGATACTGTATCAACTTCAGCATTACCACCCTCAATTGTAATTGTAGGAGTTCCATCTGTTGTGGAATCTGATAAATTACCACCAATTGACGTTGTTCCACTTTCTCTATCCGAACTGACACGTACACCAGAATCGGCACTACAACTACCCCTATCTCCTGCCAACAATCCAAGACCATGATGACCAGATAATATTCCACCTGAACCAGGTGTTAAGGCCCCTCCGTTACCAGTATGCCTTGATATAGAAATTAAAGATTCTTGGTCAGAAACGCAGCTACCGGAAGTTATATGTCGCCGAGCCTTGAATATTCAATAATTACAATCTATTAATTTTTAAAACAAATATTTACCTCTTGTAAGTGCTCTTGTGCTTGTTGTAGTTGTAGCTCTTTTGCGTTTAGTTGTGCGGCTAAAGACAAACTTCTTTCAGCTTCATCTCGAGCGTGTCTAAGCAAACTCCATCTTTCTCGCTCTCGCTCCTCGCGTTCATTCGACAACTGTTGCAGTGATGTTTCGTTTTCACGAACTCGCTTTAATATTCGCTAATTACTTCAATTAATAGTTCTTAGGAGCATTATTTTTGAATTAGGTGCATTTTTTAACCGAGTGCAATAGATTTATGGCGTCTTGAAAAGAAAAAAGGGCGATCATCTAATTTCAAAATAATTTAAGTGTATGCGTTATATTTCAAGAATCTTTTTATATTATAATTAGTTATAATTGCCAATTCCTCGGATGGCCTGGACTACACCTAATGCCTAAGTTAGGTGTTTATTGTGCTCAGGAAATTGATGATAACAAACGGATTCAAATTAAAATGCTTAAAAGCAGTTAATTCAGAAATTTTAAGAATAATTTAGCACATAATTCTGTCTATATGGTATATTTAACACGACAATAAATAAATAATGATGCTGTTAAACAGAGAGTTCATATAATATCACCTAATTTCTAATATATCAACAGTACTACAGTAATTAATTAATCTTTAGGCATATGAAACTTGACCAATGTTAAATAAGCACCTAATTTCTTAACGTGTATGTTCATCCCTTAAATTTTAAATACTTTTGTGAGTTAATATTGCTTTCAGTGCTATAACAAAGGCTTTATTCTTAAAAAGTAAAGTGCACTAACGTAAAATAACCAATTTCACTTAAGTAATAAAAAATAAGCATCTGGTTATTTAGAGTAGCACCTTTATTTAGGGTTATTAAATTTACCCTTCAAATAATATACCCCATTTATCTATGTTCTGGAACTAATACATTACACATAACTACAGTAAAATAAGTGGTTAGCCTTTTACAGGTTTTAACCTGTTTAAACCGGTTCACCTATTTGTATTACAATACCCACTAATACAGTAGCACCTAACTATTGTATTAAGATAAAAAAGCAACCCAATTTTAAAATTAAATTTGTGAACAGGTTACTTAAAGGCTAATAAGTAAATCATACACAAATTAAAACAAACTAAAATAAAATTAGCACCTAATTTAGAAAACTGCTGAAACGCACCTAAAATTCAGTTTCTCAAATCTATATAGTTTTTAAAAATTATTATTAATTTTATTAAATACATAAATAAAAAGCTTACCTCGAGTAGGATTTGAACCTACGACCTGTACTTTGCTAGAGTACCGCGCTAACCAACTGAGCCATCAAGGTTCAAGCCCCAATCGATGTAAACTCTTTCTTTATGTATGTAGAACTGATGTAAATTCTAAATATAATGAGATTATAATCAAATTGCTTATATTAATGGAATGTGAGCCTGGAGTCGCAAGGATTCACACATACCAAAGCAACTTGATTAATATTAAATTATTATAAGTTTTTGTTATGAACGAATAAGTTCAAAGGTAAATATGTAATTAAAAATTATTATTAATTTTATTAAATACATAAATAAAAAGCTTACCTCGAGTAGGATTTGAACCTACGACCTGTACTTTGTTAGAGTACCGCGCTAACCAACTGCGCCATCAAGGTTCAAGCCCCAATCGATGTAAACTTTTTCTTTATGTGTGTAGAACTGATGTAAATTCTAAATATAATAATAATTTTTAATTACATATTTACCTTTGAACTTATTCGTTCATAACAAAAACTTATAATAACTATATAGTTTTTGTACGCGAATTTAATAAACATTTTGAAATAGTGCCTTGAAAAAGCAGCACCCGATTGCAATATGTTGAGATCACCACCCAATAACTAAATAAACCTAACTTTAATACCATATTTAGTATTAACATCGTACTAAATTCTTAAAAATTGATTGAAACAATATTTTAGAGTAAAAATTAGATGTGCACCTTGTATCTTTAAACTGTAATATTACGTTTAGAAAAGTAGGCAATTCAAACATGCACCTAATTTATATATATATATATATATATATATATACACACTCAGTAACTTATGATCGACTCAATCACATTATTTAATTGTATTAACACCAAACTCTTGGAGTTTACTTTTAATTTTTTTGTTTGTTTAAACCGCACACTGAGTGAAATAGCGTTTTCTTTAAAAATTAAATTTTTAACATGCTCTTAGAACCACAATAGCACTTAATTTTAAGAATAACCACATAGCTACATCCCAAATATTTGCCTGTTATATTGCCTAAAACTGACGTAGAATGTGCACCTAATTCATTGATTTTCGTATGGATTACTAATTTTATTTTCAAGGAAGCAAATATTGTTTGTCAGTCTAGGTCGCACATTAAATATAAAATTATTCATTTGAATGCTACAAACAACAAGAAAGGCTTTAAAATAGAACGATAATAAGAACCTAATTCCAGTCACGTTGGATCAGCACCTAATACATAATACTTAAATTTATTGTTTGGACAAATCCTTAATTGAAACAAAACTGTATGTGGTAAAATATTCATCTAATGTTATCTTATTTATTATTAAAATCATGATTACGTAAATTATATTTTTTATGTTCAGTGAAGTAATTGATAGTTGTACCTAATATTAAAGAAATATTTTCATAATTAATAATGTTTCAAGAATAACATTTTTGAGGTGTAGTGCCACAAAGTGAGCCCCTAATTCATTGCACATTTAAGGTTTGTCTCATCATATACAGTGTGCAGTCACCTAATTTTATTACTTTTCTACCTCATGGTAATATTAACTAAACAGTGCTTAAACGCATCAAATCTAAGAAAAATGTAATACCTAACTGCTTCAATTTCAAACTATTTCGTTCTATTAGAACTAAAGTTGAACCTATATGAAAATGTAAACTTTCACCATTATTACACATATTTTTCAAAATTGTTTGAGGTGTTGAAACAATTTTTTTGAAATTTGAAAAATTGTTTCAACATCTTAAATTTAAAAAATTTAATTTTGATATTAAGCTTTAAACAAAGATCAACTTTAAACGCCAATTAACCACATACAAATTGAAACGAACTATAATAGCTCGAACATCTAAGTCACAGACTTTTTAAACTCACTTAAAATTTATTGTTTTTAAGCAAATGTAATATAAACAGTGTAGCTAAATGCAGCACCTAATTTAAACCATGTTTTTGTGGACATTGAAGCACCTAATATCCAGACCACGTTTCAAAACAAATGCAAAAAGTACCTAATTTTTTAAATATCTATTCAAACGAAAATGTGTACCTGGTAGACTTAAAATATAGTGGTTTAAATCTAAGTCAGCATAAGTGAATGAAAAATAAACGATGTTGCTAACCATCGGCACCTAATCTCAATATTGCTTTTATGGGTGCGATGCGACTATCTATTTCTGTACACAAACGATTAACGAAGTGATCATTCTTCGATCTTCAAACTTATACTTTGTCACAATGACATATCTCCAAAGGTTACCGTTTTTATATAAAACTATCGTTAACATTGGCACCTAATTTAATAAAATTGAATTAAACTACTAGCTATATTGATATAAATTATACAGAAGTATATATTTAAGCTTTTCGAAATAATAGCACACTGTTGAACAATAACAAAGCACAATAAGCATCTAATTTCGTAGGCTTTGAGTATACCATGTCACATCTATGCAAATTAATTAATACTAGTAGTACTAATCTTTAAAGAACGTCAGATAACGTGATTCCTCAAATTCCCAAGCAATTTCCTAAATTTTCAAAGTACCACGTATTATCTCTGCCAATTCATTAATGTAACATTAACACTTTTATTTCTTAAATTTCCAACTTTTTAGTTTTATTGGAAGCAAACGTTGCACCTAATTATAAAATAAACATTCTTTTCTTCTTTGTATTTTAATACACTTCAATTGAATTAAAAATTTTATTTTCAGGGAAGCAAAATATACCGACATGAAATAAACATTTTCACTCAAGGTATTTACGTGAGAGGATATGAGCACCTAATTGTAGAATAGTGCCATTATCTATAGCAATAGAGTCTTCAAAGTATATTTAGCGCCACACTGTTACTAATTACGCCTAAATACGAAGTTATAATGAATAACCATTTAATTTTGATATTAAGCTTTAAACAAAGATCAACCTTCAGCGCTAATCAATAATATAAAAGTTAAAATAAACTAGAGTAGATTACATATTTAATCGACAGAATTTTTAAAATTGCTCTTGAAATTTACTGTTTTTAAGCAAATTTAATATAAACAGTGTCGCTAAATGCAGCACCTAATTTAAACAATGTTTTTGTGGACATTGAAGCACCTAATATCCAGACCACGTTTTAAAACAAGTGCAAAAAGCACCTAATTTTTTAAATATCTATTCAAACGAAAGTAAAATGTGTACCTAATATAAGTCAGCATAAGTGAATGAAAAATAAACGATGTTGCTAACCATCGGCACCTAATCCCAATATTGCTTTTATGGGTGTGATGCGACTAATGTCCATAAAATGGACTTAATAGATAGATAATTAGTGTGTAATTAGTAATTAGTGACACCACAACAATAAACTCTTTAAAATAAAATGTAAATGAGCATCTAACTAATGACTAACTCGAGAATAACATTATTAAAGTAAATAACACTGTGTACATCAAACTTTTAAAGCTGGGTTTCAAACTCAAGAAGTATTATTTGAACTGTATGAAATCACCTAATTCTATTATTTTATTATCTTCGTTGTAATCTGAATTAAGCAGTGCTTAAACGCACCAAAACTAAACATAACTAACCTAATTTTAAGGCAAACCGTTTATTTAGTTAAAATTTGCTTTTTTTGTGATTTGAAATTGTCTACTATGCCAATTAATTAATAGCACCCTAACGAATTTGTAAAGAAATACTGAGTAAAATATCATTAACACTTTATTTATTAAATTTCCAACTTCTTAATTTTATTTGAATCAAAATCGCACCTAATTATGAAATTAAACATTAAAATAATGAACAGTTGTTTTCTTCTCTGCATTTCACTATACTTTAAATGAATTAAAAATTGTATATTCAGGAAAGCAAAATATACCAACTTGAAATAAGCATTTTCACTGAAGGCGCTTAGGTGAGACGGAGTGAGCACCTAATTGCATAATAGTTCCATTATCTATAGATAGATTATTTAAATTGTATTTAGTTTCACACTAATAATATAAAAGTTAACTAAGTTTAAAATATGGGCACCTAATTGGTTCAAATTGAATAACACCTAATTGCCTTAACTTCGCACCTAATTGATTAAAATTCAACTGGACTACTTATTTTAGTTTCAACGATCAAGGTAACTAATTATTAGGTAATCCACTCCGAAAATGACTGTCTTTGAGCTAATGAAGCAAAGATTTTAAACTCATACTATCTAAGAGTAGGGTAGTGTCTAATTAGCTTGTTTCATTTTGATATTAAATGTTTAAACAAATATTAAATTTAGACGCAAAAGAATCATATACAAATTAACATACTACAAATTGCACCTAACGCACAGAATTATTTTATTTTTCCAAGGGCAATATAAAAAATGTAAGCATCTATCTTCCCTATTTTTTGTGGATAATGAAGCAGACAACGCGTTTAAATAATAAAATGTATGCGCAAACAGTAAACGCTTTAAAATAAAACAGTTGATAATAGTAAATATGAAGATCAAAGCAAAATATGTACCTGGTCATATAAAGCAAAATGTGTACCTGGTACCGTTCAAACACTATTTTTAGTTCAAATTTTAGGCTTAGGAAAAAATTGAGACTTACACCTAATTTTATCACTGACTCAAGCATAACATAAGCGGGCCTAAAAAAAAGCTGAGTTTAAACGCATCAAAATCGAGTAAAATATTAACGCCTAATTCCCTAAATTTTAAACTATTTCATTTTATCATTTAATTAATTAAAAATTCGCTTTAATGTGGTTTAAATTTGACTAATAATTTTAATTTTTAGAAAAACAAAAACAAAAACATCAGCTGTTTCTTTTCTGAAAAAAGAGCACCTAATTTTTTACACTTAGAGAGTAAAACCTTTACCCAAGTAAATCTAAGGTAATGTGCGGTTGATATTGTAATATTTCTTATCTAGTTATATTACAATATTCAGTGATACAAAGACATCTAGATGATTCGAAATAACACTGTTAGCAATTATAATTATTTATTAATTTTATCGAAATTAGATGTAGAAAAACAAACTCCTAACTTTTGAGGAATTTAATTAAATGTAGCTAAAATAAAACATAAGACTTGTGCGGACAATAGTAATTATTTAACCTCCTAAGGGTATGTACTAACCCTGATTGAATTAAAATGAGCACCTAATCTTTCAATGTGTAAAAGACAATCGCTTAATTTTAAATTAACAACATACATAATAATGTTTTGAACAAAATTAGCGCTAATTTCAAAAAATTTAAAGTTGCATAATTTTATTACGATATCAACTATTACAACAGCACCTAATTTTTGGAGCGCGATTAAACGAATATTAACATAAAAATAAGAAAGTATATAAAATTGCAAAATAAAAACATTTTATACACTTCTCCTAGTTTTATATATACTTTCACTTTTAAAACAAATCTGGTATGTAGTGAGCATCTAAATTAGATATTTATTTTTGTACACAAATGATTAACGAAGTGTTCATTCTTCGATCTTCAAGCTTATACTTTGTCAGAATGACACATATCTCCAAAGGTTACCGTTTTTATATAAAGCTAACGTAACATTTGCACCTAATTTAATCAAATTGAATTAAACTACTAGCTATATTGACATCAATTATATAGAAGTATATATCTAATGTTTTCGAAATAATTGCACAATGTTGAACAATAACAAAGCACAATAAGCATCTAATTTCGTAGGTTTTGAGTGTAGCATGTCATATCCATGCAAATTAATTAATACTAGTAGTACTAATCTTTAAAGAACGTCAGATAACGTGATTCCTAAAATTCCCAAGCAATTTACTAAATTCTCAGAGTACCACGTATTATCTCTGCCAATTAATTAACATTAACACTTTTATTTCTTAAATTTCCAACTTTTTAGTTTTATTGGAAGCAAAATTGCACCTAATTATAAAATTCAACATTGAAATAATAAACATTCTTTTCTTCTCTGTATTTTATTACACTTCAACTGGATTAGAAATTTTATTTTCAGGGAAGCAAAATATACCGACATGAAATAAGCATTTTCACTCAAGGTATTTACGTGAGAGGAAATGAGCACCTAATTGTAGAATAGTGCCATTATCTATACCAATAGATTCTTCAAAGTATATTTAGCGCCACAATTACGCCTAAAGTCGGAGTTATAATGAATAACCGTTTAATTTTGATATTAAGCTTTAAACAAAGATCAACCTTCAGCGCTAATCAAGAATATAAAATTTAATGCAAACTAGAGTAGATTAAATATTTAATTGACAGAATTTTTTAAATTGCTTTCGAAATTTAGTGCTTTTAAGCAAATTTAATATAAGCAGAGTCACTAAAATCAGCACCTAATTTAAATATTGCATTTTCATGGGTATTGAAGCAGCTTTACGTTTGAACGCATAATTCATGTTTCCGAGAGGCTTTGAAACAAACGCAAATGACCAATTTAAAACGTGTACCTGATAATTAACACTTAAAATTTATTGATTTGAATCGAAGTCAGTGTAAGAGTATGGAAAATAAACAGTGTTGCTAAAATGGGTACCTAATTCCAATATATTTTTTGTGGATGCAATGCAACTAATATCCAGTTACTACGTTTAATAGATTTATAATTAGTGTTTCTGGACACGGCAACAGTAAACGCTTTAGAATAAAATGAAAATGAACAACTATTTTTTTGAGCAAAATATACCAACATGGAATAAGTAATTTCACACAAGGTACTGAATTGTAGAATAGTACCTTTATCTTTGTATTTAGTGTCACACGGATACGTAACCCAAAAGTTAACTAAGTTAAATATGTGCACCTAATGAATTAAAATTGAATAAGAGTACTCGTCTTATTAAAATAACAGCACCTAGTCGCGTTACTTTTATACTTTTAGTTACATTAGATTCAAAGTCGCACGTAATCATAAAATTAACTCATGAAATAACAAACCATTGTTTCTGTGCTATAAAACTGATATCAAAAGTGCACCTAATTCATTGCGATTCAACCGTACTGCTTATTTCATTTTCAAACGAGAAAGGTAATTAATTGTTAGGTACTCCACCCTGAAAATAACAGTCTTTAAGTTAACGAAGCAAACATTTAGACTCTGACACTATCCAATGGAAGAGCAGTATCGAATTATTGCGGTTAGTTTTGATAGTGAGTGTTTAAACAAATATTAACTTTAGGCGCAAATGAAGCATACACAATTTAAAATACTAAAAACTGCACCTAATGCATAGAATTTTTCGATTTACATTTAAAATGTAGTGCTTTAAATCCGGTTTTTGCAAGAGAATATAATATAAAAAATGTATGCACCTAACTTATTATTGGTGTTTATTCAAACATTATCTTTTAGCTCAACCTTAAAGCTTAAGTAATTGAAACTTACACCTAATTTTTAAAGAAATATTTACACGATCAATTACTTATGACTGACAAGCATTACATAAACTGACAGAGTACGATATTATTAACACCTAATTTTTGATATAACACTGTTAGCAACTGAACATTTATTAAAATTAAATTTTACTATTAATTTTATTGAAATTAGGTGTAGATAAATAAACACCTAGCTTTTAAGGAATTTAATTAAATTTAGTAGAAATATATCATAAGACTTTTGACGTGCAATAGTAGTTATTTAACCTTTCCAAGTGTATGTATTATACCTGATTGGAGTAAAATCACCTAATTTCATAATAATAACACTTAAGATTTTTGAGTAGTTGAACAAAATTAAAAAACTCAAAAAATTTAAATTTTCATAGTTTTATTACGTTATTAACTATTACAGCAGCACCTAATTTTGGAATTGTGCGTTTAAACGAATATTACACTTCTCCTAGTTTAGCAACTAAATTAGACATTCACTTTGTACGCAAATGATTTACGAATTGACTATTCTGAGATCTTCAAGCTTTAACAATCAATAACTATTTCTTCAAAGCATTTCATTACTATTTTTGTGAGCAAAATGGCAGTCAATATCGTACCTACAGTCTTGCTGATCAAATCAAGTGTGAACGGTAAAACATCAAACTTAATTAAACCCCTAATTTCCCTTAATTTCGAACTCTAATTTTACCACGAATATGTTAACTAATTGCTTAGTTTAACAAATTTTGTTTACACCTAATTCAAAAATTTGGCACCTAATTTAGCATTGTAAGTGTTGCCTTCAACTTACCAGGTCACTTACCTGCTCATAATTTCTAATAAAATCTCTAAGTTCTTTTTCTTTATCTTCAAGCGTAGCATAAAGCTGTTTCATTTGATTTAGTAAATCAAATTTCTCAGCCTTTAGTCGTTTTCGATCAGACTTTAAGGCTGAAAATAAACATCTGGTTATGGTTCTAGTGTAAGTAATCACTTACCAGAGATTGCTTCTTTTGCTAGCTGTAATTCAAGTTCGAGTGCTTGTAATTTTGACGGATTATTTATGTCTTCGTCAGAAAGTTTCGTTCTTTCTGCTAGAGCTGTTGAAGCACCAGAAACGACTAAACGTCGCAATCTTGTATTTTCCGCTTGTAGTCGATCGTTTTCTAATTTTATTTTTTTAAGAGCCGATGTTGAAGCACTTGGTGATGGTATGAATGGTGAAGATGTTTCTTCCTTTGTTCCATCAGAACCACGGGGTGAACGAGGTGGTGTTGATTCTATCACTGGAATAAGAGTAATAATGGGAGGGATGTTTTTTTTTAATAGTGTTTACCAAAATCTAGCTCAGTGCTGCATCCAGGTTTCGGCGAATCAGCTCGATTTTCTTTAATTGACGAGGTTTCTTCCACAGTCATCTTTGGTTTATTATCATCGACGGATGCTTCTATACTTTCCGATTTCGACGGAGCTGACTTACATTTTTTTATGCTTTCTTTCTTACTTTTACTATCATCATTAGAATCTACGGATATTGCACTACATAATGATTTACTTCGTTTAGTTTCTGTAATATTCGCGTTCTCAATATTGTCAATTTTTTCGTTTGGTACATTTTGATTTATCTCAACTGATCTAAAATCTATTAAATTTGTGGATGATCCTTGATAATCGGAATGTTTCGAATCAATCACTTCACGTGATGGTGTTGGTGTTGATGATGGATAATCGGAATCTATCCGAGATGTGAGGTTTACTGAATGTTCTTCTACCATTCTGCGAAGCTTTTCCTGTAATTTTAATGTTAATGGATGTTGGTAGAAATTTGAAGACTTACATGAGCGTCTACAAGTAGACGGCGCATTAACACCGCCATGGCGGAGTCGCTGCAAGGTCGATGGTCAGTATTTCTTCTGCCATCTTTTTATTCTCAGGCATTTCCTATAAACAAATCTAGAATTAAGACCAAAACGTACACATTTGTTATGGCATGCTTATTAATCAGCCTCACTGTTGTAAGAATATTAACTCTCACTGTCAAACATTGATAGTGACGTCATGGAATACTACGATTAGTGGTTTGACGTTATTCAATAATCTTTCATTTTTAAATTCCGAATTTAAATGTCAAAATTTTTCCAAATTCTGATTTAAATATGCAATTTTTTCAAATTTAATGAATATGGAGGTGATGAAATTTAGTGAAGAGTCCGATACCGAAATTAAAAAAGAGAATGAAGCCGTAAGTTTGTAATTCTTTGATACAGAGGTTTAAGTCATGTCGTAGGAGCACGAAACTATTTCAAAACCAAATTGTATTGGGTCGCAGTCAATATTAACAATACTCCAAGATAAAAACAAATTTATATCTTTGCTCAAACAGCAAATACAGAATCAGAAAATTCAGTTACAGTTTTATTTGCACAGAGGACTCTCAAGTCCGATTGTTACAAATTTTGTTAACAGCGTAAGTTCAAATTTCTGTATTAAGTAATCGCAAAGCCTCTTTTAGTGTATTCCAACGGCAGCTGAAGAAAATCTTCAAGTAAATTTGGCGCTGAATAAATTTTGCAAGCAAAATGGTATTAAGAGCAGAATAGCGTGCTTGCATGACCGTATGATTAATGTGGAGAAGCGCCTGTTCAGGATCGCCAATAATCAGGAAGACATGGTCAATCGTATGAGAAACAGCATTATCAATAACTTATCGGATGAAATAATAATTAAAATTCTGGAATCTACAAAAATACTTCGTACTGAACTAGAGGCGTTTCGCACATGCTGCAATCGGTTAATCCTAATCGAGGATGAAAGGAATTACTTAGGTCTGTGATCACTTCATCAAACTTTTCCACTAACTCTTCTTACAGTTGAGCAAGTATACTCAATCCCAATCGCAGAACGCATGAACTACGACGTACTTTTATCGGCACTCCATGAAAAATTTCACCTTGAGAAGGAAGTCATGGAAATCAGAAAAGATCAGCAAGCATTAATAGTGAGACTAAACACAATGAAACAACCACAATCCCATGGTATGCAACACTCTTCCCCACCCTCACTCAACTAACATTTACAACTGCAGGTGATAACACATCTGTGATTAGTGTACATCCTCAACGAAAAAAACTTGGTCATGCAAGACTAAAAGAAGTTAATGAAATACTTGCCGCAAAAGTCGTACAGCTAGAGGAAGACGTCCAATATAACAAAATTATCGAAAACAAAATAGATCAAATATTCAATGAATATTGCAAATTTCAGAAAAACTCTATCACCCAGCTCACTGATCTTCAAAGTAAATTAACGTTGGTTACTGAAGAAAATCGTAAATTACACAGTACTGTAGCGCACTGTGAAAACATGCGAAAAGAGATTCAACAGTTACAAGATGAAATTACTGAAATGGAAGCGGTACGCAAGGAAAGAGACTATCTTATAAATCATGCGAAGGACTTAGAAATGATTTATAAGGAACATAAGCAACCAGATGCAGAATTACAGAAGTACGAAACAATAATTCAAAAACAACTAAAACAAATTGAAGATTCAGAAACAAAACTACTAGAGAAAGAACAAGAAAATATGAGTTTAAGACGAATCATAAATCAGAGTGATACTCAAATTCAGGAGCTACTCTTGTTTATTAAACGCATGGAGTGTAACGGGAAGGTAAACCATTCTTTTATCATTAGTGGAGTTTTCGGCTATACCAACTACAACTATGTAATGCATTTGTGGGTGTTTTCTCAGTGATGCAAAGAAAAAAGGGGGCCTATCAAAACGAAACGATATAAACGACGAGAATTGCGACAATCATCTTTGGCACTCCTCCTTTTTAGCGAAGTTCTAGAGTGACACTTATATTTCTACTAAAACAACAAATGAGAGTAAATGTTACTTAATACCCCTAACTTTACAAAATGACGAAGGTTAAAAGAATAATTTAAGTAAATATCAAACAATCGGACGTGTGTGCATCCATTAAAAAGAGAAAAGTACCTATTTATAGACGCTACCCGTCAGTCCAACACACGTCTTTCCAATTACTTCTTTCTGTAAATGTCGTTCGTTCCGCAATTTTCATCAAAAGATTACTCACAGTAATGGCAACTGTACGACAAAATGACTCGTTTCCATGTCTCTGAGTCTAAGAAGTTACAGCTTGTCAGAAACAACGTGCCAACTTCTGGTATTCTGACTTAGACATTATAGACGATTATAAGGCAAATTAGTTCACATATTAAAATTAGATTTGTACATCTACAAACCAAACCATTTACATGCCAACGTAATGGTATGAACCATTTTAAACTAATAATTCTTATTAGAACACACACACACACGCACGCACGCACACACACACACACACACACACTCACACGCATACTCACACCCACACACACACACACAAACACACACTCACATTCTCTCATACTCACACTCTCACACCCTCACACACACACTCTCACACTCTCACTCTCACACTCTCACACTTTCACACGCTCACACTCTCACACTCTCATACTCTCATACTCTCACACTCTCACACTCTCACACTCTCACACTCTCACACTCTCACACTCTCACACTCTCACACTCTCACACTCTCACACTCTCACACTCTCAAATTCTCACATTCTCACACATTCACACGCTCACAGGCTCACACCCTCACACACTCACACACTAACACTCTCACACTCTCACACTCTCACACTCTCACACTCTCACACTTTCACACTCCCACTATCACACTCTCACTCTCTCACACTCTCACACTCTCACACTCTCACACTTTCACACTTTCACACTCTCACACTCTCACACCCTCACACTCTCACAATCTCACACTCTCACACTTTCAACCTCTCAAACTCTCACACTCTCACGCCCTCGTACTCTCACACTCACACCCACACAAGCACACGCAAGCACGCACGCACGCACACATGCAGGTACGAACGCACGCACACACACAAACACACAAATACACACACACACATATACACGTACACCCGTACGCACGTACACACGTACACACGTACACAGGTACACACGTACACACGTACACACGTACACACGTACACACGTACACACACACACACACACACACACACACACACACACAACTCACACTCACACACACACACACAAACACACACTCACATTCTCTCATACTCACACTCTCACACCCTCACACACACACTCTCACACTCTCACTCTCACACTCTCACACTTTCACACGCTCACACTCTCACACTCTCATACTCTCACTCTCACACTCTCACACTCTCACACTCTCACACTCTCACACTCTCACACTCTCACACTCTCACACTCTCACACTCTCAAACTCCCACATTCTCACACATTCACACGCTCACAGGCTCACACCCTCACACCTCACACACTAACACTCTCACACTCTCACACTCTCACACTCTCACACTCTCACACTTTCACACTCCCACTATCACACTCTCACCTCTCACACTCTCACACTCTCACACTCTCACTTTCACACTTTCACACTCACACTCTCACACCTCACACTCTCACAATCTCACACTCTCACACTTTCAACCTCTCATACTCTCACACACTCACGCCCTCGTACTCCACACTCACACCACACAAGCACACGCAACACGCACGCACGCACACATGCAGGTACGAACGCACGCACACACACAACACACAAATCACACACACATACACGTACACCCGTACGCACGTACACCACGTACACAGTACACACGTACACGTACACACGCACGCACACTACACACGTACACACGACACACACACACACACACACACACACACACACACACACACGCACGCACGCACGCGACGCACGACGCACCACACACAGCACACACGCCACACGCACACGCACCACCACCACGCACACACACACGCACACACCACACACACACCACACACACGACACCACACACGCACACACGCACACACGCACACACGCACACGCACGCACCGCACAGCACCACGCACCACCACGCACACACACCACACACACACACACCACACACACACACACACAACACACACTCACATTCCTCAACTCACACACACACACACACACACACACATTCACGATCACGCATTCTCCGCATGCGACACACGCACAAGATCAAGCACCTGTTTTACAAACGTAACAACAGCGTCCGCATATTTGTAAAGATATCGCTATTAATAAAACCAGTGACCCTTAAACAAAACGCTACTGTCTTATGTATTTTGCTGTTTACTCTTACTCATGAGCAATAAGGACGCATAACCTTGCTTCGTTACGAGATTTTACGAACAATTTATATCAAAATTTGACACTTTTACCTTCCAACCTGCACATACACATATAGGTATAGGAGGTTATACAATCGATGGATAGTTTATTATCGCTAAATGGACTTTCATTTTAGAATGTTTGGGAAAGTTTCGCCAAGCTGGGTCATAATGTGTGTGTACGTGCGTGTACGCGATAGTGTGTGTCCATATGTGTTGTGTGTGGGTGCGTTCATGATTGAGGGAGTGGGCAAGTGTGTGAATGTGTGTGTGTGTGTGTGTGTGTGTGTGTGTGTGTGTGTGTGTGTGTGTGTGTGTGTGTGTGTGTGTGTGTGTGTGTGTGTGTGTGTGTGTGTGTGTGTGTGTGTGTGATTGTGTGTGTGTGTGTGTGTGTCTGAGTAAATGGAGTGAGTGAGTGAGTGAGTGAGTGAGTGAATGAGTGAATGAGTGAGTGAGTGAGTGCTGGTGCGTGCGTGCTGTGGTGGTGTGGTGTGTTGTGTGTGTGTGTGTGTGTGTGTGTGTGTGTGTGTGTGTGTGTGTAGTAAATGAAGTGAGGAGTGAGTGAGTGTGTGTGTGTGTGTGTCTGAGTAAATGGAGTGAGTGAGTGAGTGAGTGAGTGAGTGAGTGAGTGTGTGCGTGTGTGTGTGTGTGTCTGTGTGAGTGTGTGATTGTGTGTGTGTGTGTGTGTGTGTGTCTGAGTAAATGAAGTGAGTGAGTGAGTGAGGTGTGTGTGTGTGTGTGTGTGTGTGTGTGTGTGTGTGTGTGTGTGTGTGTGTGTGTGTGTGTACAAGTGAGTGAGTGAATGAGTAAGTTAAGTGTGTGTAAGCTGATAAATGAGTACGTGAGTATGTAAGTGCGTGCATGCATTCATGTTCGTGTAGATGTATGATTTATCCACGATAACTCCAATACACACGTACGTGTTTATTATTTTGTTATTTAAGCTTGCCTTCATTTCTTCTGGAATGGATTACGTTCATGGTTTTTATCAAACATTTCTAATATAACCTACATATTACAAAAGTGTAACTATATCTGCATATAAATTTCAAAACTATAAATTGGTTATTCTCTATGCAATTTTTTAATACGCCGCATAATTTCGACGCAAACGTATTACTAAGGTGGAGATTAAGTATTTCTTCAATTTTTTCAATATCCTCATAACGATCAACTTTATAAGAGAATGTATAGACACACTTTTTAAAGATAATTTAATTTTTGATCATTTTTCTTTCTAAAGTTTCTGAATACATAATAGAATAAGCGTTAAAAATAAAAAAAATGATTTAAACTGCTTAAACTAGAACTTAGATATTTTATATGTCGGTTTGGGTTTCTTTTCAAGTTAGCAACTAAATGTCTATTGACCTCTATCTGACGTGAAGGTTTAAATGTCCATCTGACATACATTAGGATGTTTTTACGATATTGCCAATGTTCGTTGTGAAAGCGGTTGCATAATAGTATGATATACTGTAGATAATGACGATATTTTATAAACCATCGACACATTTCTCCCTTTCGAGAGTAATATTTTGCATGTGAAATACGTAAAATAAAATAGTATTTAAATGCGTGTGTGAAAGTGTTTAAGTAATGGATAAATTTTAGACAAAAAGAATTTCAACTATTCTTTACAATTAGATATTAGCAAAATTATGGGCCGATAATTTGCGCATGCACAAGTTTTTAAACATTATTTAAAATGTACCCAACTTGAAGTTGCAGAGATTTGTCAATTGCTTTTTTTTAAACTTGTTAGGCATGCGTAAATTATCTGCCCATAGCTTTTCTGATATCTAATTGCATAAAATAATTGAAATTCTCTTTGACAGAAATTTTCAGTTTCACTAGCGTATTTCAGCAATGCACCTCCTTGAATTTCCTGCCATTTGGCTTACGATGAATTTTTTTGTTTCAAATACAAACACCTAAAGGCAAGTCATAAATATTATCTTAATTTAGGTTTTTCACACCCAGAATATTTCTTTCTAAATGTTGAAAATATGTCTATGCTTTAAAAATAGTGTCGTTACCTGCCAGTCTACAATTATACAAAAGAAAAACGTTTATTTTCTTTTAATTTCCACTTTGTACGTTGGAACATCGTGTGTTGTTTCACACCAGATATTTTATCTATATGTCATACGTGCACAATGTATATATATATATATATATATATATATATATATATATATATGTATATATATATATATATATATATATATATATATATATACGGGGTGGCCCACTTAAGCGGGATTGCTCCATAACTCCCTTACTATTACAAATACGAAAAAATGTCTTATATAAAAGTTGTCCACAGTCATAAACTACACGTTTTAAAATTATTTTCAGAAATAGCGGACTTCCGGTTATACCGGAAACTCATGCCAACTTCGTTATTTTAAATAGAATAACCATTATATTATTACATTTTTGAATTCCTCGTTGAATTTAAAGGTCACTTTAGTAACCATACTATGGGCCTACGTCGCATTGCTTCTGAGTTATTTGACATTTTGTAGAAAAAATTACATTTGGAATGCCTCCGAAAACTTTCAATATCTCGAAGACGGCTACCGGTAGAGAGATGTGGCTTTCGTTTTTTACTTCCGAAAAGGGTACCGCATCATTCTCATTCATTGCCAAAAATCTTGCTTTTAGAATTCAATAATTTCTATCGCTCCGAAAATATTTTTTTTCAAACATGGATAACTTGATTTTTTTAAATGGAACCACCCATATTTTCTTACATCAGCGGATAGGAAATTAAATTTCCTTTCCATTGATGTAACATTATCGATATTTTGGAGTGATAGTTTTCGAGATATTCACATTTTTATATAATTTCAGTTTTTATTGCGCATTGCCGCGGTGCTTTGGAAAATGTTTGTCAATTGTTTTAAACAACTGATAAGAAGTCTTGCTTTTAGAATTCAATCATTTCTATCGCTCCGAAAATAACTTTTTTCAAACATGGATAACTTGATTTTTTGAATGCACAAGAAATAAACAATAAATACTCAAGAATTAAGAACACAACACAAGAAATACATATGGAATGAACAATAAATACATAAGGATTTCACAAGTAAGACAAAATAATTACTTAAGGCTTACACAAGAAATAGAGAAGAAATGCACAAGAAATACACAATAAATAAGTACATAAGGATCGATCAATAAATACATACAATACTTAACGATTACAGAAGATATACAAAAGGAATGCACAAGAAATATATAATATCACTCAAGGATTACGCAAGAAATCCACAACAACTACACAAGATTCAAGAATGACAAGAATAACGCAGGAATGACAAACAAATCACACAAGTATTACTGATAACACACCTCTTCCAGATCTCAATCCTGCAACACTATTTATCCGTATAAATGGACATAGGCTTCTGTTTTGATGTTCACAATAAATGTTCAAAATGTCACCCGTTTTGTTGAAGAGATAACTGCATACGTTTCCTGAACTTTAGATCAACTCTGTCCAGAATGTCAGGTGTAACATCTCGGAACGCCAGAGTAATTCTGTTCTGCATGTCTTCAGCCGTAGTTGCAGCAGTATGGTATACTTTATTTTTTACAAAACCCCACAAAAAATAATCCAGCTTGGTCAAATCTGAGATCGCGGTGGCCAAAGAACCGGTCCTCCTCCACCAATCCATCGATTTGGAAACTGTTCGTCTAAAATTAGGCGAACTCGTCTAGAGTTATGAGGGGGAGCCCCGTCATGCTGTATCCACACATTCTGAAGTCTCCCCAGCGGAACGTCAAATAACATATTATCCACGTCATTTTGAAGGAATTGGGCATACATTTCCCCAGATAAATGGCCATTAAAGAAGAAGGGTCCAATAATATTTTTTCCTAAAATGCCCGCCCAAACATTTAGAAACCAACGATGGTGAAAATTTATTGTCCTGAAGTGATGTGGATTTTCTGTGTCATAATAACGAAAATTATGTCGATTTACGTGTCCATTTCGGTGGAATGTCGACTCATCGGAGAACAGAACCTTCTTAAAAAACGACTCATCTTCCTCGACTCTATCAAGCGCCCACTGACAAAACACGCGTCTTCTCTCTAAATCACCACCTAGCAACTCTTGATGCAGCTGTACTCGGAAGGGATGGTACTTATGCTGACGTAAAATTCTTTGTACCGATGGCTTACTGATGTTAGTTGCACTGCTAATATCCCTCGAACTTACGTGAGGATTTTCCCGAACAGAACCCAATACTAAAAATTCATTTTCTTCAGTGGTTATCCTGTTGACACGTTCCCTCATTTGATACTGCACGCGTCCGATGTTTGTAAAACGTTGTAACAACTTTTGAAAGGCTGTTTCTCGGGGAAGTCTTCGTTCAGGACACCGTACCACATAGATCCTTGACACCAATAACGCATTTCTTTGGCATTCTCCAAGAATGAAAGTCATGTCGATGAACTCTGCGTCGGACAACAACATTTTAATGGAAATGTCTTGTAGAAACACTGAAACTAATACACAAGACAGCAAAGCGCAACAGAAGCCCGAGAAACTGACGTTTCTTGTCAGTTGTTTAAAACAATTGACAAACGTTTTCCAAAGCACCGCGGCAATGCGCAATAAAAACTGAAATTAGATAAAAATGTGAATATCTCGAAAACTATCACTCCAAAATATTGATAATGGAAAGGAAATTTAATTTCCTATCCGCTGCTGTAAGAAAATATGGATGGTTCCATTTAAAAAAATAAAGTTATCCATGTTTGAAAAAAATTATTTTCGGGGCGATAGAAATTATTGAATTCTAAAAGCAAGATTTTTGGCAATGAATGAGAATGATGCGGTACCCTTTTCGGAAGTAAAAAACGAAATCCACGTCTCTCTACCGATATCCGTCTTCGAGATATTGAAAGTTTTCGGAGGCACTCCAAACGTCATTTTTTCTACAAAATGTCAAATAACTCAGAAGCAATGCGACGTAGACCCATAGTACAGTTATTGAAGTGACCTTTAAATTCAACGAGGAATTCAAAAATGTAATAGTATACAGGTTGTTCTATTTAAAATAACGAAGTCGGCATGAGTTTCCGGTATAACCGGAAGCCCGCCATTTCTGAAAATAATTTTAAAACGTGTAGTTTTATGACTGTGGACAACTTTTATGTAAGACATTCTTTCGTATTTGTAATAGTAAGGGAGTTATGGAGCAATCCCGCTTAAGTGGGCCACCCTGTATATGTACAGGGTCTCTCATTAGTGCGTCAAAGTGCGATATCTCAGTAAATACAAATTTTAGAAGGAAATGTTTCGTATAAAACTTTTTGGCCATTGAGGGGTGCGTATTTTAAAATTATTTTCAAATGTACAGGGTGCGTCATGAAAGTGTGGTAGTACCAAGTTATGTTTTTTTAAGTGGTGCCGACTAATTTTTTTGCCATTTCTGGATTTATCGTCAAATTTTGAGATTAGTTTATGTAAATAGTCTTATATCAAAAACTTACCATTTTCGAGTTAATTGGGAAAATTCGAAAATTTTTATAGCTGCAAGGTCTCACGGAAATCGGTGTTGTACCCTAACTGCTGCGAATTTCGGAATCCATTTTATGAGGCTCTAAGAGGACGTAATAAGCTACGTTTCGACTTGTTTACTTAAAAAAAAAGTTTTTCAAAACCCCCGAAATAAATCTCCGAAGTTGCATGACTTCAATCTTCAATAACTTCGTTATTTCAAATGGAATGCCCCAATTTTCTTGATGGCATCATGTTTAGAATCCAAAAATCTACAATTTTAGTTAACATTACCCTATCCCTAAACCCATCCGTTTTTAAGATTTCGAAAATTTCTCCTTTTTAGCTTCTAAATATTTCAACATTCGCACCGGTGATGTCACCATACGCAAATGTTACGCGTTGCCCGGTGACGTCCAATATCGCACTTTGACGCACTAATGTACAACCCTGTATATATATATATATATATATATATATATATATATATATATATGTGTGTGTGTGTGTGTGTGTGTGTGTGTGTGTGTGTGTGTGTGTGTGTGTGTGTTCTCCATCCCACACAGACGTTGTTGCGGGACGTAATTGAGCATTTAGTTATACAAAATCTTAAAATAATGAGCAGAAATAATTTTATTTATTTACAATATATAATAATGTAATTACTTATATTTCAGGTTATGAAATCGAACCAAGAACCAAATAACAAGATGTATCGTGATTTCGGTTGTAATTCAGATGGTCCGGAAGCATTCATGCACCAACATTGCACTAAATTTCAAGGGACATTAAACACCGATAAAAAACAAACGAAATACATAATCGAGCAAAGATCAGACCCTGTTACAACAGTAAATATTCAAACAATAAATAGTAATGGAATTACAGAAAAGCTAAAGGCTATAATTGAGAGTACGTCACCTGTCGATGGAGTTATACAATTAACGAATTCTTCCGCATTTACTTTGCATCTATCATGTGGTGCACAATTAGAACCTGATAATCATAATGTAACCCAAAATGCATCGGACAATGAAGAATATATTCGACATGTAAATTATAGTAATTTGACTAATAAAATCAAGTGCTCTACAATTGTCATGGACGAGTTTGAGTTAATGAAAGATTCATCTAATGAAGTTGTTTTTACTCGATTACCATCAATAAATCATAAAGAAAATAACATTAATGATAGTGAAATAAGTCATGCCGCACCTCGAGATTATGAACGACTAGACGTTTCTGGTCCTAGACACTCTTGCAGATGTGTATTTACGCAAAGTGAAATTAAGGATATTTACAGTGATTCTAGTAGCACGGATATGCATCTAGATCAAGAGAGCCAATCTGATGATGTTAGCTTTCGAGACCGGTTGAAACAAGTTATAGCTAATAACGTCATTGCTAGGGATATGTTCAATAAATTGTTTAGCGAGCCAACTGAGCAGTATTGTATTGAATAAAGTATTTGTTATATCGTCTTTTATTTAGAAATAATCGATTTTGTATAATCTTTTTTGTCACAACAGAGACACACACACACACACACACACACACACACACACACACACACACACACACACACACACACACACACACACACACACACACACACACACACACACACACACACACACACACACACACACACACACACACACACACACACACACACACACACATGTAAGATTGTAATAGTGGCAACTTATCATGTGTCTAGTTTGTGGACTCTAACGTCACCATTTCTTAAAATGTAAAATCTGCATTCGTTTACGTGCTTTTTACTGCAATTTACTGATCTGAACTAGTATGTGTTAATGTATCTTTAAAATATATGTACGTCCTTAGTGAAATTTAGCAGGTAAAAAGCCCAGCCGGTGTGGTACCAGCACCCTTACCACTTTTTGAGCTCGATAAATACTGTCGGCCACACTTTCGTTATACTTAATCCATTCTCATCCTATTTTTCCTCTCGCTCTTGCTGTTATTGTAATCTTCCTATCGAATTGAGACTTCAAAATTAACAAAAGATGAGTGTAGTTTTTTACAGAAACAATGTCGACCGTAAAATCCTCCATACGGATGTCCGGAAAGGCAAGGACCAAGCTGTTCAACACGTTAAACATTTACAATCCAACGTATCGTTTCTATCAGACACACGTCTCGTCTCTAAACTTTGATTCATCCGATTTGCAATTTCCTCAATACAATTTTTACTCTAATTTTCGATACAGTGGAGCAGTTTGTGCCTATCTCAAGAACAACACCGCTTAAACGTTTTCTTCTTTAGAAAACACAAAAATTCGAAGTGATTTTGTTCATTTTGATCCTAAATCTGTGAAATTCTACTGTTCCATTTATAGGTCTCTCAATGACAGTAACTTTGATTATCTTACTTTGAAAGTTGACTATCGTCTGTTTAAGTTTCTATCTTGGAGTTTTTCAATGTTCATAAGCATAACTCTCGTCGGCCTTAATTTTCATCTAGCACTAATTCTGTTAGTCATAGTGTAGAAACATTTGCTATTTCATGTAATCTCAATCAAACTACCTCCGAACCCACTAACATTCCTAATAACCTTAACCATCCCCACATCTAAACATCTTTCTTATATCAAACCCATTTTCTTGTAAAACATCAGTTCTTTCCCCACAAGCTCTATCTGGCGATTGCCTAATAGAAATAGCTTCGACTGATCCAAATTCCTCTGTTGTTCATAATAAAGTCATTAGATACAGAAAGTACCGCAATCCATAAGGTCAATATGCTAGAAAGAGATAGCAATACTCGCCCCAATATGGCGTATTGTTTAGTAATTTTACAGCATTTTCGTTTCCCATGGTTGGCAGGTTAACTTACAATTGGCATTAGATGACAGATACATGATAGTTGTCGGAATGAATAGTCTGCTGTTGAATAGGTTAGGTTTATTTTCTTATTGATCGGGCAGGTGATTAATTTTGTGATGCAAGTAGTGCTTGACGGATGTTTTATTTCCTGATTGCAATTAATTAAAATTATATATTTAAAATGCCAGGATGTTCCGTACCGAAGTGTACAAACAGTGGTTTTCGTTTATTTCGATTGCCAAATGGCGAGAGAAATGCCAATAGAAGGCAATTAGAGCTAGATTTAATTGAACGATTTGATTTGTTTGCTGATGCAAAAATTTGTAAGGTATGTGTTCATAAAAAGGCAGTTAACACCTTTGACTTAAACCTCTTTGTAGGAGCATTTGATTTTTGTAAAAATCCTTGTGCTACTAATCTTGCCTTGAATCGAGAAATATTTCGCTTAACGTCTGTTCTTGTTTATTTTATAGTTTACATGTTATTTTAAAGAATGAGAAATAATTGTTTGTTGTTTATACATAAGTTTAATTAATATCGATAAGAAAAGCTTTAATTTACTTAAATAAGTTATGTACATATTTAAATAAACGCGACAATCTGCAAATGCATAAATGAGTTGTAAAAGGATAACATGACTTGCAGTATGCAGTTAGAGTTGGTTGACTTAGCCTAAGAAAGAGCAGCGAATAACAAAATAATAGTCACGTTGCCTTATAAAGTGAGAAAATACAATAAAATTTAGTTAGTATTGTGTTACGGAGGTAAAAATATACTGTCCTTATTAAAAGATAAAAGATTAAAGTGAATAAGAGTGCGAATATTGTCAAATTGGTGATAACAAGAAAAGTGACGTAATAATTTAAAATAACGGGTTTCTACGTATCTGAAGTCGTCCATGATTGTGTTTAAATATTGAACGATAATTATAAAAGACGCTAATCGATCTAGTGTAATAAATCAATATAGAGAAGAATCACCAGAAACTTGTGGTGGAAAAGTAACAATTTGAAGTGATAATTAAAACTGATACAATCGTGATAATCGAATAGGTAATCTGAAACAGGAAGCGTGAGTGTTCAACAACAAAGATCTATAACAAAGATATTTGAGAAACAAAGGAATACGGCTCCAGAGCGACGGCATAGAAACGAAGTCGTCAAACCTTCAGCCTTTAAAAAGTCATAAGTAAGATTGATATAACTGTGTAATGAAAGAAACATATGTGTTGTGCTGTATATTGAATCTCAATGTCTTCATTTTTTATGTACTCTACGACTTTATTTCCTGTATACTCTCCTCTTCAATCTGACCTTAGCACTTTCGGTTTGTTTGAAAATTTATTCTTAACCATTTCAACGTACTCTTTAATTTCATATTTCTTTTTTTAGTAAATAAATAACCGTATAACGCGAAAAATAATCGATGAACGTTAATACTAGATGAAGCCGCAGACGGACCGCACACATCTGTATCAACCAGATCAAGTACCTCTGAGGATTTACTTGCACTTTTCTTTGCAAATGGAAGTCTCGTAGTTTTTGCTTTAAGGCAAACTTTACACTCCACTTTTAAACCACAATCGACAATCTTTGCATCGTTTAACAAGTTATTTAAACAAACAGCCTTAATTGCGTTCGGATCCCGATGCCCAAAAATACGATGCCAATTATGAATATACTGCGCATTTCAAGTTTATTTACCAGAGACTATTTATTTGATTGAAATAATGTGTATAAATGTCCATTTGGTTTTGCAACCGCTGTCTGCTTTTGTTTTATTTTTATTTCACAGATATTGTTCGTAAAATTTACTGTATATCTATCATCATTAACTTCTTTACTGATAATAAATTCTCGTGAGTTTCCGGACCATATAAAACATTCTCTACCATTGCCCAATAAACTTCACCATTAAAATTTACAAATCTAATTTTGCAACAGCCTTTACCTTGCACAAGTACTTTCTCACGTTCGCGACATTCAGATAAGTACCTTGTGTTTTTACAAATTTATCTGAAAAAAATTCATCTCTTACTACATTTCCAAGCCTTGAATTTATTACATTCCTTTTTTATGTGACCGCCCTTTTTGCAGAAGAAACAGAAGAACTCACTGTACTGTACTGAGTTACTGCGATCGCTATTAACGCCATTAAATTTTACGGCGATTATACTCATCAACTAACTTTGATTTTACCAACGTAATATTTAAGTCAGTAGTATAGTTATCCCACTTCTGATCCACTTTTGTCACTAGAAAAGTAACTAGATTTGAAAAAAGTCACTAGAAAAGTCACTAGATCTTTGAAGGTCAAATGTATTGAAGGTGTAAGTAATCCTTTGAAAATGTTCAAGGTAGCGGGAAATTTTCACCAAACAATTCTTAGAATTTGGTCAAGTCAAGGCCATGTGTTAAATCAGATATTACAACGGTTTTCAAGGCCACCTCATCTGCAGGGGAATCGTATTACAGTTCAGACAGATTGCTGTCTATGCTAAAACGTAGATCAAGTTTTAATGGTTCTTATATTGGCTAAATGCCCTCAAGATCAAATTCTTGGAAGTAGCAAAATAAACATTCCTAGCAATAACTTTTGTATAAGTCTTATAAGTTATTACAATTCTTAGAAATCAGTGGTCACCTGTAGAGGCATCCCGATCTTACCCGATCTTATCCGATCCTACCTGATCTTATCCTATCTTATCCCAAATTATCCAATCTTACCCGATCGTATCCGATCTTATCCGACCATATCCAACCTTATCTGATCATATCCAACCTTACCCGATCTTATCCGACCTTATCCGATTACGTCCGATCTTACCAGAACTTGTCCGATTATATCAGATCTTATCCAATCTTACCCAATCATATCCGATCTTATCCGACCTTATCTGATCATATCCGATCTTATCCGATCATATCCAATCTTACCCAATCTTATCCAATATTATCCGATCTTAGCATTGTTTACTCAAAAAATATTATACGTATATTTCCAATGATACGCTACAATTAAATATGTATGCCTTAATTAATTAAAATTTGTAAAACTTAATAGGAAATAAATGGAAATTGGAAAAATAGCTGACGCTCCTACAATTACGATAGAATTATTTATAGCTATTAAGCCCCTTGGGAGTCAAAGACGCTACACAGAGGTCCAAGTTTAATAGTTCGGAGCATGAGTAGGTCTACCGCCAAGTGACGGCTTCCAGAGGAAATTTCCCGGGCTATGTATTAGCTAGGCCTCCAGTACGGAGCGCCACATGCTGAGCGCAAACGCCTGATCTGTACTTTTGGGTAAGCCCTAAGAATGCCTTACCTATTCAACCTATGTAATGTTGTTTTATTAAATGTTAATAAACAAAAGAATAATTGATCCACCAGCGCAATTAAATTCAAGAAAATTAAAATATACCTTTCAGGTAAATAATAATAATCCTCAAGTTAATCCCAAAAGCAAACTCACTCGCGCCACCATTGCATATAACCGAACCGACTAAATGCCAGAATAAAAATTGTTTAAGTTTATATGTAACTAAGTGTGTTAACCTTAGCAAAAAAAATGTGAGCAATTGGAAGGGAAAAATGAAACACCGGCATAAAGTAATGTAGCATAATCTATAAAAAGTCTAAATTGCAACGTATGCGACTAGACGTGCATAATTGATTTCATTTTCAAATTATTTGACCGGTTCATAACGAAACAGCATCGTGATTCTCTCTGAGCAACACGAGCAGACCTTACCATGGTAGTAGTTCCGTTGGTAATGTACTGTGGGCAAAAACTTTTTCTATTTCACCCACATACACTATCTATCTCACTTATCCCTAGTATAAAAAACACCCAGTCATTTTCTTATGTGAAACAATATGTGTAATTATTATCTCTTTCACGCAGATGTCAGACATTTATTTATAGCACTATAATTTTTGCTAAATTATAAACTTGGACAAAAGTACAATTTATTTTGTTTTAATGTAAAAGTAATTGTATTTGATTTTAAAAATTTTGTTTTATAAAGGACAAACTTAAAACTAAAAATTATTATTAATTTTATTAAATACATAAATAAAAAGTTTACCTCGAGTAGGATTTGAACCTACGACCTGTACTTTGCTAGAGTACCGCGCTAACCAACTGCGCCACCAAGGTTCAAGCCCCAATCGATGTAAATTTTGTCTTTATGTATGTAGAACTGATGTAAATTCTAAATATAATGAGAATTACAATCAAATTACTTATATTAATGGAATGTGAGCCTGCAGTATCGCAAGGATTCACACATACCAAAGCAACTTGACTAATATTAAATTATTATAAGTTTTTGTTATGAACGAATAAGTTCAAAGGTAAATTTATTTACCTTTGAACTTATTCATTCATAACAAAAACTTATAATAAAGCTTAAAACTGTTTCAATGTATTGAAAATAAGGCGTTACAATGTTTGATTAGTTTGTAATTTAATTAAAACTAATTCATGTTTTGCTTTCAATTTAATGTAAAATTTACAATATAAAACTACAAATTGTATGCATAATACACACATACATGTTGAGAAACATATATTTATCTAAAAAGTTTTGAAATGTTTGCACTGTTTTACACAAAATTTAAGATATATAAAATTCCTGAATTGCTGTTAGAAGCGCTCATATTTCACATATCGGTATGCCAAAAATCAAAATTTTAGAATAAACACTTAAATTGCTACAACGGAAAATCAATTGGTTTATTGCACTAAATGCAACACGCAGAAAATCGTTTGGATTAAATATAGAAATATCTGTATCATTTCTATAATGTATTTTTCAAGTTTCTCTTTTAGTATTAATCGTATATATTTACATGCATTATTTTACAGGTTCGGTTTCAAATTTTTGAGACCAAAACGCATTACGACATGCGATTAATTAACAAAAGTAAAGTGGTTTCGCTTGAAGCTTGAAACGCCAATTCGGCATTATCTCTATCGAAAAATATGAATTTTCTTGTAGGAAAAAATGTTATTATTAAATGGGCGAAGTTGTATTAAAATCAGCTATAATTTTTATAACCTTGGATGCGGTTTATGTATCTATATAAATAGTTCAAGAACAGTTTCGTGTCAGCCGATAATTATATTGCAAACCTACAGTGATGTGACGAGCAATTACGTAATCACCAGTATGTGTATGTGTGTGTGTGCTTCATATTTTTGTTGGATATAGTTGAAAGGGAACATGAGTAAGGCTATGCTAAGTAGTAGATATAGTTAATTTAACAAGACAGGTTATTCCATTGTTAATAACAAAAAATGAATTTATTAAGCACATCCGTATATTTAACACTAGTATTAAGATACAATTCAAAATAAAATTTATTTAGAGACAAATGAAAGTCTGTTTAAGCCCGAACGCAATTTATCGTTAAAGTGTTATCTCATAAGACTTAAACGGTTAAAGAACGCTTCAGAGAAAAAACAGGTAGTGGAATTATCACTAAAAAACGTACACGGAAATTAGCCTGGTACTCTTTAATGGTAGGTTACTTACAGGAATTATAATTAATATAGCGAACATCAAGGACCCTCTTATTTTTTTACAAAATGCGTACAATAGTTTTGCACGTAAGGTTAAATTAATGTTAAGGCAATCAATGTTAAAGGTGAATGTTCTTTTAGTTGCAATTTCATGTAACCTCACAATCATATTATTGAGTTGAAGACTTTTGCCACCAAGAATTGTCATTGATATTTCAACCAATTTATGTGTGATATAATGAAAACGTGTATTATAAGTCACAAAAAACAGAGGAGTTTTCCGAAAGGGATTCTGGTTGAGCATTACATAAAGTTTTACAAGTAAAAGTGAATATTAATAGCTACGTTACATTTAGAGGTGGTCGTTCAACCTATGTTAAAGCTCCTCACTTAATAGCACTAAAGCATGCGGTAACGAATGTTAAAAATGACGACGAGTATTGCTTCCTATGGGCCGTTGTTTCAGCATTATATCCCGCGCAACATCATACGTAAAGAGTTCAAAGTTATCGTCATTTTATCGATGTTTTGAATTTTGATTCAATTCCCTTCCCTATTCGGCTGGATGATGTAAAAAAATTTGAGAAACTAAACAACCTATCAATTAATTTGTACCGCATAAATGATAAGAAGGTTGTACCCTTTGTATTGAGTAATCAGCAAAGCGGTAGAGAACCCATAAATCTTTTAATACTTTCTGTTAATGATCAATCCGCGGATATTAACACTATATACCATTTCACATGGATTAAAAATATATCAGCTTTATTTTCAAAACAGATATCAAAGGATGGTCATAATAAAGTGATTTGTAACCGTTGTTTGAATCACTTTTGGTCAGATGTAGCTTTAAAATATCATTTAACGTATTGTAATCAACTTAATCAATGCTCTGTTAGGCTACCTACCGAAGCAGAAATGAATTTGCAGTTAGAAAAGAGTACAAATTTAGCAGGTATCGAAAGTAATACCCTATTTCACTCCAAATACATACCTTTCAGCATTGCTTACTATTTGAAGTGTTCATACAATTTGAAAGCGCCATGATTAGTCACATTTGCAGGAAACCATTTATTGATTATGACGTAACAGTTAGAGACCATAATCATTTTACCAGAGCATTTCGGGGGGCAGCGCATCAGGCATGTACTTAAACTAATTCAACCAGTCGTTTTTCATAATTTATCAGGTTATGATTCACATTTTATCATTAGAGAATTGGCTAGTGTTCCTGATTCGATTTCACTGATACCCATAAACAAAGAAAGATATAACTCTTTGACGAAAGTAATAGAAGGTAATAAAATTAAGTTTAGATTTATTGGCTCTTTCAGATTTCTGAGCAGTACTATTAAAAAGTTGTCAGACTATTTGAAAAATAGTAAAAAAATGATTACTCGCGCTAATTGTAGCAATGATGATGAATTTTCTCTACTAGTTTGCAAAGGCGTGTCTGTGTCATCTTATGAGTATGTTGATACTTGGGATAAATTAAACAAGACCAGGCTCCCTCCCAAAGAGGCGTTTTTCAGTCATCTTAGTAATGATGGAATCAATGATGCGAGTTTTGCACATGTGGTTAACGTTTGGAGCAAACTTAATATTAAATCGTTAGGGGAATACTCGGATTTGTATCTAAAAACAGACGTTCTACTTTTAGTGGACATTTTCGAAAACTTTCTGCAAACTTGTTTAAGTACTTACAAACTTGATGCCCTGCACTATTATCTAGCCTCCTATTTAGCATTCGATGCTATGCTTAAAATTACGCAGGTAAAGTTAGAACTGTTTTCAGAAATTGATGTGCTAATGTTTACTGAAAGAGAAATTAGAAGTGTTGTAGCTCAATGTTCAAATCGGTATGCTAAAGCTAACAATAAGTACATGGGAGAAAAATTTGATACCATCTCCGAAAGTGTGTATTTAATGTACAACGACGTAAATGATGCATATGGAGCCGCCATGTCAGAATTTCTACTATTTGGCGATTTTTCTGTTATTGATGAAGCTAATTTGGAAACAGATTTAATAAACCACCCAGATGATTCGGAAATTGGTTTTATAGTCGAGTGTGATTTAGACTATCCCAGAGAATTACATGAGAGGCACAGTGATCTACCGCTGGTACCCGAACATATGGTTCGACCCGCACCTGATTCCAAAATGAAAAAATTACTGCTTACATTGTATCCAAAACGTAATTATGTAATTCATTACAATGAATTCGACAAAATTTCTATAAATTTCTATAAATGACTAATAGTGTTTTTGGGAAGCTGATGGAAAATGTACGTAAACATAAGGACATACGGCTAGTAACGAAATGGGAGGGTCGTGCTCGTGCTTACATAGCAAAGTCAAATTTACATAGTTGTGCAATATTTGACAATGATATGCTTATCATTCAAATGAGTAAGCTAGAAGTATATTTCAATAAACCTATATATGTAGGATTCAGTGTTTAGACGTTTCAAAAGCTTTTTTATACAATTTTCATTACGGTTACACGCTACCAAAGTTTCAGAATAATTCTAAGCTCTTGTACATGGATACGCATAGTCTTATACATGCCTCTTCAGTTCCCGATATCTATGAATGCATTAAAGAAGACATTGATAAATTCGATACATCTGATTATAGTCCAGACAATATCGTTGGATTTCCATTGATAAATAAAAAAAGTCCCCGGCTTAATGAAGGACGACAATCATGGCAAAATTATGTTGAAATTTGTAGGACTACGTACAAAATTTAAGCTTACACGGTTGATGAAAAAGTCGGTTCTACCCGAGCAAGCGTCAAACAGATCAGGATGAATGATTATAAACAGGTTTTGTTTTATGGTAACGTAATAAGGAGATATCAACATCTGATAAAGTCAAAGAAACATGATGTGTTTACCATCACACAAAATAAAGTAATACTTAATTCCTATGATGATAAACGTTTAGCAAATTTTGATTTCACTGATACTAGACCTTGGAGGTATAACTTTTAGTAATTTCTCTTGCGTTTCAGAAAAAAATGCATTATGAGCAATCTTGAAAACGAGTTGCAGGAAGAACTGAGGTACAGTAGTGATCGAATCTACAGAAAGTACCTGAAAACTATTTATTTATACTGAATGTCTTGCAATATATTGTTATTCCCGATGAGTGTTTTAAGTGGTGTGATATAAACTCAAGGTGTGCAAATGAAGTTATTATTAAGACATTATTTGATGAAAAAAATTAAATTAGACAATACCATTAAGTTTTATGAAATTGTGTGCTGATAAAGGTTCATTAACCTCTAATGAGGTAGATAGGATCTTAGGCGATGAGCTTACTTGGTAACATACCCCTTAAAATCTACATATACAATTTATTATATGGTGAGTCATCGTGTACTTCGACAAATGTTAGCTTAGAAACTATTGCATATCAAGAGACTTTCTGTATTATTAGCGAATGTATTGAGATAGCAGCATATTATGCTAATTACAGGTGCCTCTATATTTTGATGGAAATATTATTAGAACAAAACATCAACTATAAGTTTCAACCGTGTGAAAATGAGGAGCACCGCAAAAATTGCCGCTGGATATTAGAAAACATCGATAAAGGTGAAACAAATTCCTGCTTGGGATAGACATGTGGACCAGATTCGGGAATATAGCCATTCAGTAATTTAAATGACTACACAAATACTTTAGGTTTACTGTATAAGACGATGTAATATTTAAAAAATAAAATACAATTATCTTTTTTATGTGTTTTTATTTCATCTAAAAGTTGCAAACTATTCCTATAGCTATATAAATTAAATGTAATAAAACTAAATCGTCTTTATTGATCCAAAATTTATTATCGGATACTAGACATCAATAAAGGTGAAACAAATTCAAATTTCTGCTTGGGATGGAGGTGTGGGCCAGATTCGGGGAGATGGCCATCCAGTAATTTAAGTGATTATTGTACTTTAGGTTTACTTTATAAGATAATGGAATTTTAAAAACAAATGTAATATTTATATTTAAAAAATAAAATACTATTATTTTTTTGTACGTTTTATTTCATCTAAGAGCTACATCCATTTATACAAACTATATAACGAATATAAGTAATTTATTTCACAAATTACAAGTTAAATGTTATAAAACAATATCATCCTTATTGATCCATGATCTTTCATTCAATCAGTACCACTTTACGAATAACTTATTATTTTTGGAGCGAAGCACTTTTTCCACCAGGTACACATCGGGATACTTTATTTTCTGTAATTCATGTTCCTGAAAGCCTCCGAGTACAGGTTTTCCTTTCAAGTCCTCCATGTACGTAGCGAGGTTAGCAATGTGAACCTTCACAATCTTAAATAGTTCACTAGACCAATTGGGTGTGTATCCTTTGATAAAAATAATTTTAGATTTGCTGATTCGTACTGTCCCCCACACAATATCGATTCCAATCGAATGTTTTTATGTGAGTGTAAGCCTCCAGCTTTGTATGATTACCGCCGTCTTTGGGCCTTATTCCTGTAGTTCTATGCTTACTATTGTTATAATCCATCGTTACGGTATCAATTGTATCAATCCATTTGTATTTACCTTGTAGACTGAATGACTTATATAGAGCATCCTTAATGGTTCTGATAATACGTTCCGCAATTGCAGCCTTCTTTATGCTGTAGGTGGAGTAATGATTGACTCCATGACGCTGCATTAGTTTAGTAAAATGCTCATTGTAGAATTATTTTCTTGCACCTGTCAGCAAATTGGTGGGTTTCCGGCTTTTTTTGAAGATTGCTTGCATGGCCTTGGTAACTTCTTCCCCTGTTTTCCTTTTTAATCATACGTCCACAGGTATTTCAAAAAACAGTCGATAACCACTAATACAAACTTATAGCCCTTATTTTGTTTGGCATGTGTTAAATTCAACCAAATCTGCTTGCCAAAAGTCATCAAAACCTTTAATTATTGTTCGCTTTCATTTAAATTTTTTTCTTGCAGGTTTGTGCAATTCGTGGACAAGTTGTAGTTTGGACATGGCACTAATTTATCCACAATTTTTTTTAAGTTGATCTAATTTTTGCTCCAACACTCGATAAGCGTTATAGTTTCTTTTTTTAAAAGCTTTATGAAATGCTTCTAGACAAAAATCAAGATATGCTTTACTTGTAACATCACCATCCTCTTCAGGATCCGCGAACTGTGTCAAACGGTTTTCATGCAAAATTCAACCTTGTCGATAAATAATATTGATTATCATCAATCAGTTTAAACTGAGAGGTTAATTTCTTCTTAGAAAACGATTAGTTGGTTTATCAATGTATCCATATTCATATAGTTCTTCTACAATTGATGTTATTTCATTTACGGCATCTGTGTTTCCCGTCAATGTTTCTGCCCACAATACTTCCAGATCACGAATTAGTTCATGTACATCATTCCAATATTTAGATTCAATCGACCTGTTTGTTAATTGCTTAAAAAACTTAGCTCCACCTTCCTTAGTTGTGGGCGATGATGATAGCAAGGGTTTGATTATTTGTGTATACTTTTTGCTGCGACTTCCTCGAATCCGTCATAATCTCGCCTTGCAATATTCATAGCTTCTAAAATACTTTTATAATTCATTCTGTCTTTTGAATTTACAAGATTTAAATCGGGTTCATTCATAATAAGCAGATCATATAAACCTGCTGTCCCTTTATGCGTGCCATGTTTAATAATCATATCGTTTCCTTTAGTTGTAATGGGAATATTACCAATTGTTCATTTGTCTGTTTTGGTAACACATTAGACTCCATAAGTATGATCAATAGCACCTCCAAAATTCGTCATAATACGTTCAACGTATATACGACGTAATTCGTGGTACTGCTCGAGAAATTCTTCTATTGATTCATTACGAGAATCATCTGCGATACTAAGAGGTTCTTCTTTTTCCTCAGTATTAATCACTCCTACGACAGATGTATCTAGGAAAGATGGTGTACGAAGACTTTGAGAAGGGTTTCTTTGAAAAAACGGAAGCTGAGCTAGTGGGCTAGAGGGTGAAGTGAATCCTGGAGTCCTTTGAGCTAGCAGGCTAGTGGGAGCAGTAGCGTGCTTTCTTCGGAATATTAACAGGGGTGTGTGTTTGGGTTTAACGTCAATGGACTCCTCTTTAGGTGTTTTTTTTTATTAAGATCGATTTTATTTACTATTTCAGTTAGAGGTCCTATTAGAGGCTTATAAGTACTTTTAAACGTTCTCTCATTATCAATACGGCCAGTTTTAATACTATTATATTTCTGCCTCATTATTTTACGAGCTTGTTAGTGTCTAAACGGATCAGTAACTACTGAAAGCAGTTTAAGGTATTATATAATGTGAGCAAAATGGGTTTACCGAACAGGTACCGGTTTATCCTGAACAGATAGCTCTTTACCCTGAACAGATAGCTGTTCACACTAAACATATAGCTGTTAATACCTAAGCGGCGTTAGTTATTCATCAAACCGTTTCCTATAGCGATCATTATTAACTTCGAACACTTTGAACACATATCCCGAAACAATTTCATGCTTATAGAGGGACCTATATGGTCCTCATATACATGTTTTAGGTTTAATTCATCTTGCTTAAATAGAAACTGTCAATATCGTTATGCCTACCCATAGAAAAATATGCCCTTGCGTTATTTTGCTTTTCACAAGTGAATCATTGAAGATGAACATAGAGTTTGATTTTGCACAATTAAGCTTAATCACATCGTCACTAAAGGATAAGTAACCTATATCCTTCATCTGAAGTAAAATTTCCTGTGAAAGCTTGTAATTGTTCTGATTCGATGACTTATATTATACGTATCATGTTTAAATTTTAAACCATTTTGCTCAGACTAATCATTCTGTTTGTTTTACCACAATTGGAGGGGCCGCATTTAATACCATGTATACTATTAGGAAGTAAATCACCATGTTTTGGAATACTAGTCATGATTTCGAATTGGAAGGAAGTTTTTATTTCTGAGCAACTACTTTCATCTTTGGTTGGTGAAATAAAACTATATGAATAATTACAACATTTTTATTTATATACTAGACATACAGAGTGTACATTATAATTTTTTCACCTCTGCGCTGAGTGGGCTTTACTGCACAATAGCGTCATGGAGAATCAAGCCATAGACAACGAACCCCTTATCGATAGGTGTTAGAGATTCCATTTTCAATTTGATGTCTATTGTTGATTTTTTTAACGATTCATTACAAATACTGGACATGATTTGAATTCGGAGCGGTTGAATAATGCACCTGTATCATCTTCACCGTAGTAATCACATCGGAATTAGAAAAAGGGTGATATGCAGATATGTATTGGTTAGCAATGAAGTTCAAATGCATTGCTTTATATGGATAATACTCAGAATTCAGATGTACTTTAGGGTTTATGTTATTAATGTGGTCAAAATTTCCTGCCCTTGCCGACTTTGTGAACCTTTTACCTTGTTAGAATGCCACTATTCAATAGTAATTATAGGAGCTTCAACCATTTTTCCCATTTCCATTTATTTCCTATAGTTTTACAAATTTTAATAAATTAAAGCATAACTACTTAATTCTACCCTATCATTGGAAATATACGTATAATTTTAGTGTAAACAATGCTAAAATCGGGTAAGATCTGGTAGGATCGGATAAGATCGGGTAGGATCGGGTATGATCGGTTATGATCTGGCAAGGTCTGATAAGATCGGGTAGGATCGGATGAGATCAGATAGGATCGAATAAGATCGGATAAGTTCGGATAATATCGGATAACATCGGGTTAGATCGGATAAGTTCGGATAAGATCGGATATGATCAGGTATAATCGGATAAGATCGGATATGATCGAATAAGATCGGATATGATTGGGTAAGATCGAATATGATCGGATAAGATTGGATATGGTCGGATGACGTCGGATAAGATGGGATATAATCGGATAAAATCGGGCAAGATCGGGTAAGATGGGGTAAGATCGGATAAAATCGGATAAGATCAGATATGATCGGATAAGATCGGGTAAGAACGGATATGATCGGATAAGATCAGATAAGATCGGATACGATCGGATAAAATCGGGATAACTCTGCAGGTGACGGTTGATTTCTAGGAATTGTAATAACTTCTGACTTATACAAAAGTCATTGATTAGGAATGATTATTTTGATATTTCGAAGAATTTGACCTTGAGGAGCATTTAATCAGTACAAGAACCATTTGAACTTGACTAATCTTTTAATATAGACAGCAATCTGTCTGAACTGTAATACGATACCCCTGACCTTGAAAATTGAATCACTTCCAGGAATTATTACGTGACCTTGACTCAGCCAAATTCTATGAACTGCTTGGATAAAATTTGATTTAGTATCGGCCTAGCTATTTTTAGATTTCACCTTGAAGCGAGGAGCGCGTACGTGCACTGCAGATTAACTGACTTGACTGCTTAGTACCAGAGCAACCGACCATTTCTCTGATAATTGCTGCTATCCAAGATCGACAAGCTTTTGTAATAAATCCGACAAAACCGAAATATGTTTTTCCATATCTCCATTTTCATCCATTTTCGAATTGCAAATTTTTCGCATAAGACTAATCTTATTTCCTAGTGTATTCTTTTCATAATATTCCTTCAAGGAAAACCATGCTGATTGCACTGTCGTCGTTCGAATATGGCATAATTGATTATCTTCAACTAGCAGTTTCGTCGTTGCCATTCGAGTATTTCTTTCGAATTTGAACCACCTTCAGTCTACATGGGTTTTCTTTCGTGAATAACACTCCACAAGTTTTCTTTAATTAGCAATAATTCAACTTTATACTTCCATGTGAAGTAATTTGCCATATTCGACTTTGCAATCATGACTTTATTTGCGTCCGCCATTTTTCGTACACACCTTTCATAAACGTCAATTTTATTTTTTTTTGTAAGGTACACACTTTACAATCTGTTACTGGGCCCATAACCTTTTGTGAAATGCCGTTAGCACAGTTTCTCCAGCGCAGAAAGTGTGTAAAGCTTATTATGAACACGCTTATATATATATATATATATATATATTGTGTGTGTGTGTGTGTGTGTGTGTGTGTGTGTGTGTGTGTGTGTGTGTGTGTGTGTGTGTGTGTGTGTGTATGTGTGAGTGCGAACGTGCGCGTGTGTGTGCGTGTGTTTTTTCTTTTCCTTTTTATAAGAAGTATAAAAAAAACTATATGTAACACTGCTTAAGAAACTGACTAACTAGTTCAACAGGACCTACACTGTAAATTATTGTAACGAAATAAACAAATATGAAGTGAGTAAACCAACCCATGTTGAAGATACTATACTTGAAGAACTTGACATAGAATTACATGAAGAATAGTTATTGTTATATACAGCGTCTTTCATAATTCCGTGAAACATTTTAAAATGTAATTATAAACAAACTATACAACGGGTCATTATAATTCTCATGCTAATAGGACCAGAAACTCTCCAAGTTCACAAATACTGAGTGTCACCCTCGCTGATACGGCAGACATGGATAATCAAATTTATCTCACGATCAATAAGTGCCACAGCTGCAGTGATGCGGACGCGAAGTTCGTGAAGATTAGTAGGGACTGGAGGTACAAATCCCCACAAGAAAAAACACAAGGTGTTAGATATGGTGGTCTAGGTGGCCAACTCATTAAAGCGATATCTTGTCCAAAGCGTCCTATCCAACGTTATGGCAAATTTGTGTTGAGCTAGCCTCGTACGTCATTATGCAAATGCCATCAGCCAGCTTGTTGAAACACGCAATCATCACTGTCTTTATTCATTTGTGGCATCAGCCAATTTTCTAGCATATCTAAGTAAGTTCGTCCAGTGATGGTGAGCTCCATGAAGAAAAATGGCCGAACCTTGCACATGCTCAATTATGGCGTGGGGATTTTCAGTCCCCTCATTCGAACATTCTGCCGATGTACGTTTCCGGACACATGAAATGTAGCTTCGTAGGCAAAGGTGAGTTTGTCTCCGAAATCATCAACTTCAAACCTTTCCTGCATTTCAACGCAGAAGTTAGTACGCACTTGTTTGTCATCAGCCCTAAGACCCTGAAGCTTGTGGGTGTAAACCTTAACCTCTTAGGGAGAATTCGACACACTTTTGCATATGAGGGGCCAAGTTGTAAACTACCACGTTTAATAGACTTTTAGGGACTACGATCGGACGGGATCCACTGTTTCCTGACTTGGTCCTGGCCGATAATTGGTACATAGACAGCCTTCATCCCTAATTGTCTCATTCCATTTTCTTATGCTGTTGTAAACAGGCGGCTCCTTGTTGAATTGTGCGCGAAATCGTCATTGTACAGTCAGAACGATTTAAAGAGAATGTATTAGTATTCCCGGTACTCGAATGTATAATTACATCTATAAATTAGAATCTTCTTTTCGGAATTGTCAGGGTGCCATTATTACGAATTTACTAACTTTAGAAAATTTGGTAATATCCATAAAATACTTATATCCTCCTCCACTACTGTGGACAAAATGAATCTTTTGTGGATTTATTTTAATCAAGCTCGTACTTCAATGATTCCGAAGACAATGTGCCCCTAGCCAACTCTTTTTCATGCGCTATAAAATCAATTCAATTCCGTTACAAGCTCCTAGAATCGATCATCCGTAGTCTTGATTCCAATTGGACGACTGGCCCAGATAGTATACTAGCCCCAACTTTAAGTAAATATTCCCTCGGACTATCGCCCATTCTATCTAAGCTCTATTCGGTCTCTACTTTCTAGAGAATTTCCTTCATAATAAAGATTAAAAAGGATCAACACATTCTCAAAAAAGGCAACCGATTTCTCCAACTACCAACCTATAGCCATTAAGCCATTATCCAGCGTTTAAACAGCGTTTGAACCTAACAAACTCCTTTGTCTCTACCAATATGGTTTTAAGCAGAGTCGTTCAAGAATTGCATGATGACCTTGAGACATGCATAGACAACAATGATGGAGGCAGATGTTAATAAACTTCCTGGGGGGCGTGACCTTAAAAATTACCACTCAGCTAGAGAATTGATTGGTGACCATGGCTTTGAAGACTGATGCAGAAAACGTGACCTTGAAAAACCTTGTAGTTTAGAGGTAGGCAATGTGATGACCTTGAGAAATGTATGGAGGTATGTGTACGATGACCTTGAAAAACTATTGACCTTGGTGTAGACAATATGCAGGAGGCGCCAATGACCTTGAAAACCAGCTTAGTAACTTTGATAGTTACTTCAATGACCTTGAGGAACATACCTTGATGCAGGTAATGTATACTATGACCTTGAAAACCATTTATCTTGATGTGCACTGTACGGGAAGTTGTATTATTATTATCAAAAGTGAGTTAGAAGTGGGGTAGTATTGGTGACCTTGAAGAGCATCATCCTGTATACCCCCAATTGTGTGTGACCTTGACAAATGAGATTGATCCCTATACATAGCCTTGAAATCCTAAGACGACCTTGAAGCGGGATGTGTGTACGTCAAGAACCTTGGCAATGGGAGCAACCATTTCCACGTGACCTTGAAGCGGAAAATCCGTACGAGGGCGTCAATGACCTTAACAACCAATCTAGTAACTTTTCTAGTGCCTTTTTCAAATCTAGTTACTTCAGTGACCTTGAGGAATATACTTTGATGCAGACGATGTGTATGATGACCATGACCTTGAAAACCATGCACTTGGTCCTATGAAATGTGATGAGCTTGACCTCTGAAAAGAAATTGCTTGGCTACAGACGAAGTGAGCCAGAAGTGACATAGTATATCTACTGATCTTCTTTCATATGTGATCGAAGTTTGGAATAATACATTAGAACGGTCCAGTGAAGTAATTGTATTTACATATTATTTCAAAAGCATTTGACCAAGGTTTACATAAGTGTTTATTTGCAAAAACTCACCTCGTTTGAGTTAACTGATCCGCTCATCTAAAATATAATTCACCTTTCGGTTAGTATTTTCAATACTCTCGATGACGTTGAACGTATTCAACAAAGTGCGTTTAGGCTTACAAATAACCCGCTCTTAACTTCTGCATTAAGTCGTTTGATATCATCTCGGACCACCCTTGCTAGAGACACTCATTTTGCTAATTCAAATCAACAATATGGAGTACAAATTTCAATTTGTCGTGCCAACTGAGCGCAAGTCACATTCTTCTACACGACTTCGAAACTACGCGTAAAATTTCCTCTAAAAAGTTTTAGTGCATACTTTGACTAAAGCGAGGGTGTTTCCCAGATAAAATAAAGGGGGTTTTATTTTGGATAAGTGCGACTTGACTAAAAGGTTTTGGTTCAGATCATATCTAAAGTAAAGGTTTGCTTCTGCACTAGAGTTAAGGAGGTTCTTATTTCGGATAAGTGCATCTCCGTTAAACAGTTTTGGTTCATATCTTGACTAAAGCGAGGGTTGTTTTTTAAACTAAAGTAGAGTAGGTTCTTATCTCGGATAAGTGAGACTCCGCTAAAAAGTTTTGGTTTAGATTTTTCTAAAGTGATCGTTTGCTTCTGTACTAAAGTAAAGAGAGTTCTTATACCGAATCAGTACGACTTTTCTAAAAAGTTTTAATTCAAATCATGACTAAAGTGATGGTTCGGTTCTGCTCTAAAGTAAGGGAAGTTCTTAGATAGGGATAAGTGCACGTTTTGGTTCATATTTCGACTAAGATAAGTGTTCGTTTTTCAGCTAAAGTGAAGGGGGTTTTATCTTAGAAAAGTTTTTGTACATATACTAGCTATAGTGATAATTTAAGGTCAATATGCGAACTCAAAGTTCATCGACCTAGTCTGAAAACATTTCAAAATGCGGAACACCTCTACAAGGTCGCTTGATGAAGAAGAGGCTATCTTCTGAAACTCAATCAACTGTATCATTGGAATCAAGATCAATCTACATCTCAAACTGCAAATGTTAAAACCAAAAACAAAAACCCCATACAAAAGGTAATTTCGAATCACACACACACCTAAAGTCAAGACTTGTTTCTCAACTAGAGTATAGAGGATTCGTGTCTCAAATAAGTGCGACTATGCGAAAACGTCTGGGTTCATGTCTTGACTGAAAACGAAGGTGTGTTTCTCAGCTAAAATAGAGGAGGTTCTTGTTAAGGATAGGAACGGCTTCAGATAATAGCTAATGTGAGAGTTCGATTCTGCACAGAGTATCGAAAGTTCTATCTTGGATAAGTGCATCTCCGTTGAAAAGTTTTGGTTTATAACCTGACTAAAGCGAGTGTTCATTTCTCAACTAAACTAGAGACGGTTTTTATCTCGGATAAGTGACACTCCGCTTAAAGGTTTTGGTTCAGATCTTCTCTAAAGTGACAGTTTGCTTCTGTACTAAGGTAAAGGGAGTTCTTGTTCGCATAAACGCGACTCCGCTAAAAAGTTGTAATCCAAATCATCACTAAGACGATGGTTTGTTTCTGCGCTAATGTAAGAAGGATTCTTATATCGAATAAAATTGTATCTCCGCTGAACGTTTTGGTTCATATTTCGACTAAGGTAAGGTTTTGTTTCACAGCTAAAGTGAAGGGGGTCTTGTCCCAGAGAGCTGTCTCCTCTAAAAAGTTTTGGTTCATATATTGACTATGGTGATAGTTCAAGATCAAGGCGCAAGTCCCGAACCCAAAGTTCGACTTAGCCTGGACACCTTCCGAATGCGGAGTACCTCTTCAAGGTCGCTTGAAGCGGGACAATACTGGAAATGAGGGCAACTTCCCAAAGTCAATGTTAATCAGAGGTCAGTATCCTGTTAGTAAACTAGTAATTTTTAATATCGAGCAAGTGAACAATACGGTACTTACCTAAATCTCACACCTGCAACAATCCATGTGCTATTGATAATGATGATCATGTTTACCGTAAACAACATCTACCAATTAAACTTATTAGTACCGTACAATCCAGTATTTTTCTATCGTGGTGTAATGAAGCGAGCTCAAGATTATCGTTTTGTGCCCTTTATCTATTACGATATTCAAATAATAGAACACAATGAAAATTTTATATTATCGACTTGCATATACGTTGTATAAATATATTAATGCTTTTAAAAATTATTCTTAATTTTATTAAATACATAAATAAAAAGTTTACGTCGTGTAGGATTTGAACCCACGATATCTACTTTGCTAGAGTAGCGCTCTAACCAACTGAGCTATCGAGATACAAGTCCCAATCAATGTAAATTTTGTTTTTATGTATGTAAAGTTGATGTTAATTTTATATATGACATTACTGTAAAATTATATTAATTATATTAATGGAATATGAACATGAAATATCGCAAGGGTTCACGCATACCAAAGCAACATGACTACTGTTAGTTCTGTTATTGCATGCTCACATTCCATTAATATAAGTAATTTGACTGTAATCTCATTCGTTCATAACAAAACTTATAATAATATTAATGTTGTGTATTGCTTTCTTCAAATTTTTTTTTGCATTTCTCGACATTTTATGCCCTAAACAACATGAAAAACACAATTTCAGAAAAAAATTTCGCGCGTGTGTGTGTGTGTGTGTGTCTGTGTCTGTGTCTGTGTCTGTGTCTGTGTCTGTGTCTGTGTCTGTGTCTGTGTCTGTGTCTGTGTCTGTGCCTGTGTCTGTGTCTGTGTCTGTGTCTGTGTCTGTGTCTGTGTCTGTGTCTGTGTCTGTGTCTGTGTCTGTGTCTGTGTCTGTGTCTGTGTCTGTGTCTGTGTCTGTGTCTGTGTCTGTGTCTGTGTCTGTGTCTGTGTCTGTGTCTGTGTCTGTGTCTGTGTCTGTGTCTGTGTCTGTGTCTGTGTCTGTGTCTGTGTCTGTGTCTGTGTCTGTGTCTGTGTCTGTGTCTGTGTGTGCGTGTGTGTGTGTGTGTATGTGTGGGTGCGTGCTTGTGTGTGTGTGTGTGTTTGTGTATGTTTAATAAATAATGTATGCTATAATTAAGGCCTCCCTTCTTCTGATGTTCCGTCCACAAAATAACCGCATAACGAAATGCAACACATATTATCTTACGCGTGTGTGTGCATGTTGTAATTAGTGCCTCTCTTCTTCTGTTAAAAATGCCCAAACTAGGCGCATGATAAGATACCAAAATTATTATCTTACATGTGTTTAAAAAATGGTGCATGGTTTAATTAATGCCTTTCTTCTTCTGGTGTTTGTCTACACGTCAGATGCAAAATGATTTGCCACAGTTATTATTTTACGTATGTGTGGTGTGTGTGTGTGTGTGTGTGTGTGTGTGTGTGTGTGTGTGTGTGTGCGCGTGTGTGTATGCGTGTGTGCGCGTGTGTGTGTGTGTGTGTGCTTAAGAAATAGTGTATATTGGAATTAATGCCTCTCTTCTTCTGATGACCAGTCCACACATTAAACACATCATGAGATGTAACAATTATTACCTTACGTGTGTATGAGCACGCGTGTGTGTGTGTGTGTGTGTGTTTAAGAAATACTGCATATTTTAATTAATGCTTCTCTTCTGTTAAAAGTAAAAGAATTAAACGCATTATGTGATGCAACGGTTATTATCTTACATGTGCGCGCACGCGCGTACGTATGTGTGTGTGTTTTTAAGAAATAGTGTATATTGTAATTAATGTTTCTCTTCTGTTAAAAGTCCACAAATTAGACGCATGATAAGATACTACAATTATTATATTACATATGTGTTTTAAGGAATGGTATATCTTGTAATTAATGCCTCTCTTCTGACGTTAAGAATCCACAATTTGTTGATAATCTGCCATTCCTTCAAAAATGTGCTTTAGCTACAGAAATCTTGCTTTGATGTGACGTGTACGATACGTATCCCTTGATTGAGGAACCGAGCTGGTATCGTAGTGGTGACACGACCTGATTAGCATTCGGGAGGTAATAGGTTCGATTCCGTTATCGTCTACCTTGTATGAGTGTTTTTCTGGGGGTTTTCCTCATACACATGTAGCGGCATGGTCACTAACTCCGTTCCTTCTGATCTTATCCTGATCACACCTATCCTTAATCCCACCGTGCATATATACGTAATGTATGTACGTATGCTGGGAATCTATGATGGTGGTTGAAGGAGCTCGGAAAGCTCGAGAAGCCCGCCCACCCCTTGGGGAGGGAATGAAATACGTGGCTTTTTCCTTTTTTTGAGTGAGGATAAAATACCGAGATTCCTGCATACATCTACTTTCTTGTCTTCCAAACACGTACCGAATTTCAGCGAAAAAGAATAGTAAAAAGTTGTTTTCATAAGTTACATATAGCTTCATACATTAGATTTTACGTTTAATATGGGTGGTGGTTGTCAAATTTTGGCTTTGAATTAAGATGCAGACTTAATAAAGCAGTTCGTAATTGGAGGAACCATATGAGAGATACGAGTGGATATTCAATCTAATCAAAATGGCTGTCTTGAAAAACGTTCAAGTATGTTGTTTTTAAGCCAACGGATTCCGAAGAATTTTGGTGGTATTAATGTACCAGATCGTTCAGGCTGAGAAAAAGTCGACTCGCGAGGTCTTTTATTTATAAGGAAACACGGAGCTTAGTCTTGGATAATTCTTGAATCAGTACTCATTCAATTGAACCATAAAAGGTTTACTTTCCTTGAAACCGACCGGTTGTTCCTACTGATTGGCAACTTTGTTATTATGGTACTGATTATTCCGGTGATTACTTTCAATGGCGCGCGCGCGTGTGTATGTGTGCATATTGTAATAAACGCTTTTCTCTTTCTCTTGTTAAAAGTCCACGAACTAGACGCATAGTAAGATGCCATAATTATTATATAAAGTGTGTGTGTGCGTGTGTTCAAGAAATAGTGCATATTGCAATTAATGCCTATTTCTTTGTGATGTTGAGTCCACAAATTAGACGCATGGTATGACGCCACGATTGTTATCTTACGTGTGTTTTTCCAAGTGAGTTTAAAAAATGCTGCATATTGTAATTAATGTTTCTCTTCTCCTGTCCACAAATTAGACTCACGATAAGATGCCATAATTATACGTGTTTGTGTATATGAGCATATCAGTGTGCGCGTGATCTTGTGGGTGTGCTTGAGTGCCACAAAACTAGGCGCATAGTAAAATGTCATAATTACTATCTTACGTGTGTGTGTGTGTGTGTGTGTGTGTGTGTGTGTGTGTGTGTGTGTGTGTGTGTGCGCGCGTGCGTGCGTGCGTGCGTGCGTGTGTGTGTGTGTTTAAGAAGTGCTGCATATTGTTATGAATGCTTCCCTTCTCCTGTAAAAAGTCCACAAATTAGACTCACGATAAGATGCCATAATTATACGTGTTTGTGTATATGAGCATATCAGTGTACTTATGTGCGCGTGATCTTGTGGGTGTGCTTGAGTGCCACAAAACTAGGCGCATAGTAAAATGTCATAATTACTATCTTACGTGTGTGTGTGTGTGTGTTTGTGTGTGTGTGTGTGTGTGTGTGTGTGTGTGTGCATGTGCGTGTGCGTGTGCGTGTGTGCGTGTGCGTGTGCGTGTGCGTGTGCGTGTGGTGTGCGCGTGCGTGCGTGCGTGCGTGTGTGTGTGTGTGTGTGTTTAAGAAGTGCTGCATATTGTTATGAATGCTTCCCTTCTCCTGTTAAAAGTCCACAAATTAGACGCACGATAAGATGCCATAATTGTTATACTACGTGTATGTTTGTGCGTGTTTATGTGAGTGTGTGTTTAAGAAATCGTGCATATTTCTTTTCTTCTGATGTTGGATCCACAAATTAGGCGCATAATAAGATGCAACAGCTATCATCTTACGTCCACTTGTTGATAATAAAAACGTACTTGTTGATCCCAATTAAGTATGTGCTGGTCAAACATCTAGTTGTTTCCAGAGATTGTTGACGTTGGCCTTGACGTCAAATTAAAACAAATATGGAATGCAGAGCACAACACCGTTACCGTATTATGAGGCTCAAGAAACGAGTAGAAAAGACCTTGAAGTCAAAAATAAGATATCTCAAGACTTTGTAAGACGTTTTTGTGAATATGTAGAAAATTATCAACTTTAGAGCAAAAGGTGTGGAGGTCTTTTTAAAGATAATTTTATTGTACACAAATTTCTTTAGTACAAGTGTTTTGTTGAGTAGTAAATACAGATTGAAAACAAGACCCCGAAAGAATTTCTATCGTAATTTTGTGAGTATATCGAGAACTACGTACTAGGGAGCACAAAATGTAGTGGCCTCCTCTTACGTGTGTAAAGTATGATGTTTTGTAGAATAATAAGTAAATCCTAAAAATGGCATTTTCAAAAGAATTCTTAAAGTACCTTTTGTGAATATATCGATCTATGAACTGCAAACCAAAAAATGTGGAGGTGTTTAAAAAAAATAGTTTTGTTATATAGAAGCTTTTTTAATGAACTTTTGGTAGGATAATAAATAATCCCTATTATGAACCATTTTGGATGAAACCTTTTATGAATGTGTCGAAAACTCCCAACTATGGACCAAAGAATGAGTAACATTTAATATTTTAATGTTATGCAAGTTTTTCGTAAGGTAATGAATAAATAATAAAATAAAGTATATCGAAGGACTCTGTAATCTAGCTTTTGTGAATATATCAAAAATACCAACTACAGAGCAAAAGTGTGGAGGGTTCTTTAACTGTATCTAGTTTATTTATACATACACATTTTTGGTTGGGAAGTCATCAGCTCTAAACAGAAGAGATTTGAAAAAAATCTCAAACGTATCTTTGTGAATACATCAAATACTATCAACTAGACTGTTCAATGATACTGTAGTTTTCGCCAAATTTTCTTAAAAACGGCTTTTCATAGGGTAATAAATGAACCCTAACAAAAGTACCTCAAAAGATGCTTTAAAGTACCTTTTATAAATATATCGAAAACTAACAAAAAAAGTGATAAAGATTTATTTAAAGATACTTACTTTTATGCATTTTTACTGACCCTTCCGTAGCGTATTTAATAAGCACTATAATAAATTATTTCGAAATAATCTCTAAAGTACCTATTTTGAAAATATCGAAAATATAAACTTTTTAGCCAAAAGTGTAGAGGCATTTTTAAAAATAATTTGAATATACTCAAATTACTTTAAAAGAAGTAATAATTAAGTCCTTCGGAACGATTTTCAAAGCTTTTAGGAAATATATCAAGACTGTGGAGCAAACGATGTAGAGACTTTTAGTAAATATTACTTAATTTTATGTGAATGTTTATGTGGTAATAAATAAACTCTAAAGAATAGTGTTTTTAAACAACCCCTAGAGTAACTTTTGTGAATGTGTTGAAATCTATAAACTATCGGGAAACATTTTCAAATTTTTTGTAACTATGGATCACTAGGACGTAGTTTAAGTTTATACAAATTTTTCAAACAAAAGTTTTTGTAGAGTAATGAATGAACACTGAAGTCAAGAGGTGTAGAGGTATGTCTTAAAAGTGATTTAATTACATACTCAATGACATGGAAATTGCAACACAAGAAGGGGTAGGAATTTTTTGACCAAACTTGGGAGAAACGTTTAACTACTAAAAGGTAGCAATTGATTAAAATTTCAAAGAAAAAGAACAAAATAAAATTTGTATTAATAATGGGTTGGTCCCCCCAGCCATTGGTTACACACTCCTTCACTCGCCGTCGCATCGATTCTATCAGATGGTCGATGTTCTCTTAATGTATTGTTTCCCAAGTAACCTATAATTCGTGCTGTAGTGCTTGCAGCGTCTGCAGAGAATGCTGCCAGATTCTCAGTCGGCTCCCCATAACGTCCCAAACTTGATCGATGGGCGAAAGGTCGGAAAATCAGGGTGGAAATGGCTACAGATTAACATTATCGGTCCAAAAAACATCTTGCAATATGGGGACGGGCATTATCCTGCTGCAAAAGTGGTTCTCACAACTGCTGAAGAAATGTAAGAATATGAGGTTCTACCACCTCATCCACATATTGTTGGGCGTTCATATTGCCTCGGATGAACACCAAACGAGACATAAGTTATAGCACCCCATACCATAATCCCTACAGTTTGGTGCGCATGCCGCGCAACAGAAAATTCAACATTTCGACGTTCCGCACATTTTTGACTGAGCCTCATACGGCCATCATACATCCCCAAACACTCCAAACGTTGCCGTTGATGTTGAGCCGTTAGTGGTGACACAAGATGTGGCCGATAGGATTGTAAGCCGAAAGGTCTGATTCTGCGGTAAACCGTTCGAAGGGTTACAGGACGACCTTCGTTAGTTAACAATTGATCAGCAATTGATTGATACTTGAGAACCGGGCTCTTGTTATCATAAGTTGAAGATGGCGGTCCTGCACCTCATTTGTTCTTCTTCACCTCCCGGTTCCTCTTCTGCGGCGTTCCTGGCTCTCCTCAGTCCATGCCTGGTAGCACTGTGATGGTGGTTTGGATCCGGTTAAGGCAATTTCTCTAAACGAAAACCCACCTTCGCGGAAACCAACAATACGACCTCTGTCGAATTCGGTTAATTGGCGGTAATTTCCACGTTGGCGCAGTCCAGGCATGGTGACACCCTCAAAGCAAACAATTACAAGCGAAAACAATAAAGAACTGAACACAATCTCGCACAATGTACACCTGATAAAATTGTTTGGAAAAACTCAACCAGCTGTCAGATAAGCCATTACCACTTGATCCATATGAATGAAATTTTAAGCAATTGCTACCTTTTAGTAGTTAAACGTTTCTGGCAAGTTTGGTCAAAAGTTCCCACCCCTTCTTGTTGATGCAATTTCCATGTCACTGAGTATATTCCAGTTTATTTAATAATGAACCATCAAATATGGGCGAAAAAGGGTAGAGATCTTTTGTAAAGATAATTTAATTATAGACACGTTTCCTTAACGAAAGCTATTAGTATAAGTATCCTTCTTCTGGACCACCTTTTGGTGGGTTATTCAACGTTATCAACTTGGTCTAGAAAATAACTCACTAACATAGTCAAGACACAAACCAGATGCAAGGTTAATTGACCTCTTGAAGGTGGCCAACATAACATAAAAACCTAGTTAACACAAACCGCATTCGCAGTTAATTAACCCCTTTAAGGTTATCGACGTAATATAGAAGCAAACCCATTCGCATAGCTAAGAAACAAACCAAATACAGACTCTCTTAGGGGCAAACTCAAGGTAAAACAAAAGTTTACCGATTTATTCAAGTTCACACGACCTAATCAAAAGTCAAGACGTATGTGCAATGATCTAGTTGGGAAGCAAAGCGGAAGTGAAGTTCATTGCAAGCTACAGTTAATCTTCGTTAGAGGTCGATGTAGATTGTGAAAAGTGAATGCACGTGATGCCGATTATTGAGACTTATTTGATTTTGGGTCAAGGTTGGGTCAATAAACCTGAAAAAATCTACATCCAGTTTATGTGTTGACTAGGTCAATGGGTTTTCTCTAGACTAAGCCTAAAAGTGGTCAATAAACTACGCTTGCGATTAGTCGGTTTGTTTCTACACCAAGTTGGGGACTTTGAAAATGTCAATGAACTCTGGGTTGTTTCTTGACTAAGATAGTGGCCTAAGACAGTGTTCTTGGAATTTGATCCTGTACTGATAATTTCCCTATAACAAGTAGTCCAGCTATACTACTATAGTGTCCTGTATAGTAACAAATAAGTCGTAAAATAAGGAAAACCTTTCAGCAAACCTAATTTTAGGCAAACACCCTCTGTGCATATATCGAAAACTATTAACTATAAATGAGATACTGTAGAGGTCTTTTTTAAACATCATTTACACATGTGTTTTCTTAAAGTAAGCCACTCCAGAAAATTTGTACTGCATCTTTTGTGAATATATCAAAAACTATCAACTATAGAGCAAAACATGCAGATTGTTTTTTAAAGGTAATTTGATTATATACAAATTTTCTTAATAAAAGTTTTCTGTTAGTTAATAAAATAGTCCTAAAGTAAGGTAGTTTGAAAGAATCTAGAATGTACCTTTGTGAAATAGAAAACTAACACGTGGAGGTAGAGATAAGTTTGGTAAAAACACTGTTTAATGAAAATTTTTTTGTTAAGTGATAAATCAGACAAAATAGGATACTGTAAGAGATTCTTTAAAGCACATTTTATAAATATATCAGAAACTATCTACTTTAGAGCAAGAAGTGATTAAGTCGTTATTGAACATAATTCACTACTATGTATATGGAAGGAAAAAGTGTGGAGGCTTTCCCTAAAGATAATTTAAGGATGCACATGACCACTTAATGAAAGTTTATCGGTGATATACGGGGTGTCCAGAAACTCTACGGCGTAGTGATTCTAGACCCAAAAATAAGAAAAAAAGTTCATATAAACCCAGATTCGGAAACGCTTCGTTTGGGACCTACAGGGTATGAAAAAATTTTATTTTCCTCGGTTGACCTGAGAGGCATCGACCAAGTATACCTTTTTTGCTTAGAACTGAAAAGGGAACAAACTAATTCAAACGGAACGCCAATATACTGGGTGGTAAAAAAGTTAAAGCCAATTAACTTTTAGCATACCACTGTAGATGGCGCCCTCTGCAGGCAGCATCAAAATCAATAAAATATTTAAGTTTCTCGACCACAAAAACCCCCGTGCTCCAAATTTCAGGACCATATTCAAATTTGTTCGCATAATATCGCCATAAAACCGAGAAAATAAAATTTTTTTACACCCTGTAGGTCCTAAACGAATCGTTTCCGGACCTGGGTTTATATGAACTTTTTTTCTTATTTATGGGTCTAGAATCACTACGCAAAGTTTGTCCGTAGAGTTTCTAGACACCCCGTATAAGGCCTAAAATAAATGACTTCAAACATATCTCTGAAGTATATATTGTCAATATACGAGGTACGACAATTAAGAAATGAGACTTATTTTTTGCAAAATGTGGGAACCCTGCAACTTGCGCTTTGGTCTTTGACCTTGATCTCTAAGCTACTTTTGGTCCGAGCGTCACATTGATGAGACCACTTAGTTCGTCAGTTGTGGTACTATTACGGAACAAATGTTTTTGTTTCTCGTTACGGAAATAAAATCACGAAATCTTGGGCAACGGTTTGTGTTAAATTGGATGAGAATAAGACAATTTACGGTATGCTTCAGAAGGCTTTTGGAAATCAGGTTATGTCAAGACCTGAAGTTTTGCGTTGGCAGAACGAATGTTAAAGATGAAGACTGAAGTAAACGACCATAAACCTCACGGTTAAGAAAAACCAATATTTCTACAAACAAATCGTAGAAAGACTAAAAAGGAGTTCTCCGCGGCCATTCAAACGTTGCTGATAATTGGATTCTTCATCACGATAATGCGTCGCACCATACTGCACTGATTGTGCGGCAATTTTTAACCTCAAAACAGTCAACGTTTCAATACCTCCAATGGGTGCAACCTCACCATTCAAACCCATTACCTGATGTGCATCACTTGCAGAAGCGCGCGCGCGCGTGTGTGTGTGTGCGTGCGTGCGTGCGTGCGTACGTGCGTACGTGCGTGCGTGCGTGCGAGCGTGCGCGTGTGTGTGTTTTGCACAATAGAGCAATACAAGCATGCACTTATGCGATTAAATATAAAATGCTTCCAATAGTTGCTTGATTATAAGCGCAGTACGTCGCAAATGCCATAAGTCAGCCTTGAGAAGCCTAACCATCTATACTACTGTATACGATGTACTAAAAACGTTTTATCTTGTTAAATATATTAAGTAGCACTATATACGACGTACTAAAATGTTTTATCTTAGTAAATATGTTAAATACGGTCTATAAATAAAATCCACACTGATCACAGTCACCGAGGATTTACAAATATACCTGACAACACATATTCATAGAAGGCTTTAAGTGCGCTCATCACTAATGACACTTTCCTAACTTTCTTAACAAATAATTCATTCTCAAAAGATACCATGATCAGTTCATCTATCTTCCTTCAATCATATGTAGCACTGTTCTTTCTTCTTCAATCCCATGCAGCACATACTTAGTAAATTCTTATGGTGTTCCGCCACATTCACATACCCAATGTTTCCATCACTTACCTAACCTACACCATTTAAAAACAATTAAGCATAGAGTTGATGCAAAACTAGATCCTCCCGGTACATCGGTCATACAACTGAATTCTGAATTCATCTGTGTCTTGTGTAATTTTTTGACAATTTTAAGGTGTGTGTATTATTTTAAGTAACGATTCATAGAATTGGCCCCCAAATCCGATCTTGTGATACTCCCATGAATGGTTTTTAGTCAGGTTGAACAGCTGTCCTGAGTCTTGAGTTTACCATCGACGTTTAAAAACTGCGATGATTACATATTATCTGCCCTCTCCCACTTTATGTAATTACAATTACTTCTTCACAAGTCCATTTTAGATGATTCATCGACTGCGATGTGAAGCTAAGCTTTTTTGTAGGGTTTCCGTTATTATCTTATTTTTTATTATTTTGTGCTTTATTTACATACATAATACAATTTAGTCCTAATTTACTAAAAACTTATTACTGAAATGGTTAAGAACATCAAATTACCTAAACTATAGGCAACCAAGTATACACTGCCCCACCTATCATTGCATATATTTTAAATGCAATTACATTAAGAGTTCAAATTTATGCGCAGATTTACCAAAAATCTTTTTGGTTGTTAACCCTTTGTGCCTGATACATCATATTTGATATGCCACGCCAAATTGTCAGTACTTTATCTTAAATTAGGTGTGATGGTATTCCATCTATTGATACTATGCATTCTAGTCCATATGAAGTAAGACTAGTTGCCTGAACTCCAAAACAAAGAACAGAATAGAAATTCTATAATTTCTCAGACTACCCGGAGATGTTTGTGTGTGTGGGTGTGATACGTTGACGGAGTTTTTTTGATCTAGCATCATCGTTGTAATTTAATCAAAAAGGTAGGTGAAAAAATATTTTTTGGACGTAGATAACCTTATTGTTCATATCTCGTAGGTATTTTCATTCCAATTGTCGGTGAGAAAATCATCTGATTGGTGACATATCAAATTTGATATAACCGGCACTAGTGGTACATACTGTTCCACTTTTAGAGGTGATCCATGATGTGATAAGTTCATTCCATACCAATCAAATAAATTATTGCATGAGTCTAAATTGTTCTAAAGATATATTTTCCTATTATTTAGAACTTTATGATTATTTATAGATGGAGAGGAAACTGGAAACAAAGAAAAATCGAGAGACCTTACATACATTTGTGCCGCCACCAGAAGCAAGTGAAGACAAATATTTGCTTAGTTCTGACGGGGAAGAGGATCGCCTTTTACCAGAGAATATCAGTGAAGTAAATGACGAATGTGATTCTGTGGGTGAAATACCGTTAACTAGATTGCCAGGCCCCAGTTTCTGGAATGATCTTTCACGTTCCACCCAATGCGCCAAAAGTAACCCCTGCATTCGATGAACATACTGTGATCCGTGAAGATGGATGGAATCCCGTCGATTATTTTCAAATTTTTTTCGGTGTTGACTTATTGACCCATATAGTTGAGCAAGTAATCCAAATAAACCACTCAGGCTAACACTACATGAGTTATGGCAGTTTATCGGTGTAACTGTGTACATGTCAATTATGGGTTGAGTCGCACTCGAAACTATTAGGAAGCAAATTTTAGAATCCCAATCGTAGCAGATGTTATGAGTAGAGATAGGTATGAGGAAATCCGAAGATATCTTCATTTCAACGATAACACCCACCAACCTAATTTGGCTGACGCCATTGTATCCAACTATAAAGAGATCCCTCTATGTGGTCAAATGTTCTGCGTAAACGAACAGATAGTGCCATTCAAAGGCCAATCAAGACTCAAGCGCTATAATCCCAAAAAAACCTATAAATGGGGTTACAACATTTTTGCATTATATAATGTCAGTGGTTTTCTTCGCCTTTGCTCGAACTGCAGAAACGTGGAATAGGTGCTATTGGGACAATACGAATCAACAAATTTCCAGGTTGAACCTTCAGTTCTGATAAGGTCATAAAGAAGAAAGGCAGAGGAACATTCGAAGGAAAAGAGCGTACCATAGAAGGTGTCAATATCCGAGCCATAAAATGGTATGACAATAGGGGTGTAACCATGGCTGCAACATTCTCAAGTACCGAACCTACGTGTTTCGTTGAAAGATTGGACAGGAAATTGAAGCGGAAAGTGTCAATAGTAAAACCAGCCGCAATTGACATGTACAACCATTTCGTGGGAGGAGTCGACCTCTTATATTACCTATTACAGGATTGGAGTTCGGTCCAAAAAATATTACGCGCGTGTTTTGTTATCACCGAATAGATATAATGACAGTCAATGCATACAATGTCTACAAAATAGTTAACAAAGCTATCGGTCTTGCAAAGAAAGGTATTCTTGACCAAATGAACGTTAAAGCTGCAACTGCTAACGTTTATGCTTGCTAAATAAAGTTATTTCGAAAAAAAGAGGAAGGCCAAGTAATGGGTTAGACCCTATAGCTGTGCTTCATGAAACGAAAAAAAAGAAAGGAAGTACAGCACCAATCCCAAATTTCGACGTTAGAAGAGATAGGACAGACCAATGGCCTGAGTTTACGAACAAGAGATTGAAATGAAAGCACCCACTGTAAACAGCTCTCTTCAGTCCAGTGCTCAAAATGTAAGATACATCTCTATTTGAGAAACGATAAAAACTGTTTCACATCATTTCATATGTAAATATTAAATACATACTTTTGCACTTTTTTTGGGTATTTTTTGTAAATCCTACGTTCAAAGCCTGCTATATCAAAAATGATACACAGTGCGCTTAGAAAGTAACGGATAAACTCATTATTTTCGAAATCGTTAATTTGTGGTCAAAATCCTGCGACACGTAGATTTTTTATTTTGATTCCGAACTTTACGCTGTGTCGCACATGTAGATGGCGCTGCGCACTTTCCGGATATGACGTCAAAGTTCATATTTTTAAATGGCAACCCTGTATGTTCTTCGCGGAAATCGATGCAACTCTTTCTCCTGAGTTCAAAAATGACCTATTATTAAGAACGAAACTGGTGTGGTTGAAATGTAGGCTTTTGTCAAAACAACAAGCAACTAGGTAACTCGATATGGAGTTTATTTTTTATTTTCAAGCGG